>JAINUW010000415.1:0-417657 GCA_020205615.1 Panax quinquefolius
CAAGTCCTTCAGACTTGGAACTCTTCCTTCAGTTGATTGGCTGTTGTTGAGATCGTGATTGATGCTACTCAGTTGCTATTAAGCACTTGTTCGAAAACACTTAGTAGCTGAGCAAGCTTTCTCTTTTTCTCAGATCGTATAGTTAAGCGTTGAGTGTTCTTGTACGTTTTTTTTCAATACTTGCATACTTCTCTCATCTATTTTGTTCTATATATATGTGATCTCTATTAAATCTATCCGTTGAAGTCATCTGATGAGGCATTAAATGCGTTTGACATTTCTGAGCTTTGATGGAGACTTTTATGCACATCTTCTGAATTTCAATCTGGCCCCACTGACACGGCAGAATGCTTTCTCACCTAACACCTGAAAAGGTGTTTTCCTCTGCCCAATGGTCCTTTTCTTAGCTTCTTGAATACGTTCCTTTTGATCAATACTAAGGATATCTTTTGTACCGTTGGGACTGGTGAGTGTTTCAACATTCAAAACCCATTCCACATTTGTTGGACTTTGTTTCCAGATAGAAGATAGGGCTTGATGTTTCTGACATAGGACAGATGATACTCTACGATGCATATCGTGTTGTCTTGTCATATTTGTGCTTGGTCTGAGTAGAACACTACGATTTCTTTCAAAGGTTTTCAAGCTACGATCTTTGCTTGCTCATCTTGTAGACTTTACGTTTCCGAGAGCACACTACGATCTCTGAGTTAGCTTCGGCAAACATCTGGACCACTCTATGATTTCTGGAGAGGCCCTTCAAGGAAGATACACTACGATCATCTCAGCACTACGATCCTGCCTTAGCTTCTGCATCCTGTTGATCAGCCGGATATACTACAATTCTCTTCAAGAACTGTCTATTTCTTTCTAGCCATAGATCAACCTAACATATTTGATCTCTTTATCTATACAGGTGAACATTTAAGGCTAAGATCAACCTAACAATTTTGATCTATCACTAAGTACTTGTACATATATTCCTCGAAGGACTTTACACATAATCATGAGCATTTACATTAAACATCAAATCACAATATGCATTCTTCCAACACAAAAGAAATAACACCTCTTACTATATGAAAAATAGCATCCCTTACCTTAGTAGAAGACTAGATACTGCAATAGTGAAGTAGCAGAATACTCTTCTTCTTTCTCTCTATAATTTTTCTCTCTATAGCTTCTCTTACGAGTCGTAGTGAATTGGTCAGAATGAAAGAAAAATTAAGCTTCTATTTATAGAAGAATGGACTAAATAGTAATTGATTCACGGACGGTCCAGATTGATTTACTATTAAAATGGACGATTCATATTGATTTACTATTAAAACCACAACCGACGGTTCAAATTGATTTACTATTAAAACCACCATCGATGGTCCAAATTGATTTAATATTAAAACCACCACCAATGGTCCGGATTGATTTACTATTAAAACCACCACCAACGATCCAAATTGATTTACTATTAAAATCACCACCAATGGTCCTGATTGATTTACTATTAAAACCACCACCAACGGTCCAGATTGATTTACTATTAAAACCACCACCAATGGTCCGGATTGATTTACTATTAAAACCACCACCAACTGTCCAAATTGATTTACTATTAAAATTACCACCAATGGTCCTGATTGATTTACTATTAAAACCACCACCAACGGTCCAGATTGATTTACTATTAAAACCACCACCAATGGTCCAGATTGATTAACTTATTACACTTTGGTACCCCTAAAGTTTTCCAAGTTTGCATTATTCCCCTTTAACTTTTGTAATTCACGTATCTTCAATAAACATATTTTTAATATTTTAACAATTATTCATCATTAATATTATAACTTACAATATTGACAACCAGATCATTCCTCGGAAAGAGGGGGCTTTCCGATAAAGATTTCTCCTTATTGGCGCGCAATTAGATGACTTAACCCCTTTCCTCAACAGAACTTTCTAGACATTGTCAATAATGAAAATAATAATATGAATAAATGTGTTGTCTCAATTATTTATTTAATAATATAAAATATTGTGCAGATGATACTGTGACAATAATTGAATCAATAATATGGAATACTGTGCAACAACTACTGTTGTAATAATTGAATAAAACTGAGTGGCTTCTTACGTAGGCATCAATAATCAGAGATACTGAACAATATCGTGTGCTACTGTGCAACCACGCATATTACTGTACTTTTATCACCGATATTTCAACAGTTTAACATTAAAAGTTTTGTCGTTATTTTTATAAAAGGTTAAGTATGTCGCTTTCTATATTCGATAGTTATTCAGTTGTGGGGTCCACCAATGATTGTGTCGTCGTACGGATATTCTCCGATAAAAAGAATATTCCCCGACCAAACGAATATTTTATGACCACTTGCTTACTTTGTAAAATTTTCAAATATCACCCTTAACTTTAACCTTTTATCAATTTAACCCTTTACTAAATAGAAAAATTGAATACTTTCTTTTCATAAAATTCAGGGTCTTATAAAAAAGCCATACAAGAAAAATATGGCAAGTCGGGAGATTGCAACCCGACCAAGAATAAGAAGCTTACCTGCTAGATCAGGAGGTGCAAGGAGATTCTGACCTTCTCCAACACCACTATTTGTAAGAGTTTCCATGTCAAGGTCTATCTAAAGCACATATTCTAAGCTGATCGTGCCTGCAAACGCAGCAATGTTGTGATCTCATCATTGGCCAGGGATAGCCAGGAAGCAACAGTGAAGTTGATGGTTACTTTAACTTTAAGGAATGTTAATAACTGTGAAAAGAAGGAAAACAGTTCAGTGTCTCTTCCTAGAAACCCTCTGTTAAGGCAAATTCTTGTAGTCGATTAGTACTTTATTATAGGCTTGGAATCCATGCTTAATCTACATGTAATTTTCTCTATCAACTAATCAAAGCACATTACCAATTTCACATATTTATATATACCATAGTATCACTCAATTGCACTCCTTGACATATTTATAACAACAATTTAATTGAGCAACAGAGATAATTAAAAGGGTTATAAATCATGGAACGTGAAAGATTCATATTATCATGTCATGTTTGGGTTCAAAGATGTAAGAGCAGTATGTTCACAACAATATAGGAAAGTGTTGGGTAAAATCTAAATACGCACAACACGCAAGTATACGTGATCAACAAGTAATATAATAGTAAGTAGAGTATCTTTCCCACAAATACTAGTCAATTTTAATCTAACAATTACCAGCTTTATATCATTCCAATTTTATTAAACTAATCAAATTAATGATTTTAATTAACTAAAACTAATAAACAAAAAATCAAAACCAATCAACACAACTAAGTAACCGTAAATTTCAAGCAAATAATGAAGAATTAAGCTTACAATTTCACTTTAAGTATCACTCTGATTATCACACTTCTTTCTAATTTAATTTACTATCTCAGTTCATTAATTAAGAACACTCAAGTAAGATTAGTCATCTCTTGATGCACTAACACCGTATTAACTTAAATCCATAATTTGATAGAATTAAGTCAAACACCCTAATTAACTAATTCAATATATCTCTATGTGAATTAAAATCAAATAAGGTTGAAATTCCATGTTCTTTATCCAATTACATGCGATGTTAGGTATATCTCTATCCTAAACATACATCATGAATTCCATCAAAATGCAGAAATCATGAACACATGCTATTGTGATTAGGTCAAGATTCATACATCATCTCTCGAATCCATACAAATCCACTTAAAATTGGTGGTCAAGCAATTCATAAATTAAGCATAAATCACAATAGATGAACTAAATAGATAGTAATATTAAACTGAAATCAAAGCATGACAATCATTGTTTAACACGAAAGATCCATTGCAAGCCTAAGTAGAAATTTTGTTCATAATTAAAGAATTAAAAACTAAAAAGATAAAGAGATTCATCATCCCAATTAGAAAAATTGAATTAGATGACTAAGAACAGTAATACACCACCCTTATCCTCACTCAAATCTATAATTTTCGTGAATCTTGATTCCTTGCTCTCTTCCTCCAAATCTTCAGTAAAATTAGGGCTCAAAGTTGCTAATTGATTGTGTGTTAATTGAAGTCTATTGAATGATGTGTTTACTGATGTATAAGTCATGTAATAGCTGATAAAAGACGCCCCAACACAGTCCCAATCCATGCAAAATTTGTTCTGTCCAAGCCCCAACAGAGTTTAAATCGCATCAGAAGTCTCTCTCTGTCCGCGTACCCCCGCCCCGATGGGGGGTCTTGATCCTGGCAGCCACGTACACCCTTACCCCTGAAAGGGTTTTGTTCTTTATAGGGCCCTCCCCGACGGGGGTCAAACTGCAAGACTTGCTTATTTTTGCCTTTCCATGCCAAATTGTCGACGTCGGGATTTTTGGATGTCCCTTTTCGTTACTTGTTCTTTGGTGTTCTCATTTTAGGTGAGATTTGTTTGAAAAAACAAGTGAAAAAGGTCTGACATGTATAATGTCGACGATGGACTGTTAAGAGTCGCCAGTTGGTTTTTTAAATGGTTGTACCAACACAACCGAGAAAAGGTTTACACATTGACCAAATGATGTGACATCGCTATACTGGGTCAGTGAAACCGAGATTCATTAGGGTCCGGGGACTTGGTTATGCGGGGGGAAGGTGTTAGGCACCCCCCGACATCCGTGTTGCCACGGTGATCGCCTCTTTTCAAAAAACTATTATCTGAATGTGTGTGTGTGTGGGTCAATGTGTTGTTATGTGGAAGTAGTGCGAGGCCTTGTTCGCGCCTATATACACAGGGTTTGAAGTAAAAATTCAATTTTAAGCAAGATATGGCAGTGATATTTTATAAAAGAGGTTTTTCAAACCCTGATGTTTAATAGTAATTGAGACCTTTTACACTCCCATTTTTATTAAGTGCTCGGCTTGATTGATTTTATTTGACAGATGCGAGGCATCCGTACGAAAATAATATACAAAATAATGCCGACTTCCTCGTGGGTATGGAAACCATATGAGAAAATTCAGACAACGCAGAATAATTTACAAGCTACCTACAACTGAAAATGTCCATCACGGGAACCGAATCTAGATCCAATAGATTGAATCTGTGATCACATGATTCCTAGGCGCACAAGATACCGCAATTTGTATGAAAGCAGTAAGCGGGTATATATATAAAAGCTATAAATATATATATATACAGACATGATCACCACCCACGAAGCACCTCCATGGGGGATCAGAAATGTAAATAAAGTTGTTAAAAGCTATCAACCGCCACGGAGGAAACTCCATGCTGGACAAAACGTAAATAAAGCTGTAAACACGGTCAACCGCCACGAAGGAAACTCCAGGCGGGACAAAAGGTAAATAAAGCTGTACAAAACGATCAACTGCCACAAAGTAAACTCCAGGCAGGACAAAACGTAAAGAAAGTTGTAAAAGCGATCAACCACCACGAAGTAAACTCCAGGTGGGACGAAATATATATATATATGAGCTCAGTAAACTAAACTGTTGATGAGCTCGATTTACATCCATATCGTTTATTCGCTTATATATATATATATATATATATATATATATATATATATATAAAAGCAATAAACGCATGCGGATGTAAAATCTGTGCTCATCGAACAAAGTCCGACACATACGCTAATATATATAAATGTATATATATATATATTAAATTAATAAACGCACTGCATCAAGTTCAGGCTCATCGAACAAAGTTCAACACACAGTTAATATATATATATATATATATATATATATATATATATATATATATATATATATATTAAAGCAATAAACGCACTGCATCAAGTTCAGGCTCATCGAACAAAGTTCGACACACGATTAATATATATAAAATATATATATATATATATATATATATATATATATATATATATATATATTAAAGTAAATAAACACTCCAGACCGAAGTCTAGGCTCAATCAAGGCATAACTCGATAATGTTAGTCAATATATATATAAATATATATATAATATATGTACATATAAAGACTGAAATGAAACCACGGACCGAAGTCCGGGCAAAAGCAAGCAACACAACTCTCAACGTGTAGAAGGGTGTGTGCAGAGATGAAGAGAAAGACTCTAAAGTGTGTGAGAAGGCTTACAGCTGACTGCCAAAGAAGACTTCTATTTCTTTAGAGTGGGTAAACACTGGCTTTTGTAGGTACAAAAGAGACTATATATGAGCTCACAGGTGTTTAAAAGGGGAAAGTACACTGCATGGGGTGAGTGCAAGAGCAAATTGGGCAGGGCTTCTTCGCCTTTTTTCTTGCAAAATGGGCAGCCCAAGCACTCTATTTATAGGTGATTTAGCCGCAGGTGTACCAGAGGCAACCCGGGTGGGCCCGGGTTTTTTGGGTCGGGTCGTCTCAAAGTACATGTACTGTAATGTCCACTCGAACTTTCAGAAGTGTAATCCGGGCATCTGTTTGAGGTATAATGGACCTATTTCGGACCGCCATTGTTGAGAGTTGTACGATGGCATGGGATTAGAGTTTGTACGAAGTCATTAAAGATGGGACGATGCCCTCCGGTCTTCAAGCTTCAACTTTCATCCGTTACCCCGCACAATAGTCACTCGAGATTGATTAGTCTTGTGGGACACCGTTGCATAGAGATGTTGAGACGACGTGGCGTGGCATCGTGTTGGCGAGATGACGATGTTGCCCCTCACCGGTGTTATCACCGGATTGGGCTGATAAAGCAGACGTTGCTCAGGCTTCGCTGAGATTGGACTGCTGCAATTTGTTGAAGGTCCTCATTGTCATCTTTGAGGTGTGCCTGTCTTCCCGATTTTATCAGCCCAAGCATTTGAAACAAATTGCAGTTTATCTCGTTGCTCAGGCTTCGCTGAGATTGGACTGCTTCAATATCGACGATAACCTCGAAAATGCTTGTTTCAAATGCGACCAATGTATCTCGTTGTGAGCGCCGATATTGAAGTTGGTCGCATTTAAAACAAGTATTTCTGGGGTTATCACCGAAACTGCATTCCTTGGGGTTATCACCAAGGTTGGTGGCTATTCCAATGGTTGGGACTGAGACTGGATACCTCGGGGTTATCTCCGAGATTAATCGATCTTCTCCGGTGTGTGTTCCGGTATTGTATCTGCATGCCTCGGGGTTATCTCCGAGGTTGGATTTGTTACCCCCAAAGTAGTCTGGGGTTGATGCTGAACTTCCGGTAGTATCCGGTATGGATATGGATTTGTCTTTCAGGATTCCCTCTTAAAAGACGAATTTGTCCTCCTATAATGTTAGTGACAGATGTACAGAAAGTTTCGAGTGTCTACAAAAATCTTGCCACAATGCCACCAATGACACGTAATAAACAAACACACAACAAGTAAAATTGTACACAAATAAATGGAATAAACATCGTTTAAGTCCAAATAGGAACTCGATCCGTAGGTATGAAACCTACTCATCAAATTCCCCCAAACTTAAACCGCGCTAGTCCTCGAGCACAACACAATATGAAATGCAATGAAATGTAGTTAATTATATGCCTACGAATCCAGCAGTAAAATAGAGACAAGTCTATTCACTTGACCTCAGAGAAATGAAGTAAACACAATAATATATCATATCAAGGCAAATCAATAACTTCCCAGCCAATCATCAAATCTTAGACTCTTAAAACTTATATAGTGCGTGTCTGCTCATCAACCATGATAACTGATATAAAGTCAAATAAAACACATAATAAACCTCTTAGAAGGAATCATACAATATAAACTAAAGAAAGCCAAAATAAGCAAGATCCGACTGAAATCAAACAGTTACTAAGTCTAAAGGTCAAAATGGGATACTTATGCTTTATTTTTCACTTACGGGGGCATTTTGCTCTTTCTTCCCGTTTTCACTTTTAATTTTTCTCATGGCTGTGCAATGTCTAGTCCTCTTCATCTTTTCAATGCTACCCCTTAGCGAGTTTTCAACCAACGACTCCCAAACCGTTAAGGTTTTAGGGCGCTAGGTGTAAAGACATCCCCTCGGGCGTACTTACTCAAGTAACAAAGGCCGCTAAACTTAACTAACCACGGTGTTTATTCATAATTTTTTCTTTTATTTTTGTTTTTTAGATATAGCTTATATAACCCAAATTTTCCCCCAAACATAGGTTCTTGTCTAATTTTAGCCATCTTTGCCTATTCATGGCTGTCTTTCATTTAAACTAGCCTTATCCTTAAGAATTCCATTATGTGTCCATTTAGACTTAATCAATCAACATGATTGTTTCTAAAGTGCTAACCTGAATATATCACTTTCAAACAACAAAAGATCTAAATTATGATAAGAAATCATATCAAAGTCTTAACAGCTAATACTATCCTTATCTACATAATTCCAATCTCATCATTGGCCAAAACATACTTAAACTATATAACAGCTGGAAACATGCAAGTATGAACTAAATGCAATATAAACGCAGTAAACTAACTAATATTTTTGAAAATTTTCAATTTTTCCATTTATTTTTTTAGATAAAAGAACAGAAACATAAACTATTTACAATACTAACTACTAACGTAAACTACTATGCAACTACAACTACATGAATGCAAACATAATTAATATGAACAAAAACTAAAGATGAAAACAAACTAAACTAACATATACAAACTAAACATACATATCAAAATAGAAACTAAAACATTAAACAAAAACTAAACTCCCCCAAACTTAATAGTTACAATGTCCTCATTGTAAAAAAAAGGCATGAAAGTGAATGAGGACTTCCCCGTAATATGCTAAGTAGGAGGTGGTGGTGGTGATGGTGGCCGTATAACAAAAAATTTGAGCTCCTCCACATTTGAATCTGAAGGAGGGTACTATGGCATAGGCTGTGACACCCCCAAATTCGGGTACTCCATTTCCATAGGATTTGGTGCTCACTATCCAAAATAATTACATCTAACTACCCATAATAAAGGATAAAGACATAACTTAAATAACTTAAACAATAGTCTTCCCCATTAAAGGGTTACATCAACTTAAAACAATCCCAAGTAATCTAACCTTAAACTATTACATAAGTATGCATAATACATCACAAAATAACTTAAGTTTTATAACATAAATTCATTTGAGTAAATTCAAATAAGTCTTCATCACATAGAAATCTTACCCTTTCCTTTACTAGAAGATAACTCATTGACTTTCTCAACTTTAGCTGCAGTGTTAATTGCAAGAGTGAGCAAACAATCGCTCACTAATATAAAGAATAATAATAACAACAACATGAGGTTAAACGATGAATACTAAATAATAGAGAACTCGTTCTACGAAACAAGAATAGAAATCAAGTTCAAGATTTATATTTGAGGGTCTTAAGACCATGAACTATGTCCCCAATAATTAGGTATTTTTACCTCAACCTTAACAATCGTTTAGACTATACAGACCTTTCCTTACGTACGTAGGGGGATCAGCCCTTTGTACCATGTATTATGCACAAACATCTAAACACTAACGCTTACATAATCCCTTATATTAGTTTTGTTCTTGTCAGTTTGGCTTTAGGATTTTCGCACTAAAGAAAGTTTAGTTTGGAACTAGCTTATCCGTGGTTCTAGAATTTTAGAACACTCATCAATTATATATTAGTCTAATCAATAACATTTTATTTCCTATTCAAAGGTTCAACACAATAATGTAAGATTGAACAACGTTACTTAAGTCAAAGATTGAATATTAACAATACACAATTGAATAGACATGGTATATACAAAGTACTACATCCAAAAGGGTTAGGAAGTTGATGAGTGGGATTTATATTCGCGAATTAGATCCTTTGTGGCTTAAAGATGTCGCCCATTTTCTGTTATTTAGTTAGCTTTTATATATATATTGTTGTTATTATGTTTAATCTCTATGATTCATGGCACATAAGGTCATTTCCAGTATAAAGGGGCAAAATAGTCATTTTTCACCCTCTGGCGCCGTAGTGCCATCACCAAGCTTCAGCTCGGCGCCACATCGTAAGGCAGGATTGCATACTGACGTCACCTGGCGCTGCAGCGACACAACCCCTTTGTAAGCTGGCACTGCAGCGCCACCTCCTGTGTTTTAAAGCCTATGTGGCGCCGCAACGCCACCCACTAGTTCATTCTCTACACCGCAGCGCCACCTCCGGTGTCCACACAGTAAATTGCATTTAATGACCTAAAGGAGGGAAAAGTAACATTCATTCAGAGAGAGCCACCATCACACTTATTATAGAGAGCATAGAATAGGATTTTACAGTATTAATTAGTTTTAGAAGAGAAAGAAGTTATGCTTCAAGGAAGAAGAAGTTATTGTATCCTACAGAGCTCGGATTCTACGCGGAGAAGAGAAGAGTTGGGCATAGAAAACTTCACAACAGGAGTTATCTTATTCCAAATCTTTCATTTATTTGTGTATTAATGAGCATGTTGAATGTTAGAAAAATGTGTATTAGTACCACGGTGATGAACTAATTCCATTTTTAGGATTTCAATGTAGCCTATTGTTTATATTAATGAATCATTTTGAAATGGGTTGTTGTATTTCTTACTTATTGACTGATTTCTTGACAGAGAAATTGGTATTAATATTAATGGATATTGAAAAATGAATATTATTATCTAACCTTTAAATACAACAACACCTGTTATGACCATGCCTAACTTTACTTCCTAGTACAACTTCTTCTCTTATTTCTACACTTTTAATCAAATAGCTTAACACACAATCTCTTTTCACTTGTTTAGATAAGACAGTATAAAACTTACCTTAGTATTTGATTAGTACTTAAGACTTCGTCCTCGTGGGTACGACACTCTATATATCTTATATTACTTGTGGACCACATATGCTTGCGCATGTTTTATCGATTGTGAAATCAAGCTGTGTGCACCAATATTCAGTTTGAGGGATTACCAAATGATGACCCCAATGATCACTTGATAAACTTCTTGGAGATCTGCGATACGTTTAAGTGCAACGGAGTGTCGGATGATGCCATCAGACTCCGATTGTTTACATTCACCTTGAGGGAGAAGGCCAAGAGCTAGCTACATTCACTCCCATCAAGCTCCATCACCACATGGGCTAACTTGGCTCAGAAGTTCATGGCGAAGTTTTTTCTATACGCTTAAAACCGCAAAGCTCTCGTGCACCTACATAACCTCCTTTGTCCAATTTTAATCAGAGTCTTTGTATGACTCATGGGAACAATTCAAGGATCTTCTGAGAAAATTCCCCAACCATGGACTGCCAGAATGGCTCCCCATCTAGACATTATATAATGGGTTATCCGGATCTATTCGTTCGAGTATAGATGCTGCTTCTGTAGGGGGCATTCATGTCTAATCATCACACAGAGGGGTATGAATTGGTGGAAACAATGGCGACCAATAATTATCAATGGCCGAATGATAGGCAGGCCCCTAGAAGAGCAGTAGGGGTATATAAGGTTGACTCGGTCACATCATTAGCGGCTCAGGTTGCAGCGCAAACAAAAAGGCTCGACACTATGGGAGTGCAAGCATTGCAAAATGTTTAAAGTGTTGCCGTGCCGTGTAAATTGTGTCAAGGGAGCCACCCAACTGATCAGTGCGCAATAAGCCCTGAGTCAGTTCATTTTGTTTCTAACTATGGGCGGCAACAAAATGCTAATCTCCCCATTCATTACCATTTGGGCTTGAGGAATCATCCAAATTTCTCCTGGGGCAACACCAATAGCAATCAAGCACAACCTTCAACCACCAGGCCTAATTTTTCAAACCCTATAGGTTTTCAAGCTCAAAATTAATACAACCAGCAACCACAGAGTTATCAAAATCAGTACCACCAACCACCTCCTCAACAGGAAAGAAAACCTAGTTTGGAAGATCTCCTGTCACGTTATATTGCCCAAAATGAAATGAGGAGTAATAATCAAGAAGCTTCCATTCGAAACCTTGAAGTCCAAATGGGACAGTTGGCCTCTGCTTTGAACAGTCGTCCACAAGGCACATTGCCGAGTGACACTGATGTCAACCCAAAACGGGATGGCACAGAATAATGCAAAGTAGTTACACTCCGGAGTCGGAGAACCATAAATCAAAATGGAGGAGAAAATTCGGTAGTGCAAGAAAAAGTGACTGTAGAGGAACCTATTATGGAACAGAAAGAAGATATGTCTGGGGGTGAGGAAAATGTTTAAGATGATCCTATAACACCAACACCAACACCTACAGTTAACAAAGCTAGTCCTCATATCCCACAGTTGTCATTCCCCCATCGCGTGTAGAAATAAAATCTTGATAAGCAGTTTTTTAAGTTCTTAGAATTGTTTAAGAAGCTTCACATAAACATTTCATTTGCAGAGGCGTTGGAGCAAATGTCGAGCTGCGCTAAATTCATGAAAGACATATTGTCTAAGAAGAGGAAAATAGGGGATTATGAAATAGTGGCTCTGATAGAGGAATGCAGTTCCATCTTACAGAATAAGCTTCCACCAAAACAAAAAGATCCTGGAAGTTTCACGATAATACTGGGCAGGCCATTCTTAGCAACTGGGAGGACCCTTATAGATGTATAGAAAAGAGAGCTGACCATGAGAGTACAAGATCAGGAAGTAACCTTCAATGTGTTCAGGTCAATGAAATATCTGAATACCCCTGAAGACTGCTTCCAGTTTAAAATGATTGATAACACAGTTAGGGAAGTATTCTCAGAAACATGCATGACAGGCCCTTTAGAAGTGACACTGACAGGTGCCAGTACTATAGAAGAGCCCACTCATGTTGAATATGCCAAGTGGCTGGATGCAGCCCAGAGATCTAAACAGTTCCAAAGATAATTTGAGTCTCTGAATGATCACAAAGAATCCACTTCCAAGGCCCAGCCATCGATCATAGAACCTCTTATGCTCGAATTAAAGCCCTTTCCCACTCATCCGAGGTATGCATATTTGGGGGAATCATCCACTTTACCTATTATAACTTCTTCATCTTTAGATGAGTGTCAGGAAGAGAAGCTACTACTAGTACACAAACAGTATAAAACGACCTTGGGGTGGTCAATTACTGATATTAAAGGGATCATTCTATCTCTATGCATGCACAAAATCTTACTGGAGGAAGGGTCTAAGCCGTCCATTGAACATCAGAGGTAGTTGAACCCCATAATGAAAGAGGTGGTCCGGAAGGAGATTATTAAATTACTAGATGAGGGCATTATCTACCCCATCTTAGATAGTCATTGGGTTAGTCCCATTTGGTGCATGCCAAAAAAGGGCGGCATGACGGTAGTACCCAATGAGAATAACGAGCTGATTCCAACCAGAACAGTGACTGAATGGAGGGTGTGTATGGACTACAGAAAGTTGAACAAGTCCACCTATAAGGATCATTTCCCTCTACCATTTATTGATCAGATGCTCGATAGACTTGCTGAGCATGACTTTAACGGTCTACTTGATGGTTATTCTGGATATAATCAAATTTCTATTGCTCTAGAAGAATAGGAGAAAATAACTTTCACATGCCCTTATGAGACCTTTGCCTTTCGAAAAATGTCTTTTGGGCTGTGTAATGTTCCTGCAACATTCTAGCATTGCATGATGTCCATCTTCTCAGACATGGTTGAAAAGACCCTCAAGGTCTTCATGGATGATTTTTCTGTATTCGAGAGCTCATTTGATAACTCTTTGGTAAATTTGACTGCCATTCTCAAAAGATATGTTGAGACAAATCTTGTATTGAATTGGGAGAAGTGCCATTTCATGGTCAAGGAGGGCATTATTCTTGGCCATGGAGTATCTGTTGGTGGTATTGTGGTAGACAAGGCTAAAATTGATGTCATCAATAATCTACCACCGCCTACATCAGTGAAAGGGGTGAGGAGCTTTCTTGGGCATGTAGGATTCTACAAGCGATTTATCCAGGACTTCTCTCAAAGATAACCAAATCGCTCTACACATTATTGGAAAAGGACATGCCTTTTTAGTTTGATGAAGCCTTTCGCAGAGCATTTAAACTACTGAATGAAAGACTCATTTTGGCCCCTATTGTGGTAGCTCCTGACTGGACTTTCCCATTTGAGCTTATGTTTGATGCAAATGGTTTTGCAATTGGGGCAGTGTTAGTCCAAAGAAGGGATAAGGTGTTCCACACGATCTACTATGCCAACAAAACATTAACTGATGCTCAACTAAATTACACCACAACTGAGAAGGAACTACTGGCAGTGGTTTATGCGTTTGACAAGTTCTGTTCCTATCTCATTGGAACAAAAGTGATCATGTACACCGACCACTCGGCCATCAAATATCTAATAGAAAAGAAAGATGCAAAGCCGAGGTTGATAAGGTGGGTCCTTCATCTCAAGGTGTTCGATCTAGAGATCCGCGATAAAAAGGGTACTAAAAACCAGGTAGCAGATCACTTGTCCAGGTTAGAAAACCATCCTCATTCGGGAGATACAGAAAAAGATATAAATGATTTCTTCCCGGATAAACGACTCTTTGTTGTCCAAAGCAAAGCCTCTTGGTATGCGAACTTTGCTAAATTTATCGCTTATCAAGTGCTTCCTCCCAACTTGAGCTATCAACAGAGGAAGAAATTCCTAAATGATGCAAAACAATATTTATGGGATGAGCCCTTCTTATTCAAGCAGTGTTTAGATCAGATTCTGCGGAGATCGGAGATGTTTTCCAGATGAGGAAATCAAATGTGTGCTCCATCATTGCCATTCCTCAAATTATAGAGAACATTTTGGGGGCAAAAGAACTGCTGCTAAAGTACTTTAATCTGGGTTTTACTGGCCTACCCTGTTCAAAGATGTGCATATATATGTATCGCACTGCGATAGATGACAAAGGGTAGGAACCATCTCGAAAAGGCATGAATTGCCTCTGCAGAATATCCTTGAAGTAGAATTGTTTGATGTCTGGGGTATTGACTTCATGGGTCCATTTTCGTCTTCCTATAACAATCTTTATATTCTTGTTGTGGTTGATTATGTCTCCAAATGGGTAGAAGCAGTCACCTTGCCTACTAATTATGCTAAGATGGTGCTTAATTTCTTAAAGAAAAATATTTTCACTCGTTTCGGTACTCCTCGGGCAATAATCAGTGATGAAGGGTCACATTTTTGCAACAAATATTTCGAAGCCCTTCTCGCTAAGTATGGGGTGACCCATAAAATAGCCACTGCTTATCATCCGCAGATAAGTGGCCAAGAAGATATATCTAATCGAGAGGGCAAACGCATCTTGGAGAAGATTATTAAACCCTATTGGAAGGACTGGTCCAAGAAGCTTGATGATGCCTTGGGGGCGTACCGCACTGCTTATAAAACACCTATCGGAATGTCTCCGTAGAGGCTTGTTTATGGTAAGGCTTGTCATCTTCCTTTGGAGTTGGAGCACAATGCATATTAGAGTTGTCAATTTTGATTTGGATGCAGCTGGTGAACAAAGACTTTTACAACTCAATGAGTCGAACGAGTTTCACCTACAAGTGTATGATAACGCTAAGTTGTATAAGAAAAAAATGAAGCGGTGGTACGACAAGAAAATCGTTAAAAGAAATTTTGAACAGGGCCAGAAGGTGCTTCATTTCAACTCTCGACTGAAATTATTCCCTAGGAAGTTGAAGTCCTAATGGTCGGGGCCATTCACAATTGCTAAGGTGTATCCTTATGGGGCTATTGAGGTTGAAGACCCTCACTCTAACAAAACCTTCAAAGTAAATGGATAACGCTTGAAGCACTATTGGGGCAGCGAGGTCAACCGGCAAAACACCTCCATCACCTTGGGAGACACGGTGTAAGGCGGGGTTAAAGTCAAGCCGATGACTCTAAATCAAGCGCTTGATGGGGAGGCAACCCCATCTCAGAATCAAAAATATCCTTTTTGTTTTCATTCATTTTTATTTTCTTTAGTTATCATTAGTTGCACTTTATATTTCTTAGTATAATTGCTAGTTTTTGTATAGTGCATGTTAGTAGTCTGGGTTTAAAGGCTTTTATTAGTTAGAATGTGCTATTACAGTTTTTATAGTTATTTTTGTGTTGTTTCACTAATCTGAGATTTGGCCTGTGTAGGAAATTAGATAAGTATCTGAAGTGCAGAAGCCGCGCTGCAGTGACGGCCTTAGTATTGCCTTTCAAGCTGCAGCGCCAAGGCAAGGGGTTAGCTACTGTAATTCCGTGCCGCAGCACCACACTTTGTGCCCAGTATTCACGTCGCAGCGCCATGCCTCGAGCCGCATCGCCATATTTTGCGCTGCAGTGCCATGGCCTAAGCTGGACACACTGTATTTTTATGCTGCAGCGTCATTCTTTACATTACCTTTCACGCTGCAGCGCTTGATCAAGTTGGGGCATACTGTAATCTCGCGTCGCGGGGCCATCCACTGAACTATCTACCGTACCACAGTGCCAAGTAGTGTTGCTACACATTATAAACTTGCGCTACAGTGCCAAGTCTTGTATTGTCTGCCGCGTTGTAGCGCCAACTTAGATCTAAGATCACGCTGCAACGCCAAGTATCGTGCTGCAGTGCCACTAGTGAGATTTTGATTTTAAACAGAGCGTTTCAGCTCATTCGTAGCAGTTCCTCTCTTTTCTCTCAGTATAAGTGCACTCCCCCTCTCCCATTTTTCGCACCTTCTCCCATCTTCTTAACGGTTATAACCCACTCTCCCCCATATTCACACGCTTGCATCATCTCACTTTCTCTCAACCATTCATTCATTTCTCTTCTAGTCGTTTCAGTTACTCCCTAGCCTATTTACAAACTTAACTCACGAGGTAAGGGATTTGTATGCTCACTGAGAAACACTATTGGATTTCTTGTCTGTTATATTATTTGGGTGTGGGAAATTTTGAAGATAAAGCAAAAGTTTGGGGTATTCATGTTGTTGGTTTTCTTTGTGTGTCCTTGGAATACAGTTACTTCAAGTACTCACATAGCTTCAAAGTGTCCCCGTACTAGTATAGGTCCCCCTCCTTCACCGGCAACCAAAACCCCTTCTTCCCGATGGGATACTGTAAAATTCACAAGTGAGGAAGCCTGGAAATGGTACACCCAAAATTTTTCGAAGCGGAGTTTGGTACTTGAAAGGGGGCTAAGGCCAGATGACAAGATGGACAATAATATGATGGCCATAATTGTGGCTTTGAAATGGATTCACTTTACCAAGCCGCTTGAGTCTGTAATAATTTTGGTGGTAAAGGAATTCTACGCAAATGGTAGTGCTGATGGCCCTTCAGTGGTGCTGGTTCGGGGTAAGCTGATCCCCTTTGATAGTCGCGCCATCAACCAGATGTATGGGACTCTAAACTACGATGGTCAAGACTACCTGGAGACTGGGATGCGGAGTTACAATACAGATGAAATAATTACGAAACTCTGCAAGCCTGGTACCGTTTGGAAAATAAATGAATTCCATGGTGAAAAGACGTCCTTCCCCCATCAGGCCTTAAGTCGCTGCGGTAAGGCTTGGTACTCCTTTATTTGCTCAAATATCATGCCAACACGCCACCTGAGCGATGTGACAAGAGAGAGGGAAGTTCTACTTTACACAATTGTTATGGGGTTGAAAGTAGATGTAGGGGTGCTTATCCAGGAGTCGATTAAGAAGGCCATATAAAGAAATGTCATGTCAAGACTCCCTCACCCGTCTCTAATAACATGACTATGCAAAAGAGTGGGTGTAGTGTGGGAGAAATAAGACGTCACTCAGCCACCTATAGCTGTAATTGATCATCACGTCATCGCTCGATATGGAGTTTGGGAATCCTAGGGGCGAGGGTTATTTGCCAGCTCCACAATCGCCGCCCTCCACTGAAGCCGACACTAAAGCCAACACCTCCACGCAAGTGCCTGAGCCCCAATCATCTGAGGTTATTCCACTTGGGGCCCTAGCAGAGATATTGGGCAGTCTTAATTTTCTCCACATCAAGGTAGATACTGTTGCCCAATGGCAGAGCCAATTCCATCACTACCATACAGAATTCGCGAATACAATTTTTCAATATCTATGTTTGTCAGGGAGGAGATGACGTAGAGTCCATGCCTTTTCAATTTCATGAACCTTCAACGTTTGCGCCTTATCCACCACCATTCCCGCCTAGGGAGGAGGCCCGCGAGGATGAGCCAGTTGATGTGGATGATGATGATGATGGAGAGGATGCTTGATGCTGCAGCACGGAGGCCATTGAGGACATTGACAAATTTCAAGTTTGGGGGAGATTCCTTTTAATTTTAGTTATATATGAATTGCTTTTATGTTTAATCTGTGAGGGCTGTGAGAGTTACTTTTGGGTTGTATAGCCTTAAATTATGTTCTAACTATGTTTTAATTAGACTAGTTTGATAATGGTTTTGTTAATGGTTTATTTTGGGATGCATATTTGCATAGATGATTGGTATACTTGATGCCATGTGTTATGGCTTTACCCTATTTTGGCAAGGGTACTTTATCTTTTATTGCTTCTAGCTTTACCCTATTTTGGCAAGGGAACTTTATTTTTTATTGCTTCTTGCCTAACTATTTTGATTAACCCTATCTCCGATCCGTAAACTCAGAATCGCTCATATCTTTGGGTGAGGTGTTATAGAATTTAATTTTTGATTATGGCTAATGACAAGCACCAAGTGTTTATATCTTTCTCTTTGAGTTGTGTCAAGCATATGTGAGATATGGGTGTGTTATTTCGATAAGTCGAGATCATTATGGATCCGCGTTTTAGTAAGTAAGCGACCACCAATTGTTTTAACTAGTTATTTTTCTGGATTTAGATTGTTTGTTTATTATTTTGAAAATTTATGTGCCCTGTTAAAACTCTTTTAATTTCAAAGTAATAAAAGACTTAGGGGCTTTTACATTTTCGGATCTATAGTTCTGGTAAGAAAAAAATCAATAGTCTTGCGGTGGGTCGAGATGGAGCGTGAAACGCACTCGCCCATAAACGCAGACTTGTGCGAGATAGAGCATAAAATGCACTTGCCTAATAATCTTCGAATTTAGTAAAATCTATTTTGACTTAAGTTAATTACGCGACCTTTGCTGCTCGAGTTATTAGATTCATAGAGGTGTTCTACACCTAGTGCCCTAAAGTAATCTGGCTTGGGAGTCATTGATCAAAAGCTTGTTAATGGGTATGCTCTGCTTAGCCTAAGGTAATTAAGCACTGTCAGAGTCAGAGTTTACTTCAAAACTAGAACCTTTTGATCATTTCTTGTAGTTGCGTCTTATTCTTAATGCTTGTTGATTGTGTGAGTTGCAGAGTTAGCTTATTGGTTATCACAATCGACGGTATGATCTTAATTTGGGGCTATAATTAGTTAGGATGATTGGTCTGCACACACACACATAGAATGGATCGAGTACAGTCTCATACTTAAAATTTGATATTAAGCCCTCATTCATATACGTGTTTGTCCTATTCTCAGAGAGGGTCTATAATTGTGCATAAAAGCAATGATAATAGTCTATAGGATTAGTTTTCATTCACGTCTTACATTAATGTAGGTGTGGATGTCAGATAGTTTGCTTGAGGACAAGCAAAAGCTTAAATTTGGGGCTATTTGATGAGTGGGATTTATATTCGCGAATCAGATCCTTTGTGGCTTAAAGATGTTGTCTATTTTCTGTTATTTAGTTAGCTTATATATATATTGTTGCTATTATGTTTAATCTCTTTGATGAAGGGCTCATAAGGTCATTTCCAGCTTAAAGGGGCAAAATAGTCATTTTTCACCCTTTAGCGCCAGTAGTAAGGCGAGGATTGCATGTCGACGTCACTGAGTCGCAATGACGCACAACCACTTTGTAAACTGGCGTTGTAACGCCACCTCCGGTGATTTAAAGCCTATATTAGGCCAAGCAATACCACCCACTAGTTCATTCTCGCGCATGGCAGCCAACCAACTCCTGTCCGAGACAGTAAATTACTTTTAATGACCTAAAGGAGGGAAAAGTAACATTCATTCAAAGAGATCCGCCATCACACTTATTATAGGGAGCATATAATAGGATTTTACAGTATTAATTAGTTTTAGAAGAGAAAGAAGTTGTGCTTCAAGGAAGAAGAAGTTATTGCATCCTACAGAGCTCAGATTCTACGCGGAGAAGAGAAGAATTGGAAATATAAAACTTCACAACAAGATTTTTCTTATTTTAAATCTTTCATTTATTTGTGTATTAATGAGCATGTTGAATGTTATAAAAATGTGTATTAGTACCATGGTGATGAACTAATTCCATTTTTAGAATTGCAATGTAACCTATTGTTTAGCTTAATTAACTTTCTCTCCTATTTATATTAATGAATCATTTTGGAATGAGTTGTTGTATTTCTTGCTTATTGACTAATTGCTTGACAGAGAAATTGGTATTGATATTAATGGATATTGAAAAAATGGATATTATTATCTAACCTTTAAATACAACAACACATGTTATGACCATGCCTAAGGGAATGTGTGCATAAATTGCTTAATAGGATAAACATATCTCTATTTTCCTTATGTATCCTTGAGACTAAGCTTAATGATCCTAGTCTAGTTATTTTCACCAATAGAAATATTATGATTCATCTAGCTAGGGAAGTGCATTTGACCTTCGACAGAAGCTTATGTGTAGTTACTGTTCTCGGTTGACCATTCATTGATTCGTTTGTAATATGGAGAGTTAGCAGATTAGGCGAAACATTAGGGGTATTGTAATCCTAACTTAACTTCCTAGTACAACTACGTCTCTTATTTCTACACTTTTAATCAAATAGCTTAGCACACCATCTCTTTTCACTTGTTTAGATAAGACAGTATAAAATTTACCTTAGTATTTGATTACCACTTAAGATTTCGTCCTCGTGGGTACGACACTCTACTTATCTTTTATTACTTGTGGATCGCCTATGCTTGCGCGTGTTTTGTCGATTGCGAAATTGACCAACAGAAGTCTCATTTGGAGCAATGAATTTAAATAGTTTATGCTTTGAATAACAATGAACAAAAGTTAGGAATGCGAAGCTCGCTCAATGTAAAGAATTAAAATACAAGAGCTTGCATAATCATAAACAAGATGGAACCAATAACTTTCTCAACTTAAATATACGATTTAGGAACTTGCAATAATGAAAAATGAGGGTTAGAGAACTTACTCGACAACAAAAAAGTAATAGAGTTATGAAACTTGCATTCATTATAAAGAAAATGAAGTTAGGAAACTTACCTCGTGCGTAAGCTACACAAGTTTAATAAACGTTCGCCAAATACCCTACATACACCATTAGGATCGCAATATCGAGTAGTTATACTATCATTAGCTTTATAGGTTCAATTCACCATTTTATTTAAGTCATAACCCTTAACTTAAGGTCAAACCGTATTTGTTAACCACACAACACGAATCTGAAAACTCATTATCACATAATGTAAGGCTTTAGCATTCAATTCTCACCTCTAACTCTTACAAACATTGAATTTAAATAATTATATAACTTGTTAAGTAATAACTTACAAATCTTTATTTTTGGTATTACAATACCTTACAATCTGTTATTACATCTTATAATATGATTAACATCTTATCATGCATATTAAACTAGGTTAGATCAACATATCATAGGCTGCAACTAAGAAAAACACATTATCTCTTTCAGGTAGTGCAAGTAGCAATTTGTCTTGCCATAAGCCCTTGGGCAAGGCGTAGTAGCTATTTGGTGCTCGACCTTAGAAACCCAACAGGCACAGCTATGCCATTTCTACCTTTGGCATAAGCAAGAATTTTGCATCAAAGACGTAGAGCGTAAACTACAAAGAACTTCAAATGCCCGTGTATACAACCCAAACTCCATTTTTTCTCCAATTTTACAGAAAGTCATCAAACCCAAAAGCTATAAACTTACTAAAACATTGCTAGGCATAGATATAACACTTCTAACAACAAAACAACCAAATTTTAAAGGATTAAAACCATGTTTTTGTTGTTTTCTCCTTTTTCAACACACTTAACGAATTCAATCACCAAATCTCCAATTCTTAATCAAATTACACCATTAAAGTTGCATTGTTTTTGTTTTCGAATAAATTAACTTTATCAGTCATCAATTTACATATTCTACCATGAACCCTTAACCAATTTTAGCCTCAAATTGAACCAAAATATACATAATATCTCATATTCCAATTTCTTCATTTTAAATCATGATTTCTATGAATTTGATCACTAAAAATTATTTATAGATGACAACAAACAGATTCTACAAGATTATACATACATATAATCAATATCTTAAACAACAATTCAACAAAATCCCAATTACAGAGAATAAGATTACAAAACCAAAACTTTGGAAATTAAGAGCAAATTATACCTTTAATCCTTTGTTGTATATTAGCAAAAGATGGTGACAAGGTTTCCCAACAATCCTTCTCCTTCCTCTTGACAAAATACAGAGAATTCTCTTTTCCCTCTATCCTTCTCCCTTCCAACTCTCTGTTCTTTCTTAGCTTTTAGGAATAATACGCATAAAAATATATACTGCTATAGGCCTCTCCCACGTACTCTTCAGTTAAAAAAAACAAAGCGTTTATCAATATTTATATTATGCCAAAGGCCACAAGGCCATATTTGGCTACACACAAACTCCCCCTTCTAATTTATTTTTATATTTTCTTATCATATAGTTTCCTTGTCACACCTTTATTTAATTAATTTATGTTCTTACCATTACAATTATAATTTCCATTATAATTATATTTATACTTAACAAACTACTACATATCTAATTTAATTATTAAATTAAACTAGAACATTATTTTATTTTATTTATTTATTTCATTAAATATTAAACAATCCATTTAATTTAATTATTTCATTAAATTAAATCTTTAGTCCATAAAATCATTATACCATAAAATCATTATTCATTAATTTAATTATTATAACCCACTTTAACTAAATTATTACACCACAATTTCATCAATTAATTATTTATCTTAATAAATAAATTAATTAAAATATTTATTTAATTCGATAAATATTTAAAATTAATTACAAAATTCTTGATTGTTACATCTTTCCCTTCTTAAAAGGATTTTGTCCCTAGAATCACGACTCGATAAATTCATTCATTACATTCTTCCCTCCTTAACAGGATTCTGTCCCCAGAATTGCTATACCAGCTTAAGCAAATAACTGAGGATAATTTCTCATCATAACATCTTTAAGTTCCCACATAGCTTCTTCAGCATTGTGGTTTCTCCAGATTACCTTAACAAAAGGTATCACTTTATTTCTTAGTACTTGCTATTTCCTTTCAATAATTTGAACATGGACTTCTTCATATGACAAGTCTTTTTCAAATTGTAATGGTTCATATTCTATAACATGTTTATAATCGGACTTATATGGCCTTAATACCGAAACATGAAAAATATTATGAATATGCTCTAATTTCGGAGGTAGAGCTACCTCATACGCTACTTCACCAACTCGTCGTAGCACTTCAAAAGGTCCTATAAACCTAAGGCTTAGTTTTCCCTTTTTACCAAACCTAATTTTCCCTTTCCAGGGAGACACCTTCAAGAAAATAAAACTACCGACATCAAATTCCCAATTTTGTCGGTGTTGATCAACATATTTCTTCTACCTATCCTGTGCAGCTATTAATCTTTCCCGAATCACCTTAATGATCTCGACAGTTTGTTGTACAAATTTTAGACCTAGCAGCTGACGTTCTCCAACTTTGTCCCAGCATAACGGAGTTCTGCATTTCCTGCCATAAAACACTTCATAAGGCGGCATGCAAATACTTGTGTGATAACTATTATTATAGGAAAAATTAACCAATGGTAGATGGTCATCCCAATTCCCTTTCAAATCCATAATACTACTCTGAGCATATCCTCCAATGTCTGGATGGTCCTCTCACTTTGTCCGTCGGTTTAAGGATGATACGTTGTGCTAATTTTCAACTGCGTTCCTAAGCATTCTTGTAATCGTTTCCAGACATTTGATGTGAAACGTGTGTTAGGTTTGTAATATTCAAGAACGCAATCAAATTGCATAAGAAGTGCGGAAACGTGTAAAATCAGAGTTTAAAAAATTTACAAACCATATACCCGGATCACCCTTTATGCACAATTATTAATTAAACGAAAAGATATGAAGAACAAACATACCCTTGAAGATCCGAGCTTCCTCGTGTACAAGTTCACCTCAATCCTTTTTTCGCATTCAACTTGAATCCACCGGGTTTGGTTCCTTCCTTTGATCAACGTTAGCCACCCAAGCGTTTGGCCTCTAGAGGTGATCCACCAAGGAAAAATAAAGAATTCAAGAAGATGGTGTATTTGGCTCAAACCCTAATTTTCTATCTCTATAGAAAAGGGTACTCTCCAACAAATTGAAATTATGTCGTTGTTGTAAAAGTCAACAACCCCCACCACCCATAATAAGACTCCACTTATTTATAGATGTGGGCAACCCACCTTAACAATTAAGGAATTGGGATTTATTTAATTAATTAAATTATTTTAATTAATTAAGCTCCATAATCTTATTAGGGATAATTAATTAAACTCCTTTAACTAATTTTCCCTCCTAATCCTATTAGGAATAAATGAGAGTACTTATATTAAATTAATTCCTAAACTCTTTTAGAAATTAAAATAATAATAATTGTAATAATATTAATTAGACTCCTCTTATTAATTTATATTTAATATTTCTAAAATATTAAATAATAAATATTAAGCTATTTAATTTATTCTATCACCATAGATTAAATTAAATATACTTAACATATTATTACGATTATGCCATTAACTTCTTAAATAATTATTCTTCCTTTTATGGTGTGACCCTTTAGGTTCTCCATATTAAACCGGTTGTGAATAAATCAATTAGAACAATTCTAATCTTATTTAAATAAATAAATTAAACAATTAATTTATTTAAATAAATAATATTTATTCTACAATAGGATAAGCCTCCCTAGCGATCAACGACTTTCCGGATAATATAGATTTCAACATTAATCATAAAAGAACCTTTGAGTAAATAGTTACCTGACAATTCAATCCTTCCACCATACAATGTCCCAATTAAATATAAGATATGGAATTCTTCGTCAAGTCTTATTTTATTAAATTATATGTATTTCGATCCTTAAATGCACAACACTAAATAATGCAAATTAGAAACTCCTTTCTAATTTCATTCGCCTTATGCCAAGGACTACCTAGGGTTGTCATTTATCGAATCACATAGGACATTCTCTTCTTTTATTAGAAGTGGTAGATTCTTTATTGATCATACATTATCTCCATGTACAACTTATTATACCCAAGCATACCCTTTGATATACCCTAAGGGTCTTAAGGAATAAGTCAAAGTATAACTCATCATACACAAGATACTATGATGATCTCAAGTCCAAGGATCACTTCAGACTACTATCACTACTGAGAATTCCTATTGACAGCAAGTAAAACTCCATTAGGTATTCCTTAGCGAGCCAACGCTCAAATTGAACTTATTCTCTAATAAGCACCTACATACTTGCTATAGTGTCTCCACACAAATGATCATGAGATCAATCATCCTCATCCAATGAGCAAGCAACGTATGTACCAATCTATCCAGATACACTAATCCCCAATTTAGTAATCCAATGATTGGGAACTATTTTAGTTTTTAGCTTTCTAAGAATTTAGATCTCATTAGAATGATCATCATCATTATTCTAAAAGCATTGCTTAAAACTATGGGTTTATCACATATTATAAAACAGCATCATGTAGATAATTAAAAGCCTTTAATAAATTAATACTTTTTATTAATAAATGAATAAGATTGTTACAAAGTATATGCTTTATCATCAAACATGATTGGCTTGTGTGCATACTACTTTCAACGTGGATCTGTATTTGATACAATAGACACCGGGACACCGTGCCTTGAAATAATTTCCTTCATGTACATTTTTGCCAACCGATCTAGATTAAATCTAATTTTTATTGGCAAAAAGTGTGCCGACTTCGTCAATCGATCGATAATCACCCAGATTGCATCGTAACCTTGATGAGTCGTTGGAAGACCTATCACAAAATCCATTTTGATATGCTCCCATTTGCATATCGGTATTTCTAATGGTTGCAATAATCCGCTTGGCCTTTGATGTTCAGCCTTAATTTTCTGACACGTTAAGCATTTTGCCACACATTCAACAACATCCTTTTTCATATTTGACCACCAAAAATGACATCTGAGATCCTAGTACATTTTCGTACTTCCGGGGTGAATCAAATATCATGAGTTATGAGCCTCACACAAAATTTTCTCTTTAATTCGGAAAGGTTACTTTGAACCGAAGTAACCTTTCCGAATCACCTTTAAATTTCTCTTCCTCGCCTTTAAACACTTTTCTTTTTATCTTTTTACAGTTTTCATCTTGAAGTTGTGTATTCTTCACCTTATCCACCAAAATTGAACTGATCCCTATATGGAATAATTTTCATCTGATTCGATCGGACATTTAATTTTAAACTCCATCTTGGCCATTTCTGCTACTAGCTTTTCTTGAGCTGTCAACATCATTAACTTCTCCCGTCCCTTTGTACTTAAGGTATCAACAACAATATTCGCCTTTCCGGGATGATAAAAAATCTCGCAATCATAGTCTTTAATCAAACTCCAGCCATCTCATCTGTCGCATATTCAAATCTTTCTATATAAAGATATACTTCAGACTTTTATGGTCTGTATATATCTCACACCTCTCTCCATAAAGATAGTGCCTCCAAATCTTTATAGCAAATACTACCGCAGCCAACTCCAAATCATGAGTCAGAAATCTTTTCTCGTAATCTTTCAATTGACGTGATGCATACGCAATAACTCTACCGTTCTGCATAAGCACACAGCCTAGTCCTTTATGCGACGAGTCACTATATACCACGAAATTCCTTGTATCATCAGGCAATGATAACACAGGTACTGAACTCAATCTTTTCTTTAATTCTCAAAAACTTTCCTCAAACTTCTTCGTCCAAACGAACTTAACTGCCTTTCGAGTTAAATTCATCAACTGAGTTGTGATCTTGGAAAAATCTTGAATAAAATGCCTATAGTAACTTGCCAATCCCAAGAAACTTCTTACTTACGATGGTGTCTTTGGCTGAACCCAGTTTATTATAACTTCAACTTTTAATGGATCTACCAAGATTCTTTCCTTGTCAATAACGGGCCCAAGAAACTGCACACATTCTATCCAAAACTCACATTTTGAGAATTTAGTGTACAACTTTTCTTTCCTCAATGTCTCTAACGTCACCCTTAAGTGTTCAACATGTTCCTCCTTGGTCTTGGAATACACCAATATATCATCAATAAACACCACTACAAATCTATCTAGGAATGGTTTAAACACCCTATTCATCAAATCCATAAACGTTGCAGGTGCATTAGTTAAACAATATGACATAACTAGAAACTCCTAATGACCATACCGAGTTCTGAATGTCATTTTCGGTACATCCTTTGGCCTCACCTTTAGCTGATGATAACCACTCCTCAAGTCTATCTTCGAGAAATATCTTACTCCCTTCAGTTGATTGAACAAGTCATCGATTCTCAGTAATGGAAATTTATTTTTAATCATAACCTTATTCAATTCTTGGTAATCAATGTAGAGCCTCATTGATCCATCTTTCTTCTTAACAAATAACATCGGCGCTCCCCATGGCGATACGCTCAGCTGGATATACTTCTTGTTTAGTAATTCTTTTAATTGTATCATCAACTCCTTCATCTCTACTGGGCCCATTCTGTATAGGGCTTTCGATATCGAGGCCGTTCATGGTGCTAAATCAATCACGAACTCGATTTCTCGATCTGGCAGAAGTCCAGGCAAATTATCTTGAAATACGTCTGCAAAATCTCTAATGACCGGTATCTCTTCTAACGTCACACTATTCTTCTGTTTATCGACTATGTAGGCTAAGTATTCTACACATCCTTGTCTCAGTAACTTCTTGACTTGCATCACTGTCAGAAAACTTGCTTGTCGAGGTGACTTGCTACCATAAAACACCACCTTTGATGATGTCATAAGGTTGACACATTTCTTTTGGCAATCAATTACTGCCCCGTAATTGAATAACTAGTCCATTACTAATATAACATCAAATTCCCCAAGTTTAATTGGTATCACCTACCATCATCTCATAACCCTTTATATCCACCCTACAATTCTTATATATAAACCTAAAAGGAATCACTTCCCTATTCGCAATTTCTATGATTAAAGGGAAATCTATTTCTTCCTGAGGCAAATCTAAGTTCTGAGCAAATTCATCATATATAAATGAACAAGTAGAACCCAAATCAAATAGCACATAATCATTAATACCATTAATCGGAATGATACGACACCACATCCTTCGATCGCACCAAGATCGCATCTTGCATGGTCATATTGAAAGTCCTAGCATTAGGTCAGCTTGATTGCACTGGCCCAGTGATAGTTAACGTACCACCACTATTGTTTCCCTTTCCTCCACTTGCACTTCCCACTATCTTTTTAGGGCAATCACGAGCCATGTGATCCTTCGACCCGCAGGTGAAACAAGCTCCCTTCTTTGCTACAATAGTTTGGTGAAATGTAACCCTCCTGGCCATAATTAAAACACACTCATTTTCCCTTCAAATACACACCAATGTGGTTCTTCCCGCAAGTAGCACAAGCTTCAAACTTCTTCTTTTGTTGACTTCCTTGTTGTCCTCCCGCACTCGAATTCTAACTCCACTTCCTCTTCTGGTTGTTACCTCCACTATTGCTTCCACTAGCCTTGTCTTCATTCTCGTTCTTCCTCTTCTTCTGTTCTTAATTATATTTGGTTAAGGCATCGCTTCCACCATCTGCGATAATTGCCTTTTTCAATACTGCCGCAAACATGTTTAACTAGAACATTGAGACCTTACTATACAGCCAGGGCTTCAACCCTTGTTCGAACCTTCTCGCCTTACTCTCATCGGTAATAACTTGATAAGTAGTAAACCTTGCCAGCTCATTAAACTTCGCAGCATACTCTGGCACAGACATGGTTCCTTGCTTTAGCTCTAAAAATTAAACTTCCAACTGGTTCTGATAACGCGCCAGAAAGTACATCTCGAAAAACATTTCTTTAAACCTATCCCACGCTATTATTCCCTGTCTCCCACGAACCTTATTCGCCCACCACCAATAGCTAGCTTCAGACTTCAACATTGACTCTAGCAACATCAAAAACCTTCTCCATTTCCATGATCCAGGTTTGAGTTTCAACTGGATTTATAGACCCTTGAAACTTCGGCGGTCTAACCGCTTTTAAGTCCTTAAAAGTCGTGACTTGAGCTTACTGTTGATTCGCAAGTGCTCCCGTTAACAAAGTCACTAACTGCTGAAGCGGGTTAGCGCTGGCCTCGTTATTGTTATTATTAGTAGACCCCTCAGAGGTAGTTGTTGGCGTGGTTGTCTTCTTCTAGGAGGCATTTTCTGTTAAAATATACGCTTATTAGTTCACAATTAAATTCCTTGAATATTTTAAAGTTTAACTTTAAAAATTCTAGGATTAAAGCTTAACACATAACATTTCAATAAACTTTGATATTTTTATTCATTCATAGTTTTTTCAAAACATAATAAGGATAACATCTCTGCTATCAACATCCACTTTCTTGAACTAGAAAAGTTTCAGGATTACATACTCATCTTACCCCTTTATTTACCTCAAAATAAGGGATTTACAATTTATTTAATAACATACTTAATCACATATCATTATTATTATTATTATTATTATTATTATTATTATTATTATTATTATTCCTATCTTGGCATATTAAGACGTCGAGAGGCTTCTCTATGCTCTTCCTCCATAATATGACACGTCGTCCTACGATCCATCATGAACCATGGCAAGTTTTCAAATTGAGGTGGGTAATAAAATACTCGATCCTAGCCCAATTAATCGCAGAATGAAAAATATAATCCATTTCATTCATCTTAGCCTTCTTCGTATGAACCTTAGCTTCAGCACAATCTGCACGCTGAGTAGCCTTCATCTAGGCGTCTTCTGCTCTTGCATGCTTAGCCAACTCCTCCTTCAAGCATCTTTCAGCTTTTCCACTTCAATCTTCATCTTCTTATTCTCAGCCAACAGCTCCTCTTAATGTCCCTCTGTGTGAAATAGGTTCCATTCCGTGTTCCCAAGTCGTGAGTCAAGTTCTTGAATCTCAAAATCCTTCTGCTCTATAGTAGCCTAACGCATCTTAGCTAACTCTTTCAACTCCTCAATCTTATCCTGCAATTCTATATTTTGGTCATACAACTCATCATACATCTCAGTTGATATGAAGTTTGGTGGAAACTCCACAAGATCCTCTTCCTTATCTTCCACCTCTATCTCCTTAGAGTCCTCCTCCTCAGGATCAGACACAGGCTCAATCCTCTGTCCTTCCTCAGCAACCAACAGAGAAGGCTCCCTCTGGATCAACTACTCCCAAACAACATGGACGTCTCAAGGCTCCTCATTTCTAGGTACCTGAGGTATCTCTTCCTTAGCTTGATCGGATCCTTCAACATTAGACATCATGACAACAAAATACTTTTAAGTTTTATTTATAATGTGACACTCTTCGATACTCACGAGTACATAATTTATTAACACATAGCACATAAGTCTTTTATTGTTTATCTTTAATGGATGCCTTAATCCATTCCTTAAAACTCGATAAGAGTTTGACACCACTATGTTTTTTGTCTCCTTAAAGGTTACTTCCTAAGGTTTCCCCCCACCTAAGGTTCATAACCTAAAGCTCTGATACCAACCTATGACATCCCCAAATCTGGGTACTCCATTCCCACAGGATTTGGTGCTCACTATCAAAAATAATTACATCTAACTACCCATAATAAAGGATTAAGGCATAACTTAAATAACTTAAACAATAGTCTTCCCCATTAAAGAGTTACATCAACTTAAAATAATCCCAGGTAATCTAACCTTAAACTATTACATAAGTCTGCGGAATACATCACAAAATAACATAAGTTTTATAACATAAATTCATTTAAGTAAATTCAAATAAGTCTTCATCACTTGGACATCTTTCCCTTTCCTTTACTAGAAGACGGCTCATTGACTTTCTCAACTTTAGCTGCAGTGTTAATTACAAGAGTGAGCAAACAATCGCTCACTAATATAAAGAATAATAATAGCAACAACATGAGGTTAAACAATGAATAATGAATAATAGAGAACTCATTCTACGAATCAAGAATAGAAAACAAGTTCAAGATTTATATATCTGAGGATCTTAAGACTATGAACTATGTCCCCGATAATTAGGTATTTTTATCTCAAGCTTAACAGTCGTTTAGACTATACAGACCCTTCCTTAAGTACTTAGGGGTATCAGCCCTTTGTATCATGTATTCTGCACAAACATCTAAACACTAACGCGTACATAATCACCTATATTAGGGTTGTTCTTCTTAGTTTGGCTTTAGGATTTTCGCACTAAAGAAAGTTTAGTTTGGAACTAGTGTTGACGTTGGGATTTTTATTGTCCCTCTTCTGTTCTTGTTTTTTGGTGTTCTTATGTTAGGTGACATTTGTTTGAAAAAATTGGTTGTGAAAAGGTCCGACATTTATATGTCGATGATTTGACTGTAAGAGTCGCCAGTTGGTTTTTTAAATGGTTGTACCAACACAACTGAAGAAAGATTTTCACATTAACCCAGTGATGTGACACTGCTAAATTAGTATGTGAAACCGGGATTCATTAGGGTCTGGGGACTTGCTTATGCAGAGGGAAGGTGTTAGGCACCCCCCCTCCCCGACATCCGTGTTACCACGGTGACCGTCACTTTTCAATTAAACGGTTATATGAATGTGTGTGTGTGTGTGTATGTGTGGGTCAATGTGCAGTTATTTGGAAGTAGTGCTATGCCTCGTTCGCTCCTATATACAAAGGGTTTGAATTTATGTAAAAAATCAATTTTAACAAGATATAGCAGTGATGTTTTGTAAAAGAGGTTTTTCAAACCTTGTGCTCAATAGTAAATGATGCCTTTGATACTTCCATTTTATTAAATGTTCGGCTTGATTGCTTTTATTTTCAAGATACGAAGCATCGACAAAATAATATATAAAGTAGTGCCAAACTCCTAATGGGCATGAAAGACATCTAAGGAAATTCAAACACCGTGAATAATTTACAAGCTGCTGACAGCTGAAAATGTCCATCACGGGAACCGAATCTAGATTCAGTAGACTGAATTCGTGATCACATGATTCCTAGGCTCACATGATGCCGCAATTTTTATGAAAGTAGTCAGCAGTTATATATATAAAAGTTATAAATATATATATATAGACATGATCAACCACCACGAAGCACCTCCATGGGGGATCAGAAATGTAAATAAAGTAATAAATATGATCAACCACCACGAAGTAAACGCCAGACGGGACTAAATGTAAATAAAGTTGTAAAAAATGATCAACCGCCACGAAGTAAACTTCAGGCCTGACAGAAATGTTTGTATATATATATATATAATAGAGATAAACGCACATGATATATATCGATCCTGGCTCGGTTTATCATTTCAGTGATTTGTCGCTATATATATATATATATATATATATATATATAAGCAATAAATGCACCGGATGTAAAATCCAGGCTCATCTAACAGAGTCCAAAAATAGTTTATATATATAAGTATATATATATATATACATATATAGACTGACTCTCTCCAACGAACCATAAGGAGTGAACTAAAGATGAACCGGCTATAGCGACGGTTTTATCCGTCGTTATAGCATAGAAAACTGACTTTCTATGTTATAGCGACAAATAAAACTGTCGCTATAGCCAGTTCGTCTTTAGTTCATTTTCTATGGTTCGTTGGAGAGACGGACCGTATATATATATATATATATATATATATATATATATATATATATATATATACACACACACAAAAGGAAATAAAAGCCACGGACCGAAGTCCGGGCATACACACGTAACACGACTCTTAATGTAAAGAATGGTGTGTGCAAAGTAGAAGAGAAAGTCTTTAAAAGGTGTAAGAAACTTACAGTGGACTGCCAAAGAAGACTTCTATAGCTTTAAATGGATGAACACTCGGCTCCCGCTGGTAAAAATATGACTGAATATAAGCTCACAAGTGTTTAAAATGAGAAAGCACTCAGTTTAGGGTGTGTACAGAACAAATTGGACATGGCTTCCTCGCCGTTTTCTCTTACAAAATGTCCACCCAAGCCCTTTATTTATAGAGGAGGGAGCCCTAGGTACACCTGCGGTTGCCGCGATGTACCTGCAGCTGCCCGGGGTGCCCCAAGCTCTGCAAGTCCTGCTATCTCGAAGTACGTGCACGCGTGCAACGTGATGTCTGCTTGAACTTGTAGAACTTCAATTTGTGTTTCCGATTGAGGTGTATAAGACCTTTTATAGAGTGCTATTGTCGAGAGCTACACCATGACATGGGATTAGAGGTTGTCAGAAGTCAGGAAGATGGGACCATGCCCTTAGTCTTCAAGCTTTAAATTCTATCAGGTGTGCTGCCTTACGTAGTTGTCACACGAGATTGGAACTCCTTGGCTCTTGTGGGACATTGTTGTGTAGAATATATGTTGAGATGTTGTTGAGACGACGAAATATGGGATCGAGGTGGAAAAATGATGATTTTGCTCCTCACCGGGGTTATCTCCGGTTTGGGCTGATAAAGCAGTCGTTGCTCAGGGTTATCTCTGAGATTGGGTTGCTCCAAGTACTAGATGTCCTCAAGGTTGTCTTTGAGGTATGCCTGACCTATCGAGGTTATCTCTGGGACTAGAGCTGAGTGCCTCGGTATGGTTTCTGAGGTAGAAGCATACTGCATAGGTTAAAATGAGCATCTCTGGGGTTATCTCTGGAACTGCAATTGCACTCCTTGAGGTTATCTCCGAGGTTAACGCTATCTTTCTTGGTGTAGTTTTCGGGGCTGAGACTGAGTATCTTGGGGTTATCTCCGAGATGAAACGGCCTTCTTTGGTGTGATTTTCGGTATTTAGCTGCATGCCTCGGGGTTATCTCTGAGGTTAAAACTGACACTTCTGGCGTTATTTTCGGGATTGACCTGGCATGTCTCTAGGGGTTATCTCGAAAGATGATGATACGCCCTCCTTCAATGTTAAGAAGTAGCGGTGTGCGAGAAATTTGAGTCTCTGAGATGCCCCTCTTTATCATATACATGCAATGCAATGGCATGGATATGATAAAGAATACTAGACACTTGAAATGCAACAAGATGATCATGATATAATGTACAACAATATGATGCGAATGTATGTGGTTTGTTGGAGTGTTCTCCAACATGGTGGGATGATTGCCGGCTCCCTTTGACTTCTACCGGGATTGATAGTAATTACTGAAAACCCTGATAAACTATCTTGGACGTGCAATCCAATGCTCTCAGGAGCTTCCAGGATGCTGACATTGGGGTTATCACCAAAGTTCTTAACCCTTTGATACAGACTTTACACTGAAGATGCATCTCTCATGTACAAGAGACTCTATGGGGATATATCTTTGTTTGTTGAGGATGTGTATAACATACTCCATCATCGGTCCTCCGCGATGTGGATGTTCTTTCCTAGTTCGTATCTGATAAGTATGTTTTATACCTACTTATTCGGTATCTATTACTTGAATTATTTGATTAATCTCATGTTTCTTAGTTACTTTTCATGCATTTTGTGTTCGTTTTGTAGATTATATGCTTGGGAGTTGAAATCGCAAAGAATTTGTATGAAAACGCAAAGAAAAGCAATCCAGACATCGTTTGGGCTTTTATGTTTATTTCATGTTCTTGGTTTGAAACTTGGATTACATTGTAGATCTACGTCTCCTCTTTATGGAACATCTTGAATCATCAAAATCGGAGTTCAGATGCAAGAGTTATGACATGTGTACCAACGAACGTCTGAGCAGAAAATTTTCCTTCACAAAACCGCCGCTGGGGTGGGCATACATGGCACAATTCAGAACCTTAGCCCACCGGGGTCGGCCCAAATCAAGCATAAACTCCTGTCGGGGCGGGGGTAGCCCAGAAAATGCGCGAAAAGTGCGAATTTTGATCCAATTTGAGTCCGAAAAGGATTGTTTCGATCCGATTGACACACAGACTTCCAAGAGAACTTCCAAGAGGCTTTAAAGACATATGAAGAGACTTATAAAAGGAGGAGAATCACAAGGATTAGGGGAGAGGAGAGACTAGATAGAGGATTCAATTAGATTAGATTAGGGTAAATTGGATAAAAACATTAGTTCTTGTTAGATTTGGAGAATGAAGCAACTTGGACACCATTGAAGAATCAAAGTAGGAGCAAGGAGGGAGCATCAAATCTACAGACAATAGATTTTATCTTCTCATCTTCTTCTATCTTTGTCTTTTATTGTTTATTCAATTGTGGATTCTTAGTTTTAATTCAATAATCATGAACTAATTCTTTGTTTGAGATTACAATGGATCTTATTGTGTAGTTTATTTTAATATGCTTCGTTATCAATTATTATGTTCTATTGTGAGGATTGTCTATTGTGATTTGGACTTAAATGTTTAATTGATTGGCCATCAATTACCGTGAAAATCTATATGAACTCGAGAGATGAAGTATTGATTTAGATCTTATTATGATAGCGTGTATCATGAATTTTGTCAATAACAGATTTTTGATTATTGTTAAGGTAGAGATATGCTTAACATCATATGTAATCAGATAGAGAACTTATTCTTCAACCTTCTTCAATTGTAATTCACATAGAGATATAGTGGGTTAGTTGATTAAGGTGTTTAACAGATTTCTATGTTAATTGTGGATTGACGTTAATATGGGTATTATGCATCGAGAGGTGGTTTTATCTGCTTTAGTGTTCTTGATTAATAATTCAGGATAGAGAATTATTGATGAGAAGTGTGTTAACTTAAATGAAGCAATAAGTGAAGTTGTGATCTTAAATCTCCGTTATCTTAATTTAACTAGTGGAATTTAATAGTAGTTTAATTTATATAATTTAATTTCATTCGTTTAAATAAGATTGAGTTGGTTACGGGTTAGTACTTGGTGATTTTTGTTAAATAATTCTCTGTGGGAACGATACTCTACTCATCACTTTATTACTTGTTGACCACGTATACTTGCGTGTTGTGCGTATATAGATTTTACCCAACAAGTTTTTTCGCTATTCTATCGGGAATTAGTTTAATATCTCTTTGCCAATATTAATTTCAATCAAATTAGTCTTAATTTAAATATTTTTATTTTTATTTTTTAAATCTCTTCCTATATTTCTCTCTTTTCAAGTACCATGGATGACTTTACGTATCAATGGCCATACACGAACATGACTCAACCAAGGGAAACATGGATTGATGGACTTAATACATCTTCTATAGAGCCAATACAAATTGAGGCAACTTCGAAGACGTTGGAGGTTATTCGAGCCCAACGGAGTTGAAGGATGGCAAGAATGACTCAGCCAAGGGGAGTGGAGATTGACAGACTCGCAACATTTTCTGCAATGTAAACACAAATTGAAGAACTTTCGAGGAAGTTGCAATGTCAGCCCAAATGAGTCGAAGGATTGCAGTTATTTGTGACTATTGTGTTGGCAATCACCCGAGTAATCAATGCACCATCAATCTTGGGCCGGTACAGTATGGTGGTAACTACCTCAATCAGTATTCATATGATAATTATGATCTAGTTTGGGGGTATCACCCGGATTCTTCATGGAGCTACAACTATCAAGACCGATACTCTATTCCAGATCCAACATACACGTCAAATTTCTCATATCAACCTCCATTAAAAGAAGAAAAAGTCAAAGTTGGAGGAATTGTTGTCCAATTGCATAGCATCAAATGAGGAGAGGAGGATAAATCAAGAGATATCACGTCACAATTTGCAGAGCCAGATAGATCAAATGCTCAAAGCCTTGAACAACTGTCCTCAAAACAAATAGTGTTATGACGAGGATTCCGAGATTGATGAAGTGCCCATGCCAAATCTATAACTGGATGAGACACGAGATGTTGAAAAAAAAGAAACAAATGGGGAAAATGACAACAAGGTCGGTGAAGAACTAACTATGAGTACCAACGAGGATATGCCGATGTTATTAGTGCCCCAATTTCCTTCTCCACCAAAGTTCAAGGATCCGGTTAGATTTGCAAAACCATGCATGTTAGGTAGTCATGTCGTCGGCGAAGCTCTTTATGACATAAGAGCTAGGGCAACAATGAAGCCATGGTGGGACGAGAAAGAGAAGATATACGAAGAGTCCATTGTGTTAGATACACTTCCATGCCCAAATATGATCACAAACACAATGGAGATAACACCTAGTTACTTTCCCTTCTTCATGGAGATTATACCAAAACAAAGCATGCTGGGTGACTTTAATGCAATGGTCATCGTAAATGGGAACCTACCAAAAGCTATATTATTTCTGATGGATGGAGATTTCCTCAACTATTGAAGAGGAATTGGATAGCGTTGACCAGACAAAGTCAGGTTGAAAGACTATAATTCAAGCGCTAACTGGGAGGCAACCTAGTAATTTTTTTAATTTATTTATATGCTTTCCTAGTTTATTTAGTAGATACGAATCCAAGTGTTATTCTAATCCATGTTGTCTCTCTTCATTGCAGGTATTGGAGGTTCAACGGATAGAAAAATGATCGTCGCCGCCAGCGCCACCATCACCACAAGCTTAAATGATTATAAGGAAGTCCTCGTCCACTTTATGCTTTATTTTACAATGAGGACATTGTAATTGTTAAGTTTGGGGGAGTTAAATAATTTAGGTTTATTTATGTTTGCATTCATGTAGTGTAATTTCATAATAGTTTGCATAGTAGAGTAGTTGCATAATAGTTTTTATTTATAACTATAAAAAAAATCAAAATAATAGTTAGTTAATGTTCATCTTGCATGATTCCAATTTGTTAGATAGTTCTGATTTATTTTGGCCAATGATGAGATTGGAATTGGGTAGACAAGTATAGTACTGACTATTAGAGCTTTGATGTGATTTCTTGTTAGGAATTGGGTCTTTTTCTGTTTGAAACTGGTATAACAAGGATAGCACAGTAAAAACAACTTGTTGATTGATTGAGTTTAAATTGATACATAATGGGATTCTAAAGGATAATGCTAGTTTGAATGAAAGAATGACAAGAATAAATAGTGATGGCTAAAGTTAGACAAGAACCTAAGTTTGGAGGAATATTTGGGGTATATATGCTAAAAAAAAGAAAAAAAAGAAAAAAAAAAGGATATTGAGTTGAATAAATTGAGTCTTGTGATGGGTCGAGAAGAAGCGTGAAATGAACTCCCCATAAACACAGGCGTGAGATGGAGCGTAAAACGTACTCACTATCCATCATTCGAAAGAAAAAAAATGAATAAAACGGGAAATAAGAGCAAAAAGCCCCCGTAGATGAAAAATAAAGCATAAGTATCCCATGTGTACCCTCGATATTGGTAATTGTTTGACTTTAGTTAGATCTAACTTATTTTTGGATTTCATGAGTTTACACTGTATGATGCATTCGAAGAGACTTGTTATGTGTTAAATTTGATTTTATATCAATTAAGATTGTTGTGGAGCACACACGCATTATATTCGTGATAACAGTCTAAGATTTGATGATTGATTGAGAAGTTACTGATGAGTTCTGAAATGATGTATTATCGTGTTTACTTGATTTTTCTAAGGTAAATTTGAATAGACTTGTTTCGTCATTCTTCTTTGGATTCAGTGAGGCTAGATTAGTTGCATTGCATAACATTGTTGTTTTATGTTTTTGCTTGAGGACAAGCAAAGTTTTAAGTTTAGGGGTATTTGATAAGTATGTTTGATACCTACTTATTCGGTATCTATTACTTGAATTATTTACTTAATCTCATGTTTCTTAGTTACTTTTTATGCATTTTGTGTTCGTTTTGTAGATTATATGCTTGGGAGTTGAAATCGCAAAGAATTGGTATGAAAACGCAAAGAAAAGCAATCCGGACATCGTTTGGGCTTTTATGTTTATTACATGTTCTTGGTTTGGAACTTGGATTACATTGTAGATCTACGTCTCCTCTTTCCGGAACATCTTGAATCATAAAAATCAGAGTTCAGATGCAAGAGTTATGACATGTGTACCAACGGACGTCGAACGTGACTATTTTGGATGGCTATTTGCAATGCCGATCACTTTCAAATTTAATTTTGACCTTCATCCGTTCGGTATTTCTACAATCTCACAGAATGAAAGTTGTATATCTCGTCGAATCTTCGATTTGATAGGTGGCAGGCCTCGTAACTCTTTCCGGATCAAAGGTTATGGCCGTTTTCCCAAAGGACGTCAGAGCAGAAAATTTTCCTTCACAAAATCGCTGCCGGGGTGGGCATACATGGCACAAGTCAGAACCCTAGCCCACCGCGGCGGGACCAAATCAAGCATAAACCCCCGCCGGGGTGGGGGTAGCCCAGAAAATGAGCGAAAAGTGCGAATTTTGTCCAATTTGAGTCCGGAAAGGATTGTTTCGATCCGATTGACACACGGACTTCCAAGAGAACTTCTAAGAGGACTTAAAGACATATGAAGAGACATATAAAAGGAGGAGAATCACAAGGATTAGGGGAGAGAAGAGACTAGATAGAGGATTCAATTTGATTAGATTAGGGTAAATTGGATAAAAACATTAGTTCTTGTTAGATTTGGAGAATGAAGCAACTTGAACACCATTGAAGAATCAAAGTAGGAGCAAGGAGGGAGCATCAAATCTACAAACAATAGATTCTATCTTCTCATCTTCTTCTATCTTTGTCTTTTATTGTTTATTCAATTGTGGATTCTTTGTTTTAATTCAATAATCATGAACTAATTCTTTGTTTGAGATTATAATGGATCTTATTGTGTAGTTTATTTTAATATGCTTTGTTATCAATTATTATGTTCTATTGTGAGGATTGTCTATTGTGATTTGGACTTAATTGTTTAATTGATTGACCATCAATTACCGTGATAATCTATATGAACTCGAGAGATGAAGTATTGATTTTGATCTTATTATGATAGCATGTGTCATGAATTTTGTCAATAGCAGATTTTTGATTATTGTTAAGGTAGAGATATGCTTAACATCATATGTAATCGGATAAAGAACTTATTCTTCAACCTTCTTCAATTGTAATTCACATAGAGATATAGTGGGTTAGTTGATTAAGGTGTTTAACGGATTTCTATCTTAATTGTGGATTGACGTTAATATGGGTATTATGCATCGAGAAGTGGTTTTATCTGCTTTAGTGTTCTTGATTAACAATTCAGGATAAAGAATTATTGATGAGAAGTGTGTTAACTTAAATGAAGCAATAAGTGAAGTTGTGATCTTAAATCTCTGTTATCTTAATTTAAGTAGTGGAATTTAATAGTAGTTTAATTTATATAATTTGAAATTCATTCGTTTAAATAAGATTGAGTTAGTTACGGGTTAGTACTTGGTGATTTTTGTTAAATAATTCTCTGTGGGAACGATACTCTACTCATCACTTTATTACTTGTTGACCACGTATACTTGCTTGTTGTGCGTATATAGATTTTACCCAACATTATCGCTAGGTCTTTCAGCTGTTCTATTGGAGTTACTGCCAACAGTCGGTGTTGTCAGGGTTGCCTGACCTTCATTGACATGTGCATCAACGGATGAACTCCCTGCTGGGGATAATTTCAAGGTTGCTTGACCTTCGTTGACGTGTGCATCAACAGATGGATTGTATGAAAACTCGCTGGGGAAAAGGTTCCGAGCTACATCCCTAAATTGATGGCATCAGACCTTTGTGACGTATTTCAAAATGTAGTTTGCAATGGCTGAGATCATTGGTATAGTGTACCCTGTGTTTGGGCGAATTCCAATGATTGATATGTAAAGCCACAACTTGACCCGTGAAAACCAGGATTTCAGGCTATTTTGCTTAATCGCGTTGCGCTTTTATTCCTGATTTGGCCTTTTTAGCTTATGAGAACTCCTTTGAAACTCGAATCGGACCGAGAAATGGGAGGGTGGGCCCCACCCAAGGAGCCTGTTGGTACACTTGCGGTATAGCGCAGTACACTGCGGCGGTATGAAGTACACTACTGACCAACCGTGGGTACTTTAAACCTACAGGTTGCCTTTTGCAGTCATTTTATGTTGCGCCGCGAAGGAAATCCGAGTGCTCTTCTTCAGATTTGCTGAGTTCAGGAGTCTTTCTACAAATTTTGTCACCGTACAAGTGTTCTACACTGTCCTGGTAATGTATGCATGTCTTCTTTTCTAATTTTTGTCCGTTGGAAAATGACTTATGATATGAAATGCGTCTAAACAAATAGTAGTGAATATGCATGCTCATATGATGTGATAAAAAATATTCAACATAGCAAATTTTAGTATTAAACCATGCTGAACATAATGATGTGAAAAAAAAATTGACTTTTAAAACAGTCAAATTGGCACCTTTTTCTGCTATTTCTTATCCTATTTGAGGACAAATGAGCTAAGGTGAAAACGTAAAGTAATCCCAATAATAAGGCTACCCTTACGGATTTTTACTTTGATGTATTAATGAATTAGAATGTTTATGACTGTGGGAAGGTGTGCTACTGAATGGCCACCTAGTTATGCCTATGTGCATTTGGATAGTCTTATTTTCAAAGGAAAATATGGAAAAATTTCTTCAAAATGTAGGCATTGGGCAGTCATGCATTTTTAACTCTACTATAGACGTATGTTAAAATAATGCATGCATGCATGTAGTTATAAAACTGCATTTTGAAAAGCTCCAAGTTAGAATTTACCACACCCTTTCTGAGGTGATTTGGAGATTTGTTGTCCAGATATATGGATCCAGATCAGCCGAGTAGTTCCCGTAAGACCACTTCAGGTATGCGGAGGAGGGCTTCTGAAGTCCTGTCCAAGTTGACGTGCTGAACATTGAGGACGAGGAGGAGGATGTTCCGATTACGGACCCTACTCCGGCTGCACATGTTCCCCGTAGGGATTTCCCAGGCATTCAAGTGTCGATCCTAGAGCATCTGGGTGATTTGAGTAGACACCCATCGATTTACTTGAATAAAAATGAGGTACCAGCTAGATTTTAATTCTTCCTTTTTTCCTATTGACGAGGAGTAAAGGTTTCTGATGTTGATCTGCTTTGTAATGCAGGTTCCCAGCTTTACACAGCCTAGAGAGAACTGGTTTAGCATTCACTCCACATACCAGGCTCTGCATCCTGATTATAGAGCGATTGTGCATGGCTGGGGCTTCAAAGCGTTCTTTTCCATCCTTCCCCGTCGTTGTCCCTGGGGTTATCTCAGGGCATTGCCTGAGCGCTGGTTTCACCAGACTCAGTCTCTCTATTTATTGGATTGTGAGGTGATGATGGCGCCGATGGATTGGCGATTTATCACTAGTATGGAGTTTGGAAGGGTGCCAGTGCCATGCACAACGGATATTACCCTTACTGTCATTCGATCGTTGCTAGGAGTCCCGGCTGAGGCGCTCAAGGGCAAGACCGTTCGTACAGGTCCATTGAGCGTAGATGCTATAAGAGGGTTGTTGAGTGAGCCCAAACCCGATGATGTGAGAGTCAGGGATTGCATTCTTCGGCGATTGTTCCTGATGATCATTAGGGGCTGCTTCAGAGCTGATAACTCTTCTACAGTGTCATTCTCTTTGGTAAGAGCTACACGACATGTGGACCATAGCGGAGAGTATGACAGGGGTTCCTATACCTTAAACTATTTCCTCAGGGGTATGCGCATGCGTTCGCAGGGCTTGATGGAGGCTTGGCTAGGATTTTACCCATTTCTGCTGGTGAGTATTTCTCTTGTAATTTCCAATGTACAGGTTAAGAGTGTTGACTAACAGCAGATGTTTGCCTTTATGTTAGCAGTTTTGGGCCTATGAGAGGCTCCCATATTTGTGTCCTGTGAATGTGCTAGGCTTGGAGACCTATCCACGAGGATGGCGAAGGAATCATTCCATACTGGTGGAGGTCCCCGTAGCGGAGGATTTCACTCATTGTCGCCTACAGCTGGAGTTATTGACAGCTGATGCCATTACTTGGATCCCATATTCTGGGGAGCACTTGGCCATTAGTTTTGATGATGGATACCCGACTGGTGTCGAGTACGTAATTTCCACCCGTAGGATTCCTATCTTTACAGATGGAAGATGGGAGCTCTATTTAGGAGAGCGTGCTATTAGGAGCACCACAGGAGAGATTTGTATACTGATCTTACCTCCTGCCAAGCATTATTGGCCTATTTCACAGTCACCTGCTATTGATATCTCTTTGATGGGTGTTGATGGTTTTACACTCTCAGAGGGTCCACATACCCAAGCTATATTCCAGCATTGGTGGTCCCCTCTTACCATCGGAGCCCAGACCCGTGCCACGCAGTTTATAGGGGATATGGTTCCTAGATCCATGATGATGACGGTTTGGATTGCTTGTGTCAGAGATCCGACTCATTTGACATAGATTGACAGTTTGACCTGACAGTTGGACCGGGCACATTTTTTATCCAAAGACTTGGGCGAGATATCGATGATGAGGATACATTTGATCCTTCCACCTTAAGAGCTGGCCCCTTAGATGACCCATATGACTTTGCCGGTACAGATCCTCCATTGTATAGGCCTGACATCCCCGTCGATGGAGATCCAGTGACTCAAGAGGAGTTACATCAGGAGGACAGGATTGATAATGTAGACATTGACACCATTGTCTTCTTCTGATGTATATTCTCGTTATATCTTTTGATAGGCCTCTGTTAGATACTGGGTGGATGTGCCCCATTCTCGCTATATCTTTTGATAGGCCTCTGTTAGTAGTTGAGCATCTGTGCCCCATTTCTCTGTATTCTTAGCTGTACAAAGATGCATTAGATGATGATGTACTTAGGAATGTATTTACTGTTATTCCCTACATTATATTGTCATCTATTGTTCATCATGCATGTATTATGTTATGCATATGTATGTATGTCAAGAGATATTCAGCATTGACCCCTGGATGGTCTTATGACACGACCCATACAAATGTTTTCTTCGACTATTAGTCGTATTGATTATGTTAGGTTTGTAAGATTCATGAACGCAATCAAATTGCAAAAATAAGTGGAAGCGAGATAAATCAGAGTTTAAAATTTTTACAAACCATATACCCGGATCACCCTTTATGCACAATTATTAATTAAACGAAAAGATAAAGAATAAAATCATACCCTCGAAGATCGAGCTTCCTCAGGTACAAGTTCACCTCCAATCTTTTTTCGCTCAACTTGAATCCACCGGGTTTGGTTCCTTCCTTTGATCAACGTTAGCCACCCAAGTGTATGGCCTCTAGAGGTGATCCACCAAGGAAAAATAAAGATTCAAGAAGATGGTGGTTGGCTAAACCCTAGTTTTTCTATCTCTATAGAAAAGGACGTACTCTCCCAACTATTGGAATTACGTATGTTGTAAAAGTCAACAACTACCCCACCCATAATAAGACTCCTCTTATTTATAGATGTGGGCAACCCACCTTAACAATTAAGGAATTGGGATTTATTTAATTAATTAAATTCTTTTAATTAATTAAGCTCCCTAATCTTATTAGGGATAATTAATTAAACTCCTTTAACTAATTTTCCTTCCTAATCCAATTAGGAATAATTGAGAGTACTTATATTAAATTAATTCCTAAACTCTTTTAGAAATTAAAATAATAATAATTGTAATAATATTAATAAGACTCCTCTTATTAATTTATATTTAATATTTCTAAAATATTAAATAATAAATATTAAGCTATTTAATTTATTCTATCACCATAGATTAAACTAAATATACATAACATATTATTACGATTATGCCATTAACTTCTTAAATAATTATTCTTCCTTTTATGGTGTGACCCTTTAGGTTCTCCATATTAAACCGGTTGTGAATAAATCAATTAGAATAATTCTAATCTTATTTAAATAAATAAATTAAATAATTAATTTATTTAAATAAATAATATTTATTCTACAATAGAGATAAGCCTCCCAGCGATCAAATGACTTTCCAGATAATATAGATTTCAACATTAATCATTAAAGAACCTTTGAGTAAATAGTTACCGCATAATTCAATCCTTCCACCATACAATGTCCCAATTAAATATAAGACATGGAATTCTTCACAAGTCTTATTTTATTTAATTATATGTATTTCGATCCTTAAATGCACAACTCAAATAATGCAAATTAGAAACTCCTTTCTAATTTCATTCTCGCCGCCAAGGACTATTGGGTTGTCATTTATCGAATCACATTGGACATTCTCTTCTTTTAATAGAACTGGTAGATTCTTTATTGATCATACATTATCTCCATGTACAACTTATTATACCCAAGCATACCCTTTGATATACCCTAAGGGTCTTAAGGAATAAGTCAAAGTATAACTCATCATACACAAGATACTATGATGATCTCAAGTCCAAGGATCACTTGACTACTATCATCTACTGAGAATTCCTATTCGACAGCAAGTAAAACTCCATTAGGTATTCCTTAGCGAGCCACGTTCGGTGAACTTATTCTCTAATAAGCACCTACATACTTGCTTTAGTGTTCCACACAAATGATCATGAGATCAATCATCCTCATCCAATGAAAAGCAACGACGTGTACCAATCTATCCGGATTCACTAATCCCCAATTTAGTAATCCAATGATTGGGAACTATTTTAGTTTTAAGCTTTCTAAGAATTTAGATCTCATTAGAATGATCATCATCATTATTCAAAAAGCATTGCTTAAAACTATGGGTTTATCACATATTATAAAACAAAGATCATGTGGATAATTAAAAGCCTTTAATAAATTAATACTTTTATTAATAAATGAATAAGATTGTTACAAAGTATATGCTTTATCATCAAATATGATTGGCTTGTGTGCATACTACTTTCAATCTCCCACTTGCACTAAAGCCAATCGCCATTGTATCTTATACTCTTCTTCTCTAAGTGACGATTATCCTGCTGTTGGATAAGCTTTAGTTAATGGATATGTAAAGTTGTTCATGAGAGTCCACTATCTCTATAGTGATTTCCCATCTTTCAATGATTCTAATAATCGAATGAAAGTGCCACAACACATGTTTAGATCCAAGATGAGACTTAGGAACTATTCCTAGTTCTGTGATGAACTTTTAATCCAAACAATCAACTTGCAGCTTCATTTATAGCTATATACTTTGTCTTTATCACTAAACCAAAGAACTTTTTCATTGTTTGGAACCTTTCCAATTCACTGCACCACTGTTCAAGGTAACGCTTTACATTAACGTGGATTTTTTTGTCATCTCGGTCTGTCTGAAAAACTTGAGTCTGTTAAGCCCTCTAGTTTTAATTTAGACCCACCATGAATATGATCACATCCTTAGTGCCGATTAAGCACTTTATGATGTTTTTCACTGACTTATAGTAAACTTCTCCATAATATGACTGATCAACATCAGGTCTCGTACATTTCATTGCATGCATGATTGTCACTCATGCGATCTCTCTTCTTTTAATAGTTTGTGGGGACTATTAAGAGAGATACACTCCATAGCTCATCGACATGAGACATCTCTTGGAGTTTGCCATGCTAAACAACTTTAGCATCAAATGAATATACGTTCCTTGGGTTAAGTCGAGCATCTTCTTAAATCTATCTATATAGATTTATATCCCCAATTAAGATACTCTTCCAAATCATTCATGGAGGAATGTTTAGACAACTTTATCATTACTGATTGTAGCATTGGTATGTCATTCCTTATCCGTAGTATATCAATATATAGTACTAGGAATGTCACGATGCTCCCACTGACCCTTTTGTACACACTAGGTTCATTCTTATTTTTGATAAAATCAAACTCTTTTGATTGCCTCATCAAAACGAATGTTCCATACTTGAGAAACTTGCTTCAATCCATTTCTCTGAGTGTCTACAACACTTACCTCATCGATGTAATCTGGATCATCATCTTCTATGATGTGTACCTCATCATCATCATCTATGATGAATCCATACCTCCCGTGTATCTTGGTACTATTCCGATTTACGATTCGATTTTGTGGTATAATAGGTTTATCTCTGTGTTCCTCTTTTTTGACTTATAGTGTTTTGTGGTTCTTGAACTCTTCAAGATCTATTATCCTCCCACTAGCCCCTTTTAATGATAAACACCTTTATCTTAGAAGGAAGCGTGTTTCGCAACAAACACCTTTTGCTAAGTAGGATTATAGAACATATACCCTAAACTTACTTTAGGATGTCCCACAAATTGTACTTATAAAATCTTGTCCCAAGCTTATCCTTTGAAACCTTTTCACATAAGTTGGACAACCCCTTATCTTAACATACTTAAGATTAGAATCCTCCCATCCATAACTTTTATGGAGTCTTCAATGGATTTTGAGGTTACCTTTTTTCGTAGATATGTCGTGACCATTTCTAGGACATGATCCTAGAAGGATACTAGAATGTCGATAAAATCATTATGGACCGCACCATGTCCAACAAGGTACGATTTTTTATTCAGATACATCAATCAATTATTGCTTATCAGGATGTGTCCATTATGAGAAAACCATTTGAGATGATCTAAAAACTTATTGCACAAGTATTTATTCCTTGATCTAATCAAAGAATCTTATTACTTTGCCAATTTATTTCACTTCTGAATTCTTTGAACCTTTCAAATAATTCATACTTTTATTTCAGGAAATACACACATTCAACTCTTTGAATGATCATCTCCTTTTCTTATACTAATTTATTCAATATGCAAAATTATTTTCATATAAGTCAAGTATACAAAATTTATTAAGTAATATTCCATTTATACAAAACATTATTATTATAAATAGAACAACAATTGTTCTTAATTATAATACCAAAGATTTCATTGTCCAACAATAAAATGGAAATAATATTTTAATAAGAACTGGAATACAATAACAACTTATTGACTTAATAGATTTGCTCTAGTAGCATTGCTAAACTATAAGTTTTATATGGCTAATATGGCAACCTTTGCTATATTTTCCACACATAGGATTACTTATATTTGTTTAGCTTTTACTTCGCTTGGTCCCTTCATAAATCTATATTTATGATAATCAAAATCGGTATCCAATACCCAAGTAGAACCTTGACTTTAAGAAAATTATTTTAAATCATGAACAAATTTGTATTTGTAAACCAAAACTTCACTAAGCTTCTTTGGTTAGCCACCGCAAGATACTTCTCGCAGCTTTCTTTCCAAATGTCTGGAAGCTTATTGCGGTGGAAGCAAACTCCTTTGCTATCCATATCAGTTTTGTTCTTATTGTCCTTTGTTTTTGCCTTTCTATTTACCTTCTTTGAATCTTTCTTCTTTTCAGAAGATCCTTTGGCCCCTACCAATAAGACATGGTCTTTCTTGGTTGGAAAGTGACTCTCAACATTTTTCAACATGATAAGCAAATCAGCGAGGCTGGTATCTAGCTTGTTCATATGAAAAATTCACAACAATTGTGAAAGGAGTCCGGGAGTGAGTGCAAGATCAAATCTTGGCTCAACTCTCCATCCATGACAAAACCAGTTGTCCTAATTGATCAATCAAATTGATTATTTTAAGAACTTTTTTTCTGCATATTTATAGTGCCATTGGTCATTCTAGATCGGAAGAGCTCCTTAGATATCTCGATATCTATCGGCCCTACTTTCCTCACCATCAACTACTTGATGTGCGGTGAATATAGTAGAGCATCCATAGTTTCATGCCGTATTTCAAGCTCGTTACTCATAGATGCGAGCATGATGCATTGAGCCAATGTGCATCATCTTGCCACTTTCTAAAAGTAGCAATGTCTTTCTCAGAGGCATTATTCGCAACCATTGCGAGGATAGGCGTATTAAGGACATAAGATAACTTTTCAAACCATGAGAACTATTCTCAAATTCCTTAACCAATCCGCTTAATCTTGGTTTGGTTAAATAACATCTAATATGTTTCGCATGATGATAGTAATTTAGACATTGTAAAATTTCGTAAATGAATTTGTAATTAACAACATTTTAACATACATTCTTTTATTAATTACCAAAATAATTTAGGTCTTGTTTTAAATTGGTATCTCCCACTATTTTCTTCAAACTATATTACCTCACATATATAGTTCGGCAAAATCTAATTAAAGATTTGCTAGTGAGAATAAGGATCCCATTTCAAATGTATATAGCCTTGTGGTGACACAACAAACTATATATAAATAAATAGGTAGACAACTTTTGTCAATTACATCAACTATGCAACTCCTTTTCTTTTGTCTCTTAGATTATTTTGATCAAGTGGTGGCACATCCGAATCAAAATTATCCAAGTTAAGTCCGACCTAGCACTCCATATATTCAAAAAAGAAAAATATCATCCTTGTGGTGACACAACAAAACAATATTGTTCAATTTTCTTTATAAGCATCAAATGTGATAAATTAACATCTTAAATACTTAATACTTGCCTTGTGGTGACACAACAAACTCATATTAAATATTTAATACTCTATTAATTTTATCATGCTAGAAGGCGACGTTCGATATTCCAAATATCTTTGAACGCTTAGGACTTAATATAAAAAAAATTGAGGGGTTTGTTATTAATTTGTCTCATCTTGTTTAGCGCACATGCATATATATATATAAAATACGCGTCATATTAATGAACATGCAAAGCATGTTTGCATAATATATAATATATATAGTATAAGCATGCACATATAGAATACTATATTCTACCTAGATTGATTATGGACTTTTATTCTAGTTTGGTTCACTAGAGCCACCAAGTGAACCAAAAAGGTCAAACCCTAGGGGTGCAAGAAATAATATTTAAATATAACTATTACATTTAAACCCGAGTTCCATTACAAACGGGTCTTCAAGCGCTCCTTGCTCCTAGATCTCCAATTCTTCAAAATTAATTCTAACTATTCCTATTACAAAACTATTTAAAATAAATAGAAACCTTGATCAGCAGTCAAGGGGAAGTACATAGGAGGGAGATAGAATTTACATTAAGAAAAATTAGAGAAGACGAGGTACGCAGACCCCATTTAATAAAATCCATACATTCATGCATCCAACTAAAATAAAATCCAATCATATTGGTCAATAGTCCATAATCAATCCCATTTATTATCATACACATCACCATATGCATCAATAAATAACATTCATCTTATGAATAATAAACATTTAATATATATATTGATATCATTTAATGGGCAAATTTAGTTAGTATAAAATCTAATTTTGAATCAAAATAAACTCCTTTATTTTAATCCAAATTTAAATCAAAATAAAACTATTTTATTTTAATTTATCTAATTTTGAATAAAATAAACTATTTTATTTTAATCAAAATAAACTCCTTTATTTTAATTAATTATGGAATCCAATTCCATGTATAAAAAAAAAAATTTATTAAAGGAAACACAGATTCTCTTTCCTATTCACAAATAAACTCCTTTATTTTGAATAATATGAAATCTTATTTCATATCTAAATAAACTCCTTTATTTAAGGAAATTAGAATTTTCTTTCCTATTCACAAATAAACTCTTTTATTTTGAATAATATGAAATCTTATTTCATATCTAAATAAACTCCTTTATTTAAGGAAAGATGGATTTACTTCCTATTCACAAATAAACTCCTTTATTTTAGAAAAATAAAATCCAATTTCAACTCCAATTAGTTATCATGGAATCCAATTCCAACTCTAATTAGTTAAGCATGAAATTTAATTTTAAAATTAAAATAAACCTTTTATTTTAATATAAAATAAACTTTTATTTTAATATTAAAATAAAATTTTATTTTAATAATAAAATTATTAAGAATATTATATTATATATAATATATATATGAAATGAAAATATATATATTATATATATAATATATTAGTAATCATAAGATTACATTTTGAAAAGTATCCTGTTACTTGATAACATGGTATCCAAGAACTTAGTTCATTTCTAAGTAGAACCTCCAAATATCCAGTACACTTCCTTCCTTTTTGCTATCTCGTGATATCACCTTATATATATATATATATATATATATATATATATATATATATATATATATATATACTAAATTAAACAATCCAGCACATAATCCTTATCATGTTTCCAGAAGAATAAAATCTCCTAGTACCCTTTTAATTCACGTGATGTGAATCTTGGTGGTGAATCATATACCACCCCTCATCCAAATATATATATATATATATATATATATATATATATATATATATATATATATATATATATATTATTAACGTCATTTGTATATAAAAAGACGGAGGCAGTGATTAAGTACCGTGTTTAACAACAAGCTTCGCCAAAAAATTGATTTCGGTCCTTTTTTTTATTTTAAATTTTATACAATAAATTATGTCCAATTAAGTTATTCTAAATACATATCAATATACATATCAAATCTGAACAATTAATAATTCGCATAAAGGTTTGGCTCTGATGCCACTGTTAGGTATGTAAGATTCATGAACGCAATCAAATTGCAAAAATAAGCAGAAGCGAGATAAATCAGAGTTTAAAATTTTTACAAACCATATACCCGGATCACCCTTTATGCACAATTATTAATTAAACGAAAAGATAAAGAATAAAATCATACCCTCGAAGATCGAGCTTCCTCAGGTACAAGTTCACTTCCAATCCTTTTCGCGTTCAACTTGAATCCACCGGGTTTGGTTCCTTCCTTTGATCAACGTTAGCCACCCAAGTGTATGGCCTCTAGAGGTGATCCACCAAGGAAAAATAAAGATTCAAGAAGATGGTGGTTGGCTTAAACCCTAGTTTTCTATCTCTATATAAAAGGACGTACTCTCTCCAACTATTGGAATTATTATGTTGTAAAAAGTCAACAACTACACCACCCATAATAAGACTCCTCTTATTTATAGATGTGGGCAACCCACCTTAACAATTAAGGAATTGGGATTTTTTTAATTAATTAAGCTCCCTAATCTTATTAGGGATAATTAATTAAACTCCTTTAACTAATTTTCCTTCCTAATCCAATTAGGAATAAATGAGAGTACTTATATTAAATTAATTCCTAAACTCTTTAGAAATTAAAATAATAATAATTGTAATAATATTAATAAGACTCCTCTTATTAATTTATATTTAATATTTCTAAAATATTAAATAATAATATTAAGCTATTTAATTTATTCTATCACTATAGATTAAATTAAATATACATAACATATTATTATGATTATGCCATTAACTTCTTAAATAATTATTCTTCCTTTTATGGTGTGACCCTTTAGGTTGTCCATATTAAATAGGTTGTGAATAAATCAATTAGAATAATTCTAATCTTATTTAAATAAATAAATTAAATAATTAATTTATTTAAATAAATAATATTTATTCTACAATAGGATAAGCCTCCCTAGCAATCAACGACTTTCTAGATAATATAGATTTCAACATTAATCATTAAAGAACCTTTGAGTAAATAGTTACCGCACAATTCAATCCTTCCACCATACAATGTCCCAATTAAATATAAGACATGGAATTCTTTGTCAAGTCTTATTTTATTTAATTATATGTATTTCGATCCTTAAATGCACAACTCAAATAATGCAAATTAGAAACTCCTTTCTAATTTCATTCGCCGCCGCCAAGGACTACTGGGTTGTCATTTATCGAATCACATAGGACATTTCTCTTCTTTAATAGAAATGGTAGATTCTTTATTGATCATACATTATCTCCATGTACAACTTATTATACCCAAGCATACCCTTTGATATACCCTAAGGGTCTTAAGGAATAAGTCAAAGTATAACTCATCATACACAAGATACTATGATGATCTCAAGTCCAAGGATCACTTATACTACTATCACTACAGAATTCCTATTGACAGCAAGTAAAACTCCATTAGGTATTCCTTAGCGAGCCAACGCTCAAATTGAACTTATTCTCTAATAAGCACCTACATACTTGCTTTAGTGTCTCCACACAAATGATCATGAGATCAATCATCCTCATCCAATGAGCAAGCAACGTATGTACCAATCTATCCGGATTCACTAATCCCCAATTTAGTAATCCAATGATTGGGAACTATTTTAGTTTTAAGCTTTCTAAGAATTTAGATCTCATTAGAATGATCATCATCATTATTCAAAAAGCATTGCTTAAAACTATGGGTTTATCACATATTATAAAACAGCATCATGTGGATAATTAAAAGCCTTTAATAAATTAATACTTTTTATTAATAAATGAATAAGATTGTTACAAAGTATATGCTTTATCATCAAACATGATTGGCTTGTGTGCATACTACTTTCAGATTATACCCCACCAGTATTGGTGGCATCCCATTTGAGATCTTGGTATGATAGTATGTCACCTTCAGACAGGGTGACTGTAAATCAGTTATTGTAGTATACTATGACTTTCCTGATGTTTTAGGTTCCCGCAAGCTTTGTAGAGGGTATGCTGGAGCATTGGATATCGGAGAGGTAGGTTTTGCGGTTCGGTATCCATGAGTTGACTCCTACCTTGGAGGAGTACGCATGGTTGATGGAGTCGCCATCGGATGTAACTTCTTGCGATGATGGCTATCTACGATATATGAGTTTATTAACTTATGACCCTCAACCGGCCGAGGCATAGAGTTGTGCAGGATGAGATCACATCCGGCCACGTGGTATCCCAGCATTTTCTGATGGAAAGATTCAGCTAAGAGGATAGTTATGCACGGCACTCCGGGAATTTTACCATGCTGGAGGATCATTGGCATTTGGCCAGAGTAGACGTACTGCTACTATGCATATTGTCATATGTATACATGACATGGTACATGGATGAGTTGGACATTGGCGTAATTATGGCAGTGAGTGATCTCAGGGAGGGTCACACCATTGTACCGATGATTATAGCAGAGACGTTGAGATCGGCTACATATTGTAGCACCTACCTTGCAGGGGTGTTCACAGGTAGTTCGGCCATGTTATACGTGTGGTTTATGTTATACTTGAGACCGATTGGCACATTTCGACGGCATGAGTATTGTTTTATCCATGAGATAGCCATGTCGTGCTCCTTTCAGCCTGCGGAGTGTACGGATCTGCATCTTGGTCCTTTTTCCTGGTAGGGATTGGAGATCTATTTGATATATTATCGTGTACAAGGCTTTGTTCACCATACAACTTCATCACTCATGTTCCAGGCATGTATTATCTCCCTCTAGCTGGGTTGAGGGGCATGAGTACTTACTACCCACTTGCTGTGATGTGTCAATTTAACCAGTTCCAGGACTTCCATCCTTTTGAGGGGGCATTGAGTCAGCGCTTGTGTGACGCCCCCAAAATAGGTATACATCACCTATTCTGAGTTGTCAATACATGGTACAGAAACAACTACAACTTTATTATTACAACAAAAAAAGCTGTGAGTTTGAATACAAATATTATCTTCTAGACAATATCTATACTCAAATAAATCCTCATCACATTTATTGATACATTATTTTACAAAATGGTGAGGACTACTAAACAATCCTTTCTAAAACCTTCATTCCATACCCCAGACTCGTACTCGCTTATATTCTCGCCTCCACGAGAAGAAAAATGGAACAAAAGGAAAAGGGTGAGCTCAACTAGCCCAAAAAAGAATATTATGACTAAGATAATATACAACAAATTACCGTTAGTCTTCAACAGGAAAAATCTAATAGAATACAATAGACAACAAATTTTAAATCAATATTCGCTAATTGAAATAATAATTCATTAGAAGAGTTAAGTAGAGAATGCAAACTACTATCTTCTATGTATGAATTTAAAAGTTCATCGTCTATCTTTTATCCTGTAACATCAATCAATATACATCCGGAATCAAATATTCATCTTTGCACTCTGTGCCAAAATATTCATCAGTTGGTCATGTTCATCTAAACACTGCTCATCTTTGCACTTTCTACCAAAGATATTCTTCAGAAATCATTCATCTTTGCACTACAGCCAAAGATATTCAATAATATCATCATTTAAGACCGAGGATGATGAAAATATTTTTTAAAGAAACGAATCCGGTGAAACAAAATGACAAGGATTAAGGATTAAGGATTCAGTACTTTGTTTTATCCATGTTCAAAAATACCTCAAAATAATCATAGTGGTGTAAAATTCAAGAATGATCAAAATATGGATACAATCAAAGCTAATATCCAGAATAGATATTTTGGACAAAAAGAAGAAATTTTATTTTTCGGTGAATAGTGTCGATAACGTGAATAGTGCCGTATACGTGAATAGTAACTCCGACACCAAAAGATAGAAATTCCACAAAAACATCTTCACGCTTCATGAATAGTACTCATGAATAGTAATCGTGAATAGTAACTCATGAATAGTAACTCGTGAATAGTAACTCATGAATAGTAACCCCGACATGAAAAAGTTCCAAATTTGATAAAAAGTTCCAACCAATATTTCAGCATAATGATATTGAAGAAATAATATCATTTGAGAAGAAAATAACATCCCTTACCTCGAAAGATTAGTACTTAAATGGAATACGATATAATAGTCTTTGAAGGAAATTTGCGCCGTCTAACAATACTCAAAGTATACTCAAAATACTCACAAGAATACGCTCGATAATATAGAGAGAGAAAACTTCAGTTTCTGGTGTGATTTTCAATTCTAACCTAAGCACCCTATTTATAGGAAAATGCTTAGAACACCAAAGCAGAAAATTTAATAAAATATTAATATATATTATAAATTTCCTTAGCCCATCTTTGAAGATCTGATTTTAGCAATTAATATCACATGTTAGCCCACTTAAATGCAAAAAAAATGTTTTTCTTTAAAATAATAATTAAAACTTCCAAAAATCAATTATTTTTGACTTCTAACTTCAATAATTCACAATAAATAGCCCTTTTATTAGAAAATTCGAATCTCGCGAGTTTTTATAGGAAATTCAATTCTCTACAACTTTGCAGAAGAAAGTTTTTCCGAATTCCAAACAAAAATTAACCGAAATCCACAAACGGACAATTTTACTGTGCTATAATCAAATTTCAACTAATAAATAGGGTCCAATTGACATGTTTAACATGTTTTAAACATTTATTGCAACAAAATACTCTTTCTCCTCAGATACTCATATATCCCACATTCGTTGTAAAAATATCACCATTATTATATTATTAAAATATAATAATATATTTAAATGAATTATTTTATCGAAAAAGATAAAATTTCAATTTTCAACAATTGTCACATTAAAAATTTTCTCTATCTATATCCACATAAAATTAATATTTTCCTCATCATATGAATCAATAATTAATTATTCACAAATAATATTATTACAGACTCACAATATTGATGACAGTGCAGTTCCTAAGAAAAGGGGGCTTTCAATAAGAATTTCTCCTTCTTGGCGTGCAATGATTAGGTTACCAAACCTCTCCTGTATGTAACTTTCTAGACATTGCCAATAATGTTATCTAATAATATTATTCAGGATAATATGAATTATTGCTTCGATAATGAAAAATATTGTGTAATGACAATTATTGAAACAACAAAGAATATAAAATATCAACGCAAAGAATTATTAACTCAATAAAATAATCGAACAAGTAATTATCGTAACCATTATTGAGTAGTGCCTTCTTACGTAAGAATCAATAATTGGTGCAATACTGTGTGTATCATTGTGTTTTAACCAACCGAGTATTTTAACAAAGATTAACTTGGTAATAACTACGCCTGTTATTTTTAACCAACTTATATTTGTCGTTTTCTTCATCCAATCGCTTCACGTTATGGGGGCTCAGACATGGTCAAGGCTGTCAGGTGCGCATTAATATTCCCGACAAAGCATTTAATATTCCACGACCAAACAAATATTTCCCGACAACAATGAATATTTTATAACCACTTGCTTATTTTAAAATATTTGCGTATTTTACCCCTAACTATCCACATTAATCACATCAACCCTTACTATTTTAAAATAATAAATAGAGAAAATTAAATTTCATTAATAATAAGTTGGGGTCTTACAGCTTGGCTTCTCGCCACTTGTCAGCAGATGACAGATCCAGGGTGTATGCCTATTGGGATCAGCATGAGCTAGCTGCATTTTTTGTTAGTTATCCGGGTTGTTCTGCAGGTATTCCGCATAGATGGAGACAGAGAATACATCGGCTGCAGTAGTATCCACATCGTCGGGGATTGATTCTGGTGATGGGGAGCCCATAGAGGACCTTGATATTCCCATGGAAGAGGATCTATTCACTTAATTGCCAGTAGCTCTTGTAGATTCTCCCAGTATGAGTGCCACTGTGATTCAGCATTCAACACAGTATTTAGAGCAGAGTCTTCATCTGATGACCTTTGAGAGATATCAGGCTAGGGCCTTGATGTTGATAGCTCTTAATGGGAGAGACACCGCTCTATTAGAGAGAGATGAGGCTAGATCAGCCAGAGATGCATTGATTGTTGAGTGGGATGCTGCCCCTATCTACCAGGGATGTGGCCGTCACAGATAGTACTTCAGTGAGATCCCTTACTACTGGCATGCTTATTGATATGAGTGCATAAATTGATGAGCATCATGCCACCATGCAGTTGGCTGCAGATCTGTTAGCTCGTGTAGATACCCTTGGGCAGAAGCTTGCAGAGTTGCCTCCTTTTTCGGAGAGAGATGCCAAGTTGGACTTGATAGTTCGTATATCCACGGGATTTTAGATAGACTTGTATTTTCCTACACAGACTAGCTTAACAATTTTGTCATGTCTAGCACATATTGTATATATCAAACAACATTATATATGGCAGGGAAATATATTTTGATTCATTTCCCTTTTAGTTGTGCCTTGATACTTGCTTGATATTTGTCTACTTCTTCAGGCCTTGTGATCTTGATGTATTCCAAACTCATCCTTGATAGGTGGACATTGAGATGTCGCAGGATCTTTCAGAATGGATCATTGATCTGTATGTATCCCTACCCTCTTTGGTGTCTTGGGACTGGTTTCTGTATGGAAATGTGGAGAGGAGTGTGGCTTTTCCTCTCTAAGATTCACTACACCACAGATGGTCGCCAGTACTCCTATTCAAGAGGAGCCTAGTTAGTTCCATCTCGTATGGATTGGTGTTGCTCTTCGAGGAATCAACCGCAGCTTAGATGGTCGCCAACTCTCCCATTTATGGGGAGGCCATGTAGTTCTATCCCTTTGGTCTGAAACTGATGAAATGTGGTGGATTGAAGTTTAATCCCAGTACCGTTGACAAGTATTTGTATTTTGGTAGGGGGTTAGACTGAACCATAAATGGCTACCTACGTACTCCTATTGAAGAGGAGATCAGGTCTGCGTAGTTCAAACCTGGTGTAAGAGGTTCAACGTTGAATGGTGTAAGGGTAGAAAAGTGTAAAGATTTTTTGTTGTTTTTGTGTGTAGAGAAGAGTATAGAAATGTTTTTGTTATTTTTATTTTATTGCGACCATGCCATATAAAATGGTTGCATACGTACTCCAAGGTATCAGGGAGATCAGGTCGACGTAGTTCACCCCATGTTCAGGACGATTTGCAACCAAAAAAGTTTGATCCCATGTTCAGGACAAACTGCGGGTGGCAAAAAGGTTGTTCCCATGTTCAGGACAAACTGCAGGAGAAGGGTTCAAACCCTGGTGGGATAACCAAAATTGTATGAGATGTGAAATAAGGGATCTGACGATCCAAAACCATGCTGCTGGCTTGAAGAGTGTGTTTCCCTGATGGGGTAAATGGGTACGAAGAAAGGGTTATGTGTAATAGGTTAGAAAACCTAAAATGACTGGTGATCTGGTGATCCAAAACTAGCTGATGTTTACTTGATGGTAACTTCAGACACAGTACCATTTCATGGTGTCTGAGTTGATGAGTTCTACAATTTTAGAACTAGCTTATCCGTGGTTCTAGAATTTTAGAACACTCATCAATTATATATTAGTCTAATCAATAACATTTTATTTCCTATTCAAAGGTTCAACACAATAATGTAAGATTGAACAACGTTACTTAAGTCAAAGATTGAATATTAACAATACACAATTGAATAGACATGGTATATACAAAGTACTACATCCAAAAGGGTTAGGAAGTTGATGAGTGGGATTTATATCCGCAAATCAGATCCTTTGTGGCTTAAAGATGTCGCCCATTTTCTGTTATTTAGTTAGCTTTTATATATATATTGTTGTTATTATGTTTAATCTATATGATTCATGGCACATAAGGTCATTTCTAGTATAAAGGGGCAAAATAGTCATTTTTCACCCTCTGGCGCCGCAGCGCCATCACCAAGCTTTAGCTCGGCGCCACATCGTAAAGCGAGATTGCATCTTGATGTCACTGGTCTTTGCAGAAGAAAGACAACCCTTTCAGAAGTCAAGGCTGCAAAGACCACCTCCGGTGTTTTAAAGCCTATGTGGCGCCGCAACGCCACCCACTAGTTCATTCTCTGCACCGCAGCGCCACCTCCGGTGTCCAGACAGTAAATTGCTTTAAATGACCTAAAGCAGGGGAAAGTAACATTCATTCAGAGAGAGCCACCATCACACTTATTATAGAGAGCATAGAATAGGATTTTACAGTATTAATTAGTTTTAGAAGAGAAAGAAGTTATGCTTCAAGGAAGAAGAAGTTATTGCATCCTACAGAGCTCGGATTCTACGCGGAGAAGAGAAGAGTTGGGCATAGAAAACTTCACAACAGGAGTTATCTTATTCCAAATCTTTCATTTATTTGTGTATTAATGAGCATGTTGAATGTTAGAAAAATGTGTATTAGTACCACGGTGATGAACTAATTCCATTTTTAGGATTGCAATGTAGCCTATTGTTTATATTAATGAATCATTTTGAAATGGGTTGTTGTATTTCTTACTTATTGACTGATTTCTTGACAGAGAAATTGGTATTAATATTAATGGATATTGAAAAATGAATATTATTATCTAACCTTTAAATACAACAACACCTGTTATGACCATGCCTACTGGAATGTGTGCATAAACTGTTTAATAGGATAGATATATCTCTATTTGCCTTGTGTAGCCTTGAGACTAAGCTTAATGACCCTAGTCTAGTTATTTTCACCAATAGAAATATTGTGATTCATCTATCTAGGGATGTGCATTTGACCTTCGACAAAAGCTTATGTGTAGTTACTGTTCTCGGTTGACCATTCCTTGATTTGTTTGTAATGTGGAGAGTTAAGAGATTCGGCGACGCATTAGGGTTATTGTAATCCTAACTTGACTTCCTAGTACAACTTCTTCTCTTATTTCTACACTTTTAATCAAATAGCTTAACACACAATCTCTTTTCACTTGTTTAGATAAGACAGTATAAAACTTACCTTAGTATTTGATTAGTACTTAAGACTTCGTCCTCGTGGGTACGACACTCTATATATCTTATATTACTTGTGGACCACATATGCTTGCGCATATTTTATCGATTATGAAATCAAGCTGTGTGCACAAATATTCAGTTTGAGGGATTACCAAATGATGACCCCAATGATCACTTGATAAACTTCTTGGAGATCTACGATACGTTTAAGTGCAACGGAGTGTCTGATGATGCCATCAGACTCCGATTGTTTACATTCACCTTAAGGGACAAGGCCAAGAGCTAGCTACATTAACTCCCGTCAAGCTCCATCACCACATTGGCTAACTTGGCTCAGAAGTTCATGGCGAAGTTTTTTCTATACGCTAAAACTGCTAAGCTCAGGCATGACATAACCTCCTTTGTCCAATTTTAATCAGAGTCTTTGTATGACTCATTGGAACAATTCAAGGATCTTCTGAGAAAATTCCCCCACCATGGACTGCCAGAATGGCTCCCCATCTAGACATTATATAATGGGTTATCCGGATCTATTCGTTCGAGTATAGATGTTGCTTCTGGAGGGGGCATTCATGTCTAAGCATCACACAGAGGGGTATGAATTAGTGGAAACAATGGCGACCAATAATTATCAATGGCCGAATGATAGGCAGGCCCCTAGAAGAGCAATAGGGGTATATGAGGTTGACTCGGTCACATCATTAGCGGCTCAGGTTGCAGCACTAACAAAAAGGCTCGACACTATGGGAGTGCAAGCATTGCAAAATGTTCAGAGTGTTGCATGTTGAGTGTAAATTGTGTCAAGGAGCCACCCAACCGATCGATCGGTCATAATAAGCCCTGAGTCAGTTCATTTTGTTTCTAACTGTGGGCGGCAACAAAATGCTAATCTCCCCATTCATTACCTTTCAGGCTTGAAGAATCATCCAAATTTCTCCTGGGGCAACACCAATAGCAATGAAGCACAACCTTCAACCACCAGGCCTAATTTTTCAAACCCTATAGGTTTCCAAGCTCAAAATTAATACAACCAACAACCACAGAGTTATCAAAATCAGTACCACCAACCACCTCCTCAACAGGAAAGAAAACCTAGTTTGGAAGATCTCCTGTCACGTTATATTGCCCAAAATGAAATGAGGAGTAATAATCAAGAAGCTTCCATCTGGAACCTTGAAGTCCAAATGGGACAGTTGGCCTCTGCTTTGAACAGTCGTCCACAAGGCACATTGTCGAGTGACACTGATGTCAACCCAAAACGGGATGGCACGGAACAATGCAAAGCAGTTACACTCCGGAGTCGGAGAACCATAAATCAAAATGGAGGAGAAAATTCGGTAGTGCAAGAAAAAGTGACTGTAGAGGAACCTATTATGGAACAAAAAGAAGATATGTCTGGGGGTGAGGAAAATGTTTAAGATGATCCTACAACACTAACACCAACACCTACAGTTAACAAAGCTAGTCCTCATATCCCACAGTTGTCATTCCCCCATCGCGTGTAGAAATAAAATCTTGATAAGCAGTTTTCTAAGTTCTTAGAATTGTTTAAGAAGCTTCACATAAACATTCCGTTTGCAGAGGCGTTGGAGCAAATGTCGAGCTGCGCTAAATTCATGAAAGACATATTGTCTAAGAAGAGGAAAATAGGGGATTATGAAACAGTGGCTTTGATAGAGGAATGCAGTTCCATCTTACAGAATAAGCTTCCGCCAAAACTAAAAGATCCTGGAAGTTTCACGATAATACTGGGCAGGCCATTCTTAGCAACTGGGAGGACCCTTATAGATGTATAGAAAAGAGAGCTGACCATGAGAGTACAAGATCAGGAAGTAACCTTCAATGTGTTCAGGTCAATGAAATATCTGAATACCCCTGAAGACTGCTTCCAGTTTAAAATGATTGATAACACAGTTAGGGAAGTATTCTCAGAAACATGCATGACAGGCCCTTTAGAAGTGACACTGACAGGTGCCAGTACTATAGAAGAGCCCACTCATGTTGAATATGCCAAGTGGCTGGATGCAGCCCAGAGATCTAAACAGTTCCAAAGATAATTTGAGTCTCTGAATGATCACAAAGAATCCACTTCCAAGGCCCAGCCATCGATCATAGAACCTCTTATGCTCGAATTAAAGCCCTTTCCCACTCATCCGAGGTATGCATATTTGAGGGAATCATCCACTTTACCTATTATAATTTCTGCATCTTTAGATGAGTGTCAGGAAGAGAAGCTACTGCTAGAACACAAACAGTATAAAACGACCTTGGGGTGGTCAATTACTGATATTAAAGGGATCATTTTATCTCTATGCATGCACAAAATCTTACTGGAGGAAGGGTCTAAGCCGTCCATTGAACATCAGAGGTAGTTGAACCCCATAATGAAAGAGGTGGTCCGGAAGGAGATTATTAAATTACTAGATGAGGGCATTATCTACCCCATCTCAAATAGTCCTTGGGTTAGTCCCATTTGGTGCATGCCAAAAAAGGGCGGCATGATGGTAGTACCCAATGAGAATAATGAGCTGATTCCAACCAGAACAGTGACTGAATGGAGGGTGTGTATGGACTACAGAAAGTTAAACAAGTCCACCTGTAAGGATCATTTCCCTCTACCATTTATTGATCAGATGCTTGATAGACTTGCTGAGCATGACTTTTACGGTCTACTTGATGGTTATTCTGGATATAATCAAATTTCTATTGCTCTCGAAGATTAGGAAAAAATAACTTTCACATGCCCTTATGAGACCTTTGCCTTTCGGAAAATGTCTTTTGGGCTGTGTAATGTTCCTTCAATATTCTAGCATTGCATGATGTCCATCTTCTCAGACATGGTTGAAAAGACCCTCGAGGTCTTCATGGATGATTTTTCTGTATTCGAGAGGTCATTTGATAACTGTTTGGTAAATTTGACTACCATTCTCAAAAGATGTGTTGAGACAAATCTTGTATTGAATTGGGAGAAGTGCCATTTCATGGTCAAGGAGGGCATTATTCTTGGCCACAGAGTATCTGTTGGTGGTATTGAGGTAGACAAGGCTAAAATTGATGTCATCAATAATCTACCACCGCCTACATCAGTGAAAGGGGTGAGGAGCTTTCTTGGGCATGTAGGATTCTACAAGCGATTTTTCCAGGACTTCTCTCAAAGATAACCAAATCGCTCTGCACATTATTGGAAAAGGACATGCCTTTTTAGTTTGATGAAGCCTTTCGCAAAGCATTTGAACTACTAAAGGAAAGACTCATTTTGGCCCCTATTATGGTAGCTCTTGACTGGACTTTCCCATTTGAGCTTATGTGTGATGCAAATGGTTTTGCAATTGGGGCAGTGTTAGTCCAAAGAAGGGATAAGGTGTTCTACACGATCTACTATACCAACAAAACATTAACTGATGCTCAACTAAATTACACCACAACTGAGAAGAAACTACTGGCAGTGGTTTATGCGTTTGACAAGTTTCGTTCCTATCTCATTGGAACAAAAGTGATCATGTACACCGACCACTCGGCCATCAAATATCTAATAGAAAAGAAAGATGCGAAGCTGAGGTTGATAAGGTGGGTCCTTCATCTCAAGGTGTTCGATCTGGAGATTCGCGATAAAAAGGGTACTAAAAACCAGGTAGCGGATCACTTGTCCAGGTTAGAAAACCATCCTCATTCGGGAGATACAGAAAAAGATATAAATGATTTCTTCCCGGATAAACGACTCTTTGTTGTCCAAAGCAAAGCCTCTTGGTATGCGAACTTTGCTAAATTTATCGCTTATCAAGTGCTTCCTCCCAACTTGAGCTATCAACAGAGGAAGAAATTCCTAAATGATGCAAAACAATATTTATGGGATGAGCCCTTCTTATTCAAGCGGTGTTTAGATCAGATTCTGCGGAGATGTTTTCCAGATGAGGAAATCAAAGGTGTGCTCCATCATTGCCATTCCTCAAATTATGGAGGACATTTTGGGGGCAAAAGAACTGCTGCTAAAGTACTTTAATCTGGGTTTTACTGGCCTACCCTGTTCAAAGATGTGCACATATATGTATCGCACTGCGATAGATGACAAAGGGTAGGAACCATCTCGAAAAGGCATGAATTGCCTCTGCAGAATATCCTTGAAGTAGAATTGTTTGATGTCTGGGGTATTGACTTCATGGGTCCATTTTCGTCTTCCTATAACAATCTTTATATTCTTGTTGTGGTTGATTATGTCTCCAAATGGGTAGAAGCAGTCACCTTGCCTACTAATGATGCTAAGATGGTGCTTAATTTCTTAAAGAAAAATATTTTCACTCGTTTCGGTACTCCTCGGGCAATAATCAGTGATGAAGGGTCACATTTTTGTAACAAATATTTCGAAGCCCTTCTCGCTAAGTATGGGGTGACCCATAAAATAGCCACTGCTTATCATCCGCAGACAAGTGGCCAAGAAGATATATCTGATTGAGAGGGCAAACGCATCTTGGAGAAGATTGTTAACCACTATTGGAAGGACTGGTCCAAGAAGCTTGATGATGCCTTGGGGGTGTACCGCACTGCTTATAAAACACCTATCGGAATGTCTCCGTTGAGGCTTGTTTATGGCAAGGCTTGTCATCTTCCTGTGGAGTTGGAGCACAACGCATATTGGAGTTGTCAATTTTAATTTGGATGCAGCTGGTGAACAAAGACTTTTACAACTCAATGAGTCGAACGAGTTTCACCTACAAGTGTATGATAACGTTAAGTTGTATAAGAAAAAAATGAAGCGGTGGTACGACAAGAAAATTGTTAAAAGAAATTTTGAACAGGGCCAGAAGGTGCTTCATTTCAACTCTCGACTGAAATTATTCCCTAGGAAGTTGAAGTCCCAATGGTCGGGGCCATTCACAATTGCTAAGGTGTATCCTTATGGGGCTATTGAGGTTGAAGACCCTCACTCTAACAAAACCTTCAAAGTAAATGGATAACGCTTTAAGCACAATTGGGGCAGCGAGGTCAACCGGAAAAACACCTCCATCACCTTGGGAGACCCGGTGTAAGGCGGGATAAAAGTCAAGCCGATGACTCTAAATCAAGAGCTTTATGGGGAGGCAACCCCATCTCAGTATCAAAAATATCCTTTTTGTTTTCATTCATTTTTATTTTTTTTAGTTATCATTAGTTGCACTTTATATTTCTTAGTATAATTGCTCGTTTTTTGTATAGTGCATGTTAGTAGTCTGAGTTTAAAGGCTTTTATTAGTTAGAATGTGCTATTACAGTTTTTATAGTTATTTTTGTGTTGTTTCACTGATCTGGGATTTGGCCTGTGTAGGAAATTAGATAAGTATCTGAAGGCGCGCAGGCTGCTACCGTATGACGGCTTTAGTATTGCCTTTCTTTCATGTTGTAGCGCAAAGGCAAGGGTTAGCTATGTAATTCCGTCTTGCATGACACCACACTTTATGCCCAGTATTCATGTCGCAGCGCCATGCCTCGAGCCGCATCGCCATATTTCGCGCTGCAGTGCCATGGCCTAAGCTGGACACACTGTATTTTTATGCTGCAACGTCATTCTTTACATTACCTTTCACGCTGCAGCGCCTGATCAAGTTGGGGCATACTGTAATCTCGCGTCGCGAGGCCATCCACTGAACTATCTATCGTACCGCAGTGCCAAGTAGTGTTGCTACACATTATAAACTTGCGCTACAGTGCCAAGTCTTGTATTATTTTCCGCGCTGTAGCGCCAACTTAGATCTAAGATCACGCTGCAACGCCAAGTATCGTGCTGCAGTGCCACTAGCGAGATTTTGATTTTAAACAGAGCGTTTAAGTTCATTCGCAGCAGTTCCTCTCTTTTCTCTCAGTATAAGTGCACTCCCCCTCTCCCATTTTTCGCACCTTCTCCCATCTTCTTAACGGTTATAACCCACTCTCCCCCATATTCACACGCCTGAATCATCTCACTTTCTCTCAACCATTCATTCATTTCTCTTTTAGTCGTTTCAGTTGCTCCCTAGCCTATTTATAAACTTAACTCACGAGGTAAGGGATTTGTATGCTCACTGAGAAACACTATTGGATTTCTTCTCTGTTATATTATTTGGGTGTGGGAAATTTTGAAGATAAAGCAAAAGTTTGGGCTATTCATGTTGTTGGTTTTCTTTTTGTGTCCTTGGAATCCAGTTACTTCAAGTACTCACATAGCTTCAAAGTGTCCCCGTACTAGTATAGGTCCCCCTCCTTCACCGGCAACCAGAACCCCTTCTTCCCGATGGGATACTGTAAAATTCACAAGTGAGGAAGCCTGAAAATGGTACACCCAAAATTTTTTGAAGCGGAGTTTGGTGCTTGAAAGGGGGCTAATGCCAGATGACAAGACGGACAACGATATGATGGCCATGATTGTGTCTTTGAAATGGATTCACTTTACCAAGCCGCTTGAGTCTGCAATAATTTTGGTGGTAAAGGAATTCTACGCAAATGCTAGTGCTGATGGCCCTTCAGTGGTGCTGGTTCGGGGTAAGCTAATCCCCTTTGATAGTCGCGCCATCAACCAGATGTATGGGACTCTAAACTACGATGGTCACGACTACCTGGAGACTGGGATGCGGAGTTACAATATAGATGAAATAATTACGAAACTCTGCAAGCCTGGTACCGTTTGGAAAACAAATGAATTCCATGGTGAAAAGACGTCCTTCCCCCATCAGGCCTTAAGTCACTGCGGTAAGGCTTGGTACTCCTTCATTTGCTCAAATATCATGCCAACACGCCACCTAAGCGATGTGACAAGAGAGAGGGAAGTTCTACTTTACACAATTGTTATGGGGTTGAAAGTAGATGTATGGGTGCTTATCCAGGAGTCGATTAAGAATGCCATATGAAGCAAATGTCATGTCGAGACTCCCTCACCCGTCTCTAATAATATGACTATGCAAAAGAGTGGGTGTAGTGTGGGAGAAATAAGACGTCACTCAGCCGCCTATAGCTATAATTGATCATCACGTCATCGCTTGATATGGAGTTTGGGAATCCTAGGGGTGAGGGTTATTTGCCAGCTCCACAGTCGCCGCCCTCCACTGAAGCCGACACTAAAGCCAACACCTCCACGCAATTTCCTGAGCCCCCATCATCTGAGGTTATTCCACTTGGGGCCCTAGCAGAGATATTGGGCAGTCTTAATTTTCTCCACATCAAGGTAGATACTGTTGCCCAATGGCAGAGCCAATTCCATCACTACCACGCAGAATTTGCGAATACAATTTCCAATATCTATGTTTGTCAGGGAGGAGATGACGTAGAGTCCATGCCTTTTCAATTTCATGAACCTTCAACGTTTGCGCCTTATCCACCACCATTCCCGCCTAGGGAGGAGGCCCGCGAGGATGAGCCAGTTGATGTGGATGATGATGATGATGATGATGATGGAGAGGATGCTTGATGCTGCAGCACGGAGGCCATTGAGGACATTGACAAATTTCAAGTTTGGGGGAGATTCCTTTTAATTTTAGTTATATATGAATTGCTTTTATGTTTAATCTATGAGGGCTATGAGAGTTACTTTTGGGTTGTATAGCCTTAAATTATGTTCTAACTATGTTTTAATTAGACTGGTTTGATAATGGTTTTGTTAATGGTTTATTTTGGGATGCATATTTGCACAGATGATTGGTATACTTGATGCCATGTGTTATGGCTTTACCCTATTTTGGCAAGGGTACTGTATCTTTTATTGCTTCTGGCTTTACCCTATTTTGGCAAGGGAACTTTATTTTTTATTGCTTCTTGCCTAACTATTTTGATTAACCTTATCTCCCGATCTGTAACCTGTAACTGTTCATATACTGGGTGAGGGTGTTATAGAATTTAATTTTTGATTATGGCTAATGACAAGCACCAAGTGTTTATATCTTTCTCTTTGAGTCGTGTCAAGCATATGTGAGATATGGGTGTGTTATTTCGATAAGTCGAGACTGTTATGGATCCGTCCTTCTTAGTAAGCACTGACCAATTGTTTTAACTAGTTATTTTTCTGGATTTAGATTGTTTGTTTATTATTTTGAAAATTTATGTGCCTTGTTAAAACTCTTAGGGGCTTTTACATTTTCGGATCTATAGTTCAGGTAAGAAAAAAATCAATAGTCTTGCGGTGGGTCGAGATGGAGCGTGAAACGCACTCGCCCATAAACGCAGACTTGTGCGAGATAGAGCATAAAATGCACTTGCCTAATAATCTTCGAATTTAGTAAAATCTATTTTGACTTAAGTTAATTACGCGACCTTTGCTACTCGAGTTATTAGATTCATAGGGGTGTTCTACACCTACTGCCCTAAAGTAATCTGGCTTGGGAGTCATTGATCAAAAGCTTGTTAATGGGTATGCTCTGTTTAGCCTAAGGTAATTAAGCACTGTCAGAGTCAGATTTTACTTCAAAACTAGAACCTTTTGATCCTTTCTTGTAGTTGCGTCTTATTCTTAATGCTTGTTGATTGTGTGAGTTGCAGAGTTAGCTTATTGGTTATCACAATCGACGGTATGATCTTAATTTGGGGCTATAATTAGTTAGGATGATTGGTCTGCACACACACACATAGAATGGATCGAGTACAGTCTCATACTTAAAATTTGATATTAAGCCCTCATTAATATACTTGTTTGTCCTATTCTCAGAGAGGGTCTATAATTGTGCTTAAAAGCAATGATAATAGTCTATAGGATTAGTTTTCATTCACGTCTTACATTAATGTAGGTGTGGATGTCAGATAGTTTGCTTGAGGACAAGCAAAAGCTTAAATTTGGGGCTATTTAATGAGTGGGATTTATATCTGCGAATCAGATCCTTTGTGGCTTAAAGATGTTGTCTGTTTTCTGTTATTTAGTTAGCTTATATATATATTGTTTCTATTATGTTTAATCTCTATGATGAAGGGCTCATAAGGTCATTTCCAGCTTAAAGGGGCAAAATAGTCATTTTTCACCCTTTGGTATCAGATGTGTAAGGCGAGGATTGCATGTCGACGTCACTTGATACTCTGCTTAGCCAAGACAACCACTTTGTAAGTAAGGTTAGAGTGCCACCACCTCAGGTGTTTTAAAGCCTATGTAAATAGCATAAGCAGCCACCCACTAGTTCATTCTCCCTACCATGGCCTTAACTCGGTGTCCAGACAATAAATTACTTTTAATGACCTAAAGGAGGGAAAAGTAACATTCATTCAGAGAGATCCGCCATCACACTTATTATAGGGAGCATATAATAGGATTTTACAAAGATTAATTAGTTTTTAAGAGAAAGAAGTTGTGCTTCAAGGAAGAAGAAGTTATTGCATCCTATAGAGCTCAGATTCTACGCGGAGAAGAGAAGAGTTGGAAATAGAAAACTTCACAACAAGATTTTTCTTATTTTAAATCTTTCATTTATTTGTGTATTAATGAGCATGTTGAATGTTATAAAAATGTGTATTAGTACCATGGTGATGAACTAATTCCATTTTTAGAATTGCAATGTAACCTATTGTTTAGCTTAATTAACTTTCTCTCCTATTTATATTAATGAATCATTTTGGAATGAGTTGTTGTATTTCTTGCTTATTGACTGATTGCTTGACAGAGAAATTGGTATTGATATTAATGGATATTGAAAAAATGGATATTATTATCTAACCTTTAAATACAACAACACATGTTATGACCATGCCTAAGGGAATGTGTGCATAAATTGCTTAATAGGATAAACATATCTCTATTTTCCTTATGTATCCTTAAGACTAATCTTAATGATTCTAGTCTAGTTATTTTCACCAATAGAAATATTATGATTCATCTAGCTAGGGATGTGCATTTGACCTTCGACAGAAGCTTATGTGTAGTTACTGTTCTCGGTTGACCATTCATTGATTCGTTTGTAATATGGAGAGTTAGGAGATTAGGCAAAACATTAGGGGTATTGTAATCCTAACTTAACTTCCTAGTACAACTACGTCTCTTATTTCTACACTTTTATCAAATAGCTTAACACACCATCTCTTTTCACTTGTTTAGATAAGACAGTATAAAATTTACCTTAGTATTTGATTACCACTTAAGATTTCGTCCTCGTGGGTACGACACTCTACTTATCTTATATTACTTGTGGATCGCCTATGCTTGCGCGTGTTTTATCGATTGCGAAATTGACCAACAGAAGTCTCATTTGGAGCAATGAATTTAAACAGTTTATGCTTTGAATAACAATAAACAAAAGTTAGGAATGCGAAGCTCGCTCAATGTAAAGAATTAAAATACAAGAGCTTGCATAATCATAAACAAGATGGAACCAATAACTTTCTCAACTTAAATATACGATTTAGGAACTTGCAATAATGAAAAATGAGGGTTAGAGAACTTACTCGACAACAAAAAAGTAATAGAGTTATGAAACTTGCATTCATTATAAAGAAAATGAAGTTAGGAAACTTACCTCGTGCGTAAGCTACACAAGTTTAATAAACGTTCGCCAAATACCCTACATACACCATTAGGATCGCAATATCGAGTAGTTATACTATCATTAGCTTTATAGGTTCAATTCACCATTTTATTTAAGTCATAACCCTTAACTTAAGGTCAAACTGTATTTGTTAACCACACAACACGAATCTAAAAACTCACTATCACATAATGTAAGGCTTTAGCATTCAATTCTCACCTCTAACTCTTACAAACATTGAATTTAAATAACTATATAACTTGTTAAGTAATAACTTACAAATCTTTATTTTTGGTATTACAATACCTTACAATCTGTTATTACATCTTATAATATGATTAATATCTTATCATGCATATTAAACTAGGTTAGATCAACATATCATAGGCTGCAACTAAGAAAAACACATTATCTCTGCTTAAGAGTACTGCGGTAGCATTTGTCTTGCTTGAAAGCCTCGCACCCTAGCAAGAGTCTACCGGTGCTCGACCTTAGAAACTCCAACAGTAGCAATTGCGCCATTTCGCTTTTGGCACTTGCCAAGCTTGTTGTGCAAGAAGACGTAGACGTAAACTACAAAGAACTTCAAACCAATGTTACAACCCAAACTCCATTTTTTCTCCAATTTTACAGAAAGTCATCAAACCCAAAAGCTATAAACTTACTACAACATTGCTAGGCATAGATATAACACTTCTAACAACAAAACAACCAAATTTTAAAGGATTAAAACCATGTTTTTGTTGTTTTCTCCTTTTTCAACACACTTAGCGAATTCAATCACCAAATCTCCAATTCTTAATCAAATTACACCATTAAAGTTGCATTGTTTTTGTTTTCCAATAAATTAACTTTATCAGTCATCAATTTACATATTCTACCATGAACCCTTAACTAATTTTAGCCTCAAATTGAACCAAAATATACATAATATCTCATATTCCAATTTCTTCATTTTAAATCATGATTTCTATGAATTTGATCACTAAAAATTATTTATAGATGACAACTAACAGATTCTACAAGATTATACATACATATAATCAATATCTTAAACAACAATTCAACAAAATCCCAATTACAGAGAATAAGATTACAAAACCAAAACTTTGGAAATTAAGAGCAAATTTTACCTTTAATCCTTTGTTGTATATTAGCAAAAGATGGTGACAAGGTTTCCCAACAATCCTTCTCCTTCCTCTTGACAAAATACAGAGAATTCTCTTTTCCCTCTATTCTTCTCCCTTCCAACTCTCTGTTCTTTCTTAGCTTTTAGAAATAATACGCATAAAAATATATACTGCTATAGGCCTCTCCCACGTACTCTTCAGTTAAAAAAAACAAAGCGCCTATCAATATTTATATTATGCCAAAGGCCACAAGGCCATATTTGGCTACACACAAACTCCCCCTTCTAATTTATTTTTATATTTTCTTATCATATAGTTTCCTTGTCACACCTTTATTTAATTAATTTATGTTCTTACCATTACAATTATAATTTCCATTATAATTATATTTATACTTAACAAACTACTACATATCTAATTTAATTATTAAATTAAACTAGAACATTATTTTATTTTATTTATTTATTTCATTAAATATTAAACAATCCATTTAATTTAATTATTTCATTAAATTAAATCTTTAGTCCATAAAATCATTATTCATTAATTTAATTATTATAACCCACTTTAACTAAATTATTACACCACAATTTCATCAATTAATTATTTATCTTAATAAATAAATTAATTAAAATATTTATTTAATTCGATAAATATTTAAAATTAATTACAAAATTCTCGATCGTTACATCTTTCCCTTCTTAAAAGGATTTTGTCCCTAGAATCACGACTCGATAAATTCATTCATTACATTCTTCCCTCCTTAACAGGATTCTATCCCCAGAATTGCTATACCAGCTTAAGCAAATAACTGAGGATAATTTCTCATCATAACATCTTTAAGTTCCCACATAGCTTCTTCAGCGTTGTGGTTTCTCCAGATTACCTTAACAAAAGGTATCACTTTATTTCTTAGTACTTGCTATTTCCTTTCAATAATTTGAACATGGACTTCTTCATATGACAAGTTTTTTTCAAACTGTAATGGTTCATATTCTATAACATGTTTATAATCGGACTTATATGGCCTTAATACCGAAACATGAAAAATGTTATGAATATGCTCTAATTTCGGAGGTAGAGCTACCTCATACACTACTTCACCAACTCGTCGTAGCACTTCAAAAGGTCCTATAAACCTAGGGCTTAGTTTTCCCTTTTTACCAAACCTAATTTTCCCTTTTCAGGGAGACACCTTCAAGAAAACAAAACTACCGATATCAAATTCCCGATTTTGTCGGTGTTGATCAGCATATTTCTTCTACCTATCTTGTCCAGCTATTAATCTTGCCCAAATCACCTTCATGATCTCGACAATTTGTTGTACAAATTCTAGACCTAGCAGCTGACGTTCTCCAACTTTGTCCCAGCATAACGGAGTTCTGCATTTCCTGCCGTAAAACGCTTCATAAGGCGGCATGCAAATACTTGTGTGATAACTATTATTATAGGAAAACATAACCAATGGAAGATGGTCATCCCAATTCCCTTTCAAATCCATAATACTACTCTGAGCATATCCTCCAATGTCTGGATGGTCCTCTCACTTTGTCCGTCGGTTTAAGGATGATACGTTGTGCTAATTTTCAACTGCGTTCCCAAGCATTCTTGTAATCGTTTCCAGACATTTGATGTGAAACGTGGATCTCTATTTGATACAATAGACACCGGGACACCGTGCCTTGAAATAATTTCCTTCATGTACATTTTTGCCAACCGATCTAGATTAAATCTAATTTTTATTGTCAAAAAGTGTGCCGACTTCGTCAATCGATCGATAATCACCCAGATTGCATCGTAACCTTGCTGAGTCGTTGGAAGACCTATCACAAAATCCATTTTGATATGCTCCCATTTCCATATCGGTATTTCTAATGGTTGTAATAATCCGCTTGGCCTTCGATGTTCAGCCTTAATTTTCTGACACGTTAAGCATTTTGCCACACATTCAACAACATCCTTTTTCATATTTGACCACCAAAAATGACATCTGAGATCCTAGTACATTTTCGTACTTCCGGGGTGAATCGAATATCATGAGTTATGAGCCTCACACAAAATTTTCTCTTTAATTCGGAAAGGTTACTTTGAACCGAAGTAACCTTTCCGAATCACCTTTAAATTTCTCTTCCTCACCTTTAAACACTTTTCTTTTTATCTTTTTACAGTTTTCATCCTGAAGTTGTTCATTCTTCACCTTATCCACCAAAATTGAACTGATCCCTGTATGGAATAATTTTCATCTGATTCGATCGGACATTTAATTTTAAACTCCATCTTGGCCATTTCTGCTACTAGCTTTTCTTGAGCTGTCAACATCATTAACTTCTCCCGTCCCTTTCTACTTAAGGTATCAACAACAATATTCGCCTTTCCGGGATGATAGAAAATCTCGCAATCATAGTCTTTAATCAACTCCACCATCTCATCATCATCAGATATTCAAATCTTTCTATATAAAGATATACTTGAGACTTTTTATGGTCTCAGATATATATCTCACTCTCTCTCCATAAAGATAGTGCCTCCAAATCTTTATAGCAAATACTACCGCAGCCAACTCCAAATCATGAGTCGGAAATCCTTTCTCGTAATCTTTCAATTGACGTGATGCATACGCAATAACTCTACCGTTATGCATAAGCACACAGCCTAGTCCTTTATGCGACGAGTCACTATATACCACGAAATTCCTTGTATCATCAGGCAATGATAACACAGGTACTGAACTCAATCTTTTCTTTAATTCTCAAAAACTTTCCTCACACTTCTTCGTCCAAACAAACTTAACTGCCTTCCGAGCTAAATTCATCAACGGAGTTGTGATCTTGGAAAAATCTTGAATAAAATGCCTATAGTAACTTGCCAATCCCAAGAAACTTCTTACTTACGATGGTGTCTTTGGCTTAACCAGTTTATTATAACTTCAACTTTTGATGGATCTACCAAGATTCTTTCCTTGTCAATAACGGGCCCAAGAAACTACACACATTCTAACCAAAACTCACATTTCAAGAATTTAGCATACAACTTTTCTTTCCTCAATGTCTCTAACGTCACCCTTAAGTGTTCAACATGTTCCTCCTTGGTCTTGGAATACACCAATATATCATCAATAAACACCACTACAAATCTATCTAGGAATGGTTTAAACACCCTATTCATCAAATCCATGAACGTTGCAGGTGCATTAGTTAAACAATATGACATAACTAGAAACTCCTAATGACCATACCTAGTTCTGAATGTCATTTTCGGTACATCCTTTGGCCTCACCTTTAGCTGATGATAACCACTCCTCAAGTCTATCTTTGAGAAATATCTTACTCCCTTTAGTTGATTGAACAAGTCATCGATTCTCGGTAATGGAAATTTATTTTAAATCATAACCTTATTCAATTCTTGGTAATCAATGTAGAGCCTCATTGATCCTTCTTTCTTCTTAACAAATAACATCGGCGCTCCCCATGGCGATACGCTCAGCTGGATATACTTCTTGTCCAGTAATTCAACTCCTTCATCTCTACTGGGCCCATTTTTTATAGGGCTTTCAATATCGAGGCCGTTCATGGTGCTAAATCAATCATGAACTCGATTTCTCGATCTGGCAGAAGTCCAGGTAAATTATCTTGAAATACGTCTGCAAAATCTCTAATGACCGGTATCTCTTCTAACGTCGCACTCTTCTTCTGTGTATCGACTATGTAGGCTAAGTATTCTACACATCCTTGTCTCAGTAACTTCTTGACTTGCATCACTATCAGAAAACTTGCTTGTCGAGGTGACTTGCTACCATAAAACACCACCTTTGATGATGTCATAAGGTTGACACATTTCTTTTGGCAATCAATTACTGCCCCGTAATTGAATAACTAGTCCATTACTAATATAACATCAAATTTCCCAAGTTTAATTGGTATCACCTACCATCATCTCATAACCCTTTATATCCACCCTACAATTCTTATATATAAACCTAAAAGGAATCACTTCCCTATTCGCAATTTCTATGATTAAAGGGAAATCTATTCCTTCCTGAGGCAACTCTAAGTTCTAAGCAAATTCATCATATATAAATGAACAAGTAGAACCCAAATCAAATAGCACATAATCATTAATACCATTAATCGGAATGATACCTGACACCACATCCTTTGATTGCACCGCATCTTGCATGGTCATATTGAAAGTCCTAGCAGTAGGTCAGCTTGATTGCACTAGCCCAGTGATAGTTAACGTACCACCACTGTTGTTTCCCTTTCCTCCACTTGCACTTCCCACTATCTTTTTAGGGCAATCACGAGCCATGTGATCCTTCAACCCGCAAGTGAAACAAGCTCCCTTCTTTGGGCTACAATAGTTTGGTGAAATGTAACCCTCCTGGCCATAATTAAAACACACTCGTTTTCCCTTCAAATACACACCAATGTGGTTCTTCCCGCAAGTAGCACAAGCTTCAAACTTCTTCTTTTGTTGACTTCCTTGCTGTCCTCCCGCACTCGAATTCTAACTCCACTTCCTCTTCTGGTTGTTACCTCCACTATTTCTTCCACCAGCCTTGTTTTCATTCTCGTTCTTCCTCTTCTTCTGTTTTTAATTATATTTGGTTAAGGCATCGCTTCCACCATCTGCTATAATTGCCTTTTCCAATACTGCCGCAAATGTGTTTAACTAGAACATTGAGACCTTACTATACAGCCAGGGCTTCAACCCTTATTCGAACCTTCTCGCCTTACTCTCATCGGTATTAACTTGATAAGTAGTAAACCTTGCCAGCTCATTAAACTTCACAGCATACTCTGGCACAGACATGGTTCCTTGCTTTAGCTCTAAAAATTGAACTTCCAACTAGTTCTGATAACGCGCCAGAAAGTACATCTCGAAAAACATTTCTTTAAACCTATCCCACGCTATTATTCCCTGTCTCCCACGAACCTTATTCGCCCACCACCAATAGCTAGCTTCAGACTTCAACATAAATGTCGCGAAAGCGGTTTTCTGATCATCATTGACTCTTGCAACATCAAAAACCTTCTCCATTTCCATGATCCAGGTTTGAGCTTCAACTGGATTTATAGACCCTTGAAACTTCGGCGGTCTAACTGCTTTTAAGTCCTTAAAAGTCGTGACTTGAGCTTATTGTTGATTCGCAAAGTGCTCCTGATTAACAAAGTCACCAATTCTTTAAGAAGGCGGGTTAGCTGGCCTCGTTATTGTTATTATTAGTAGACCCCTCAGAAGGTAGTTGTTGGCGTGGTTGTCTTCTTCTAGGAGGCATTTTCTGTTAAAATATACGCTTATTAGTTCACAATTAAATTCCTTGAATATTTTAAAGTTTAACTTTAAAAATTCTAGGATTAAAGCTTAACACATAACATTTCAATAAACTTTGATATTTTTATTCATTCATAGTTTTTTCAAAACATAATAAGGATAACATCTCTGCTATCAACATCCACTTTCTTGAACTAGAAAAGTTTCAGGATTACATACTCATCTTACCCCTTTATTTACCTCAAAATAAAGGATTTACAATTTATTTAATAACATACTTAATCACATATTATTATTATTATTATTATTCCTATCTTGGCATATTAAGACGTCGAGAGTCTTCTCTATGCTCTTCCTCGATAATATGACACGTCGTCCTACGATCCATCATGAACCATGGCAAGTTTTCAAATTGAGGTGGGTAATAAAAGACTCGATCATAGCCCAATTAATCGCAGAATGAAAAATATAATCCATTTCATTCATCTTAGCCTTCTTCGTATGAACCTTAGCTTCAGCACAATCTGCACGTTGAGTAGCTTTCATCTAGGCGTCTTCTGCTCTTGCATGCTTAGCCAACTCCTCCTTCAAGCATCTTTCAGCTTTTCCACTTCAATCTTCATCTTCTTATTCTCACCAATGTACTCCTCTTAATGTCCCTCTGTGTGAAATAGGTTCCATTCAGGTGTTCCCAAGTCGTGAGTCAAGTTCACGAATCTCAAAATCCTTCGCTTCTATAGTAGCTTTGACGATCTTAGCTAACTCTTTCAACTCCTCAATCTTATCCTGCAATTCTATATTTTGATTCATACTGACTCATCATACATCTCGGTTGATATGCAGTTTGGTGGAAACTCCACAGGATACTCTTCCTTATCTTCCACCTTTATCTCCTCGAGTCCTCCTCCTCGAGGATCGGAGACATGTGCTCAATCCTCCGTCCTTCCTCAAGAACCAACCAACGAGAAGGCTCCCTCTGGATCAACTACTCCCAAACAACATGGACGTCTCAGGGCTCTTCATTTCTAGGTACCTGAGGTATCTCTTCCTTAGCTTGATCGGATCCTTCAACATTAGACATCATGACAACAAAATACTTTTAAGTTTTATTTATAATGTGACACTCTTCGATACTCACGAGTACATAAGTTATTAACACATAGCACATAAGTCTTTTATTGTTTATCTTTAATGGATGCCTTAATCCATTCCTTAAAACTCGATAAGAGTTTGAAACCACTATGTTTTTTGTCTCCTTAAAGGTTACTTCCTAAGGTTTCCCCCCACCTAAGGTTCATAACCTAAAGCTCTGATACCAACCTATGACATCCCCAAATCTGGGTACTCCATTCCCGCAGGATTTGGTACTCACTATCAAAAATAATTACATCTAACTACCCATAATAAAGGATTAAGGCATAACTTAAATAACTTAAACAATAGTCTTCCCTATTAAAGAGTTACATCAACTTAAAATAATCCCAGATAATCTAACCTTAAACTATTACATAAGTCTGCGGAATACATCACAAAATTACATAAGTTTTATAACATAAATTCATTTAAGTAAATTCAAATAAGTCTTTATCACTTGGACATCTTTCCCTTTCCTTTACTAGAAGACGGCTCATTGACTTTCTCAACTTTAGCTGCAGTGTTAATTACAAGAGTGAGCAAACAATCGCTCACTAATATAAAGAATAATAATAGCAACAACATGAGGTTAAACAATGAATACTGAATAATAGAAAACTCATTCTACGAATCAAGAATAGAAAACAAGTTCAAGATTTATATATCTGAGGGTCTTAAGACTATTAACTATGTCCCCGGTAATTAGGTATTTTTATCTCAAGCTTAACAGTCGTTTAGACTATACAGACCCTTCCTTAAGTACTTAGGGGGATCAGCCCTTTATATCATGTATTCTGCACAAACATCTAAATGCTAACGCGTACATAATCACCTATATTAGGGTTGTTCTTCTTAGTTTGGCTTTAGGATTTTCGCACTAAAGAAAGTTTAGTTTGGAACTAGTGTCGACGTTGGGATTTTTATTTTCCCTCTTCTGTTCTTGTTTTTTGGTGTTCTTATGTTAGGTGAGATTTGTTTGAAAAAATAGGTTGTGAAAAGGTCCAACATTTATATGTCGACGATTTGACTGTAAGAGTCGCCAGTTGGTTTTTTAAATGGTTGTACCAACACAACTGAAGAAAGATTTTCACATTAACCCAGTGATGTGACACTGCTAAATGAGTATATGAAACCGAGATTCATTAGGGTCCGGGGACTTGCTTATGCAGAGGGAAGGTGTTAGGCACCCCCCCTCCCCGATATCCGTGTTACCACGATGACCGCCACTTTTCAATTAAACTGTTATATGAATGTGTGTGTGTGTGTGTGTGTGGGTCAATGTGCAGTTATTTGGAAGTAGTGCTATGCCTCGTTCGCACCTATATACAAAGGGTTTGAATTTATGTAAAAAAACAATTTTAACAAGATATAGCAGTGATGTTTTGTAAAAGAGGTTTTTCAAACCTTGTGCTCAATAGTAATTGATGCCTTTGATACTTCAATTTTATTAAATGTTCGGCTTGATTGCTTTTATTTTCAAGATACGAAGCATCGAGAAAATAATATATAAAGTAGTGCCAAACTCCTAATGGGCATGAAAGCCATCTAAGGACATTCAAACACCGTGAATAATTTACATGTCTGGCGACAATTTGAAAATGTCCATCACGGGGCAGATATCTAGATTCAAGTGAATTCGTGATCACATGATTCCTAGGCTCACATGATGCCGCAATTTATATGAAAGTAGTCAGCAGTTATATATATAAAAGTTGTAAATATATATATAGACATGATCAACCACCACGAAGCACCTCCATGGGGGATCAGAAATGTAAATAAAGTAATAAATATGATCAACCACCACGAAGTAAACGCCAGACGGGACTAAATGTAAACAAAGTTGTAAAAAGCGATCGTATACTTAAGTAAACTTGAGCCTAACAGAAATATATATATATATATATATATATATATATATATATATATAATAGAGATAAACGCACATGATAAATATTGATCCCCTATTTCGGTTTATCATTTCAAAGTGATTTTGTCATATATATATATATATATATATATATATATATATATATATATTTAAGTAATAAATGCATGGGATGTAAAATCTGGGCTCATCGAACGAGTTGAAAATAGTTTATATATATAGTATATATATATATATATATATATATATATATATATATATATATATAGACTGACTCTCTCCAACGAACCATAAGGAGTGAACTAAAGACGAACCAGCTATAGCGACGGTTTTATCTGTCGTTATAGCATAGAAAACCGACTTTCTATGTTATAGCAACGAATAAAACCGTCGCTATAGCCAGTTCATCTTTAGTTCATTTTCTATGGTTCGTTGGAGTGACGGACCGTATATATATATATATATATATATATATATATATATATAAAGGAAATAAAAGCCACGGACCGAAGTCCGGGCATACACACGTAATACGACTCTCAGTGTAAAGAACGGTGTGTGCAAAGTAGAAGATAAAGGCTTTAAAAGGTGTAAGAAACTTACAGTGGACTGCCAAAGAAGACTTCTATAGCTTTAAATGGATGAACACTCGGCTCCCGCTGGTAAAAATATGACTGAATATAAGCTCACAAGTGTTTAAAATGAGAAAGCACTCAATTTAGGGTGTGTACAGAGCAAATTGGACATGGCTTCCTCACCGTTTTCTCTTCTAAAATGTCCACCCCAAGCCCTCTATTTATAGAGGAGGGAGCCCTAGGTACACCTGCGGTAGCCGCGATGTACCTGCAGCTGCCCGGGGTTCCCCAGGCTCTGCGGGTCCTGCTATCTCAAAGTACGTGCACGCGTGCAACATGATCTCTGCTTGAACTTGTAGAACTTCAATTCAAGTTTCCGATTGAGGTGTATAAGACCTTTTATAGAGTGCTATTGTCGAGAGCTACACCATGACATGGGATTAGAGGTTGTCAAAAGTCAGGAAGATGGGACCATGCCCTTAGTCTTCAAGCTTTAAATTCTATCAGGTGTGCAGCCTTACGTAGTTGTCACTCGGGATTGGAACTCCTTGGCTCTTGTGGGACATTGTTGTGTAGAATGTATGTTGAGATGTTGTTGAGACGACGAAATATGGGATCGAGGTGGAAAAATGACAATTTTGCTCCTCACCGGGGTTATCTCCGGTTTGGGCTGATAAAGCAGTCGTTACTCAGTGTTATCTCTGAGATTGGGTTGCTGGAAGTACTAGATGTCCTCAAGGTTGTCTTTGAGGTATGCCTGACCTCCCGGGGTTATCTCTGGGACTGGAGCTGAGTGCCTCGGTATGGTTTCTGAGGTTGAAGCATACTGCATAGGTTAAAATGAGCATCTCTGGGGTTATCTCTGGAACTGCAACTGCACTCCTCGAGGTTATCTCTGAGGTTGACGCTATCTTTCCCGATGTAGTTTTCGGGGCTGAGACTGAGTATCTTGGGGTTATCTCCGAGATGAAACGGCCTTCTCTGGTGTGATTTTCGGTATTGAGCTGCATGCCTAGGGGTTATCTCTGAGGTTAAAACTGACACTTCTGGCGTTATTTTCGGGATTGAGCTGAGCTGTCCTCTAGGGTTATCTCTGAGAGATGATTCTGCCCTCCTTCAATGTTAGTAGCAGGTATGCAGAAATTTGAGTGTCTACAGATGCCCCTCTTTATCATATACATGCAATGCAATGGCATGGATAGGATAAAGAATACTAGACACTTGAAATGCAACAAGATGATCATGATACAATGTACAATAATATGATGCGAATGTATGTGGTTTGTTGGAGTGTTCTCCAACATGGTGGGATGATTGCCGGCTCCCTTTGACTTCTACCAGGATTAATAGTAATTACTGAAAACCCTGATGAACTATCTTGGACGTGCAATCCAATGCTCTCAGGAGCTTCCAGGATGCTGACATTGGGGTTATCATCAAAGTCCTTAACCCTTTGATGTAGACTTTACACTGAAGATGCATCTCTCATGTACAAGAGACTCTATGGGGATAGATCTTTGTCTGTTGAGGATGTGTATAACATATTCCATCATCGGTCCTCCGCGATGAGGGTGTTCTTTCCTAGTTAGTATCTGATAAGTATGATTTATACCTACTTATTCGGTATCTATTACTTGAATTATTTGCTTAATCTCATGTTTCTTAGATACTTTTCATGCATTTTGTGTTCGTTTTGTAGATTATATGCTTGGGAGTTGAAATCGCAAAGAATTGGTATTAAAACGCAAAGAAAAGCAATCCGGACATCGTTTGGGCTTTTATGTTTATTTCATATTCTTGGTTTAAAACTTGGATTACATTGTAGATCTACGTCTCCTCTTTCTGGAACATCTTGAATCATCAAAATCGGAGTTCAGATGCAAGAGTTATGACATGTGTACCAACGGACGTCTGAGCAGAAAATTTTCCTTCACAAAACCGCCGCTGGGGTGGGCATACATGGCACAATTCAGAACCCTAGCCCACCGGGGCGGGCCCAAATCATAAAAAAACCCGAAGCTAAGTAAAATTTTGAAAATGCGCGAAAAGTGCGAATTTTGATCCAATTTGAGTCCGGAAAGGATTGTTTCGATCCGATTGACACACAGACTTCCAAGAGAACTTCCAAGATAACTTAAAGACATATGAAGAGACTTATAAAAGGAGGAGAATCACAAGGATTAGGGGAGAGGAGAGACTAGATAGAGGATTCAATTAGATTAGATTAGGGTAAATTGGATAAAAACATTAGTTCTTGTTAGATTTGGAGAATGAAGCAACTTGGACACCATTGAAGAATCAAAGTAGGAGCAAGGAGGGAGCATCAAATCTACAGACAATAGATTCTATCTTCTCATCTTCTTCTATCTTTGTCTTTTATTGTTTATTCAATTGTGGATTCTTAGTTTTAATTCAATAATCATGAACTAATTCTTTGTTTGAGATTACAATGGATCTTATTGTGTAGTTTATTTTAATATGCTTCATTATCAATTATTATGTTCTATTGTGAGGATTGTCTATTGTGATTTGGACTTAATTGTTTAATTGATTGGCCATCAATTACCGTGATAATCTATATGAACTCGAGAGATGAAGTATTGATTTAGATCTTATTATGATAGCGTGTGTCATGAATTTTGTCAATAACTGATTTTTGATTATTGTTAAGGTAGAGATATGCTTAACATCATATGTAATTAGATAGAGAACTTATTCTTCAACCTTCTTCAATTGTAATTCACATAGAGATATAGTGGGTTAGTTGATTAAGGTGTTTAACGGATTTCTATCTTAATTGTGGATTGACGTTAATATGGGTATTATGCATCGAGAGGTGGTTTTATCTGCTTTAGTGTTCTTGATTAATAATTCAGGATAGAGAATTATTGATGAGAAGTGTGTTAACTTAAATGAAGCAATAAGTGAAGTTGTGATCTTAAATCTCAAGTTATCTTAATTTAACTAGTGGAATTTAATAGTTGTTTAATTTATATAATTTGAAATTCATTCGTTTAAATAAGATTGAGTTGGTTTACTGAGTTAGTACTTGGTGATTTTTGTTAAATAATTCTCTGTGGGAACGATACTCTACTCATCACATTATTACTTGTTGACCACGTATACTTGCGTGTTGTGCGTATATAGATTTTACCCAACAAGTTTTTCGCGCCGTTGCCGGGGAATTAGTTTAATATCTCTTTGCCAATATTAATTTCAATCAAATTAGTCTTAATTTAAATATTTTTATTTTTATTTTTTAAATCTCTTCCTATATTTCTCTCTTTTCAAGTACAATGGATGACTTTGCGTATCAATGGCCATACACGAACATGACTCAACCAAGGGAAACATGGATTGATGGACTTAATACATCTTCTATAGAGCCAATACAAATTGAGGCAACTTCGAAGACGTTGGAGGTTATTCGAGCCCAACGGAGTCGAAGGATGGCAAAAATGACTCAGCCAAGGGGAGTGGAGATTGACAGACTCGCAATATTTTCTGCAATGTCAGCACAGATTGAAGAACTTTCGAGGAAGTTGGATGTTTTTGCAGCCCAAATGAGTCGAAGGATTACTTCAAATAAATTTGTAAAAGTTTTTTTTACAACATAAATCATTTTCCGAGTTATTATATATGTAAAAATATAGAGAATGGTATTGAATATGACATTTCCACGAAGAGAAAAAAGGTCATGAAAAAGTTGTATATAGCACCAATTTTCCGTTTACATTTTAGACTCGGTTGTTTCGGGTAAAATATTTTTCGAAAAATGTTTTTCAGTCAAGACCAGTATGCACTCAAATGGTCAGCATGAAAGAGATGGGTGTGTTAATGTCAAGATTCGTTCAGGCGCCCAACTACTAATAGCTTGTCTGTTGCTGCACAGAAACAAAGTCACATGGAGAAACTTAACGGCTTTAGTCGCCTGAGCATAACTACAGTATGAGAATAAGTTTAAGCTGAATAAAGGTTAACAATAAAGGCTTAAAATTTTAGTACTCAAAAGTAAAATTGTGTACTTATGAACCATAGTATAACCTTATATTTATTGTGATCACACCTCCTTTTTCATGTCCATCCCCGAAGTGATCCACCATAATGTGATAAAATTGAATCTCCTTAAAGAAAAGAAGTCGAACATTATCATGACTCTTTCTGTGACACCCCCAAATCCGAATACCTCATTCCCACAGGATTTGGTGTTCACTGTCCAAACATTCATGTCTAACTGCCCAACTGAAAGAAAACTTAAACAATAAACATTCCCATTAAAGGGTTACATAACTTATGTTAGGTTTTGTGAAAATCAAAGATGCAATCAAATTGCAAAAGTTAGCGGAAACAAATTAAAAACAGATTTAAAAAATTTTCACAAACTAATTACCCGAATCATCCTTTATGCATATTATTAATTAAAACGAAGAATAAGAAGTTATAGAATCATACCCTTGTAGATCCGAGCTTCTACAGGTACGAGTTCAACTCCTACTTCTCCGCGATCTCCTTGAATCTCCGGGTTAGATTCATTTTCTTTGATCAATGTTAGCCACCCAAGTGTATGGCCTCTATAGGTGATCCAGCAAGGAAGAAGACTATTCAAGAAGAAGTGTGGTTTGGCTAAAACCTTAATTTTCTTTTTCTATAAAAAAAGGAGCGTACTCTCCAACTTTTGGAATCACGTATATTTGATATCTGATATAAGACTCCTCTTATAATGATATCAGTTAACCCTTTATAGGGTATTATTTAATTAATTAAACTCCTTTAATTAATTAGGAATTAAACTCTTTTAATTAATTTGCCTCCTAATCCTATTAGGAATAAATGAAAGTACTAATATTAAATTAATTTCTAAACTTCTTTAGAAATTAAAATAATTATAATTATAACAAATTAGTAAGAATACTCTTATGAATTTATATTTAATATTTCTAAAATATTAAGCTATTTAATTTACTCTATCACCATAGATTAAATTAAATACACTTACTTTATATTATTATTAGAATTTTGCCATTAACTTCTTAAATCATTATTCTCTTTTTATGGTGTGCCCTTTTAGGTTCTCCATATTAAACCGGTTGTGAATAAATTAATTAGAACAATTCTAATCTCATTTAAATAAATATATTAAACTATTAATTTATTTAAATAAATAATATTTATTCTACAATAAGGATAAGCCTTCTTAGCGATCAACGACTTTCCAGATAATATAGATTTCAACATTAATCATAAAAAAACCTCTGAGTAAATAGTTATCGTAAAATTCAATCCTTCCACCATACAATGTCCCAATTAAATATAAGACATGGAATTACTGTCAAATCTTATTTTATTTAATTATATGTATTTCGATTCCCAAATCCACAACTCTTAATGAATGCAAATTAGAAACTACTTTCTAATTTCATTCTACCTTGGCCAAGGATTCCTGAGTTGTCATTTATCGAATCATATAGGACATTTATCTTCTTTTACTAAAAGTGGTATATTCTTTATTGATCATTCATTATCTCCATATATAACTTATTACACTCAAGCATACCATTTGATATACCCTAAGGTTGTTAAGGAATAAGTCAAAGTGTAATTTATTATATATAAGATACTATGATTGTAAGACCCCAACTTATTAATGAATAAAATCAAATTTCTTCTAATTATTATTTTGAATAATATGGTATTAATTTGATATAATACATTGGTAATGCGTGAAATGTGCAAAATTTTTCAAAATAAACAAGTGGTTATAAAATATTCATTTGTCAAGGAATATTCGTTTGGTCGTGGAATATTCTTTCTGTCGGGGAATATTAAATGACCCAGTAGCGACCATTTGTGGGGCCCATAATGAGATAATTGGTCGGATGAAGAAAGCGACAAAATTGAATAACTTGGCGTAGTTATTACAATTAACACCGTTGGAATACCGGTGGTTAAAATACAAGAATCTGGCGTGGTTACAAGAAGTTAGGTATACACGGTGATTGCTTGAGATTGTTGAATTATTGATTCTTACGTAAGAAGGCACTACTCAATAATTATTACGGTAATTCTTTATTCAATATTTTATTTTATTGATTCAATAATTGCTACGGTGATATTTTATATTATTGTTGCTCAATAATTTTCACTGCACATCATCTCCATTATCAGATTAATAATTCATATTATTTGGAATAATATTATTAGATAGCATTATTGGCAATGTCTAGAAAGTTCTGTCAAGGAGATGTTTGGTCACCTAATTGCGCGCCATTAAGGAGAAATCCTTATTGGAAAGCCCCCTCTTTTCTGGGAACGGCCTGGTTGTTATAAATGTGATTCTGTAATATTATTTGTGAATAATTAATTATTGATTCATATGATAAAGAAATATTTATTTTTGTGAATATAAATGTTGGATATATCTATTTTATATGGATAAAAATGAAGGAATTAATGCTGAGGTGTTTTATCAGTATTTTGTCGGATTGGAGGTATTAAAAATCATCCGTTTATGGATTTCGGGTATTTTATGATTGGAATTTGGAAAAACGTTTTTCTATAAAGTTGTAGAGAATTAAATTTCCTATGGAAACACGCGAGTTTCAAATTTTTCTGATAAAAGGGCTATTTATTATGAATTACTGAAGTTTTGAAAAATAAAATGATTTTTATTAAATTATGGGTGGGACCCACTTTTTGAATTTTTAAGCATGTGGGCTGCTGGTTTGTTTTTGAAAGAAGGCATGCCAGACTTGTTCAAAGCATACATAGAGAATTTGTTGATTAAATAATATTATTTTATTATTTAGTCTCCTATGGCGTTCTAACATTTTTCCTATAAATAGACGCTTAGGTTAGAATTAAAAATCACACCAGAAACAAGTTTTCTTTCTCTCTAGATTATTGAGCGTATTTTTGTGAGTATTTAGATACTTTGAGAGTTGTTATTCAGTGCAAGTTTCTATCAGCACTATATCCGAAATTCAGTCAGAAATACGGTTATTTTGAGGTAAAGAATGTTATTTTCTTCTTAAAATGATATTTTTTTCAATATCATTATGCCGAAATATTGTTATGAACTTTTTTTTATTAAATTTGAAACTTTATGTGTCGGGGTTACTATTCACGTATACGGCACTATTCACGAATACAACACTATTCACCGAAAAATAAAATTTTCTTCTTTTTGTCCAAGTTGTCTATTATGGTTACTATCTTTGATTGTATCCATGTTTTGATCTTTATTTTTGAATTCTGCTTCAAAATTAGTTATTATGAAGTATTATTGAACTTGGATAAAACTGTAATACGAATCCCTAATATTTGTTCTATTATCTCACTGGATTCGTTTTCTTTAAAATATTTTTCATCATCCTCAGTCCTAAATGATGATATCATTGAATATCTTTGGCCGTAGTGCAAAGATGAATGATTACCTAATGAATATCTTTGGCCCGTAGTGCAAAGGTGAACAGGTGTTGAGATGAACATGACCAACTGGTGATACAAATGAATAACTTTGGCCTGTAGTGCAAAGATGAATATTTGATTAAAGATGAATATTGATTGTTGTTACAGGGATAAAATATTGATGATGGACTTTTAAATCTTAGAAGATAGTAGAATTCTTTTTCTACTTGACTCTTCTAATTGATTGTTGTTTCCGCTGCAGTTGTTGTGACGCCCCCAAAATAAGGTATACATCACCTATTCTAAGTCGCCAAATACATGGTACAGAACATAAATACAATCTTAATTATACAACAAGAGAGTTGTGAGTTTAAATACAAATACTATCTTCTAGACAATATCCACTCTCAGAATGAGTCTTCATTACATTTATTGTCACACTATCTAACAGAATAGTGAGGACTACTAGCTAATACTATCATCCGGACCATCACTCCGTTCCCCGACTCGTCCCAGCTACGTTCTCATTTCCTGAAGAGAATAGTGAAAGAAAGGGTGAGCTCAACTAGCCCAATAAGAAATATTATCACTAAGATAATGCAGAATAAATTATCATTAGCCTTAAACAGTGTTAAACTGATACAATATAACGAACATCAAGTTTAACTATAGCGGAAACAAGCAATCCATTAGAAGAGTCAAGTAGAGAATAAAATCTACTATCTTCTATGATTTAAAAGGTTTTTCATGACTTTTATCGCTGAGACTCAGCTTAATAAATAATCCACATCATCGAATCACCCCTGCACTACGGCCAAGGATATTCTTTAGTATCACAACCATAATTATCCATGCACTACGGGCCAAGAATATTTGTGTAATCATTAATGGTCATGATCATGCCAACAACTGTCCATCAATGCACTACGGGCCAATGAGGACTTTTATCACATCATTTGTAACATTGCGGTCATGATCACACCGAATAATCCCTGGTCATAATCATACCAAGCCCATCTATGCACTACAGGCCACTGATGACTTTAAAAAAAATAACATGAGGATGATGACAATAATATAAGAATTCAATAAAACAAGCTCAAGAATTAACTTATTCAGGAACTAATAACGTCCAAATTGTCAACATGATACTGCTTTGTAGAGTAAAATTCAAGAATGCTCAGAAGAATATTTCCATGAAAAGATACTGGATGAAGCACAAATATCAAGAATATTACACTAATTTCATGGAGTATAGAAGTCTAAACTTTAACCAACTGAGTATAATAGAGAATGGAATAACAACAGAAATCACCATGCATGCGATTTGCCAGCATAGACAAAAGTTATTCCAAATAGAATAATAATAACGGAACGGTGTCAAAGTAAATTCACACAAGCAGGATATTCCAACAGAATAATAAAGAATGGAATAACAACAGAAATCACCATGTATGCGGTACTTCGCATAGACAGGTTATTCCAACAGATTACTAATAAGGACGGAATTAGGTCCGACGTAAAACGCACAGACAGGATATTCCAACAGAATAATAATAAAGACGGAACCAGGTCCTGCGTAAAATGCATGCAGACGAGGATATTCAGCAAGAATAATAAAGGCGGAATCAGTCCGTACAAAAAACGCATGCATGTGATATTCCAACAGAATAATAAAGACGGAATAATAGAAGAATGTCACCAAGTATAGGGTAGACCGCGTATACAGGTTATTCCAACAGAATAATAAGAAATGGAATAACAACAGTTCTCTTCATGAATAAGAAAGAATAACACCCCTTACCGTAAAAGAACTGAATATAAGAGTAGTTAAGTAGAAGAAAACTTTTCTTCTTTGAAATTTAAATAAGTACACTTAGAAGGGGGGTTGAATAAGTGTAGGCATAAACTATGTCCAATTTTTATTTCTTATCAAAAAATTCTTTAAGTGTTTAATGCAGCAAGCTGGATTACTGATATGGATAGAATACAGGTTGCTGGATAAATAACAGAATACTCAAGTATAGAATGCAATCACACAAACACCCAAATTTTTACGTGGTTCAACTACTACCCTCTAGAATAGTAGCCTAATCCACGTCCAATACCAACTAGTATTGGAGACTCACTTTTATTCAACTTTTCCAATTATAATACAAGTTCTATCAAATTCGAACACCTTTGTTCCTTGTGCACCTATACACTCTTAAGCACCTATGTTTTCCTTCAACTTGACTGTAATACGTTATCAACCCAAACAGGATTACCCAATTCAAAACAGATTTAGATATGATAATTAAAATACAATATTAGAGGTCTAATGATTAAGCAATATATTACTTACTGGCCTGTGTCCACAATTCTTACCATACATATTGGACCATTAATTACGCCTAAGTAGATTTCTAGAATTACGAATCAAGATTTATGGAGCATAATTACTGCTATATAATTTGTGGAAAATTATTCAATCAACTCGTTTATTTAGTAAGTTCGCATGATTTAAGATATGTCAAGTTGATGGTATGATTTTTACTAAAATCAATCGTTTATTCCAGATTACCAAATATATCAAGGTTTGATTTCTTATGGTAAAAGATACCGACCCATGTATAATAGTGCTAGTGACTTAGCACGTGGCACCAAGTATAAGACTGCAATTATGTAATGCACATGTCCTAGAGCCTTATTTTGGAAAGCAATAAATGCTAAGATCTTACATATATTCCTAGGACTCAAATTTGCTTTTCTTTCTTCAAGGATGTCTTGGCTTTGTAATTTCTTCCTTTACATTTTCTGAAGGTCCATATCTTTCCCTGAAATAATATAACATTGATTAGAGAAATAATCGAGTCATCATCAAAACATGGAGTGTGACATAAGTCAAAATTCTCCCCCTTTTTGATGATGACAACACAATAAATATATCTCCCCCTAAGACTATGCACTTCAGGAGAGTTATGGCTCTCCCTTAGTTCATGCATACCATGTACTGCATATGTGCAGTATTTTGATCAACCCTGCAAGTTCTGATTAGGCCTCAACATGTTAAGTAGAATCATAAAAATGTAGTAATGAAAACCATCCATCATTCATCAAATAACAAGTTTAAACCATAGTCTTAATAGCACAAAAATATTGTCTTTGGGGGCAGGGGGAAGGTTAAACCAGAACTCTTCTCCCCCTTTGGCATCCATCAAAAAAGAGTGCCGGGAATGCCAAAAATGGGAAAGTATAGCTAAGCATCGACCTCCTCAAGGTTAACATGATTAGCCTTGCGAGCTGTGAAATAGGGTCGGTGAAGTTGGCAATGCATGATCTCTTCCAGGGACATGGTATTGGCAAATCTGGGGGGTCAAGCAATGAAGGTGGGAGGAGGTAACGACATGTACAGAAAGTCACCTTGATATTCGGCCATCCAATTGCAGTGGGGCCATTCGGGTATGCGTGCTTGGACTTGATCTGCTTGCAGCTCCTCACTAAGATCATTCATGCGGCACTCGGTAAAGCGTCCCAGAGTGCCAATTTGGTTGCTGATGAACTTTAGCTCAGTACTCAATTGACAGGAGTTGCGGTTCATCTTCCGTTGCAGGGCTTCAACCATTTCCCGAGTGTGCAACTTAAAACCGGCATGAAGGTCAATGAACTCATCTTCCACATTGCGAAACATACCCTGAAGATCAGAATGACGGATGGGCAGTTTTCCTTTTTCAAGGATAGAAAGAAGGAGTTGGATGTCTTTGATATCAGAAGTGACTTGGGCTTGATTAGTGGCGATTGTGTGAAGGATAGGCAGAATATCAGGGGAAGGGGGAAGTGAGGTAGGCGATATCAGTTTGGGATTATCTGGAATCAGACAAATGAATTTCCCTTTAAGCAGAGTGATATGAGCCCCTTTGAGATAGTTCAAATCGATAGAATCAGTCAGGTGAATACAACCCTCATCATCGAGTGGAATTTGGAAGTGAGTAAAGAGTGTGGTGAGGAAGAAACCGTAGGGCAGACACTTTTTGGAATGTTTAACACAGTGAAGCATGTGTTTCAGTATCATGAGTGAAAAGTTAAAAGGTTGACCGATCATGAGTAACGCTACTAAGACCAAATCCTGATACGTGAACTCAGCGCCACCACCGAGACGAGGGAGAAGATTATATCGTAATAATTTGTGAAGAACGACTGCAAGAAGAGATACTTCAGTGGTTTTGGGAAGGGTGATAGAGGACACTGTTGGATCATCCAAGATAGTGCGAAGTTGTACTAAGGGAGACAGGAGTAGATATATGCCCTTTGAGAGTGAAGGGGTAGTCGCTGGTGTATGGGATGGACAGTATACTCCCTAAATCCATAGGTGTGAAAAACAAAGATTTTCCTTTAACAAAGGAAGTGTAGAAATCTCCATTATTTACAAGATTGGTGTTAAACTGCTGAACCAATTTTGGGTAAGCGACCGAGGGAGGAGTGCTTAAGGAAGACAGACCACATGACTCCAAAAGACGATGAAGAGGGGAGTTTTGGTAGTAAAACATGTTTATTGATTATTCATAGACAAAGATTTTGTGACATATAGATGACTTAAAGCGAAGTTCGAAGTTGTGACCTCTAAAGAAGTTATCAGGGACATCATGCATTGAAACAGGGAGAGGGTTTACCGTCAGAGGAGGGGAATTGAGTGACGATTCCTTGGCTGCTCATCGTTTAATGATCGTGGACGTCCCAATCAGTGGAGGAGAGGGTAATCTAGCTTCTGATTCGACCGGAGAGGAGTCGCCGGAGATGGTTTGGACAGAGGGCTGCTTCCGTTTCAGCCGTCGAGTAGAGGGGGGATGAGGAGATGGTAGTGATATCTCGTCGTCCGATTCATCATGGAGTTGTCTGGATCGCCGTGTTTTCATCTTCACAGTTGGGGTTTGAGGAAGGTGGAGGGGTGCAGAGAGAGTTGGGATATACAGGAGACAAAGAGAGAGCTTAGATTAGTAAAGTAGAGTCTGTCTTGTAAAATCTGTGGATTATCGAGATTTGGAAAGACGTGTCGCTGTGTTATGGAATTAAAATCTGTAGTAGATACAATGAACGTAATTATGGTACCTAGATACGCCGTGACTGTCTATTTTCCTTAATATATGCAGAACGTATTTAACTCAGACAAATCCCTAGTTCTCTTCGTAAGGTACATAACCGGTCTTCCCCTAAAGGTTTTGTAAAAATATCTGCTAATTGATGCTCAGTGGGAATGAATATCAATTTTATTAAGCCATTGGACATATTGTCTTTAAGAAAATGGTGGTGTACTTCTATGTGTTTTGTGCGAGAATGTAGGACTGGATTTTTAGAGATGGCTATGGTACTTGTATTATCGCAGTATATGGGTACATTTTGACATATGATGCCAAAGTCACACAGTGTTTGACGCATCCATAAAATTTGGGAACAACAACTTCCTGCAGCTAAATATTCACCCTCAGTTGTGGATAGAGCGACTGACGTTTGCTTCTTGCTATGCCATGAGACAAGACTTTGTCCCAAAAATGTACATGTACTGCTTGTGCTTTTTCTATCTATTTGACAACTTGCATAGTCAGCATTTGAATAACCCAGTAGATCAAAATTGTCACATTTTGGATAGAATAACCCTAAATTAGTAGTACCACTCAAATATTTAAATATTCGTTTAACAACCTGTAAGTGGGAGTCTTTGGGTTTGGCCTGAAATCGAGCACATAGACAAACACTATACATTATATCAGGTCTAGAAGCAGTTAAATATAGTAGGGATCCGATCATACCTCTGTATTTTGTTACCTCGACATCAGTACCTTTTTCATCTGCTGTGAGTTTTATTGATGTACTCATTGGTGTGGTCTTTGAGTTTGAATTATCAAATTCGAATCTCTTAAGTAACTCTTTTGTGTACTTGGTTTGATGAATGAAGATACCTTCATGATTTTGTTTAATTTGAAGACCCAGAAAGTAGTTGAGTTTTCCCATAAGGCTCATGTTAAACTCTTTGTGCATGCATTTGGAAAACCACTCACAAAGAAAATTATTAGTAGCACCAAATATTATATCGTCTACATAAATTTGTGCAATAATAATATCTTTATTTTGACGTTTAATAAATAGCTTGGAGTCGATTTTACCTTGTATGAACCCATTTGATAAGAGATACTTACTCAATCTTTCGTACCAAGCCCTTGGAGCTTGTTTGAGTCCATAGAGTGCCTTCTTGAGTTTGTATACTTAATGCGAGAGCTTGTCATGTTCAAATCCAAAGTGGTCTTTTTTACATGACTTCTTCATTTATGTACCCGTTGAGGAAGGCGCTTTTGACATCCATTTGGTGTAGCTTGAACTTTCTGAAACAAGCAAATGCTAGTAGTATACGAATGGATTCCAAACGGGCTACTGGGGCAAATGTTTCTTCATAGTCTATTCCTTTTTATTGGTTATATCCTTGAGCAACTAATCTCGCTTTGTTTCTTGTAATTTTTCCGAATTCGTCAAGTTTGTTTTTGAATACCCATTTAGTTCCAATAATGGATACATCTTTCGGAGGAGGCATCAATTCCCACACTTGACATCTTTCAAATTGTTGTAACTCTTCTTGCATTGCTAGTAGCCAATTTTCATCAAGTATGGCTTCTTTGGCGTTCTTTGGTTCAATCTGGGATAAGAATGCTGAGAAAGCACACATGTTTTGTGCTTTTCTTCTTGTAGTAACTCCTTCATTTATGTCTCCAATGATGTTATCAGGAGGATGATTTTTGACGTATCTTGCTGATTTTGGAAGTTGAACATTATGTATTACTTCTTTAGTAGATTGAGAATTGTGGTCTGGTTGATCATCCATTTTAGCTTGCTTGATATGTTCCTGATTTTTGTATTCAGCTTGCTGGAAAGAATCTTGATATTGCTGTTCTTCTAATCCAGCTTGCTGGATCTGTTCCATAGTCTTGCTGTTTTGCTTTATGTGGTATGATTTGTTTGCAGCAGTCTCTAAAATTCCTGCATCTTCTTCTCTTTCTTTTGGAATATCATGGTTAAGTTCATTAAATTTGATATGTATAGATTCTTTGATACACAACTTTTGCACATTATAGATGCGATATGCTCTACTATTTTGTGCATAGCCAATGAAGATTCCCTCATAAGATCTAGCATCAAATTTGCCTAAGTTCCCACTAGTGTCAAGAATAAAACATTTAGATCCAAAGATTTTGAAATAGCTAATATTAGGAAGTCGTTTATTTAATAATTCATATGGTGTTTTCAAAAGAATTGGGCGAATTAACACTCTATTTAGTACATAACATGATGTGTTTACAGCTTCAGCCCAAAATTTCTTTAGGAGTTTACTTTCTTGAATTAGTGTTCTAGCTGTTTCTTGTAACGTATGATTTTTTCTTTCTACCACTCCATTTTGTTGAGGGATTCTAGGTGCTGAGAATTCATGAGTTATTCCTTTTTGATTACAGAATGTAATAAAATCCTTTTGAAATTCAGTACCATGATCACTTCTGATTCTTATAAGATTAAGACTGTATTTGGTTTCCAAATTTTTAATCAGTTTTTCAAATTCTTTAAATGCCTCATCTTTTGTTGTAAGGAATAATACCCATGTATATCTAGAGAAATCATCGACTATCACAAAAGCATAGAATTTAGCATTTAGACTAGCATGCCTTTCAGGTCCAAATAAATCGAGATGAAGCAATTGTAAAGGAGAAGAAGTTGATACCATGTTTTTGACTGTAAAAGATGTTCTTACTTGTTTTCCGAGTTGACAAGGTTCGCATATACCTTTCTTCTCGAAATTCACTTTGGGTAATCCTCTTACTAAGTTCTTAGATGACAACTTCTTGATGAGATCCATATGAACATGTCCCATTCTTCTATGCCATAGATTAGCTTCATCTTGAACAGTTGCAAGACATAATTCTTCCTCCTGTCGCTCAAAATCAAGAGTATATATATTCCCTTCTCTTTGGGCAACTAAATTAGCATTGTCAGTACCATGTGAAATTGTACATTTATCTTTTTCAAACTTTACTTGATGCCCATTATCCATTAATTGACTAACACTAATAAGATTGAATTCTAGTCCTTTGACAAGATGAACATTATTAATGTTAACCTTACCATTACCGATTTTACCTTTCCCAATTATTTCGCATGACCGATTATCACCAAATGTGACAGTTCCATGTTTCTTTTTGACATTTAGTTCCACGAACTTAGATTTGTCTCCCATCATATGACGTGAACACCCGCTGTCAAGGATCCACTTTTGAGAAGATACTTTGGCTTTGAAACATACCTCACTGGATTCACCTTCAAGTCCCATGAAGCATATTTGAGTCAGTTCATCGTTTGCATCTATTTCCACTTCGGATTCTTCATCATCACTCCAGGTTAGGAATGCTTTATGCTTTTTGAACTCCTTATTTCCTTGCTTTCCTTTGTTTTTGAGTTGGAAGCAATCCTTTTTAAAATGACCTGGTCATCCACACTCGAAACAGGTTTCTTCGATTGGCTTTGCTTTAAATTTGTTTGCGTTGAATGTATTTTTCCTTTGATTCTTTCTTTAAAGTAGGCCTTTAAGTCTTCTTGACATCATGGCTATTTCATCATCCGAGTTATTCTCAAGCTCTTCTTCAATTCTTGCATTTAAAGCTAGTACCTTCTTTCGAGGAACTTCTTCCTCATCATCATATCTTTTTAATTGATGTTCATATTCTTCCAGTTCACCAAAGAGAGTTAATGTATCCATAGAAGAAATATTGACGGAATCTTGAAGAGTAGTAATTTTAGATGCAAACCTTTTGGGCATAGCCCGAAGTAACTTACGGTTGATTTCACTTTGTGGAATTGATTTGTCAAGCAACTTCAAAGAATTTATAAGTACCAAGAATCGTGCTTGAGCCATTTTGATTGTTTCATCTCTTTCCAGTTTGAACATTTCGTAATCATGCATGAGCATACTTAGCTTAACTTCTCGTACTTTGGAAGTTCCTTCGTGACTTACCACTAGGGTATCCCATATCTCTTTTGATGTGTTGCATGAAGAAACTTTATCTATTTTGGATTGCACCATGCCGCTAAGGAGAGTGTTCATTGCTTTTGAATCGTATTATGACACCATGTATGTTTTATTGAGTCCATCTCGAGTAGAGTTTTTGGAGTACCATCATCTTTCCTTGGAATTACCGGTCCATTCTCTACCACCCACCATTCCCATGGATCTTGCTTGAGATATATCCTCATCCAAAATTTCCAGAAATTATAGTTCTCAGTTCCAAAAAGTAGAGGAGGTCGGTTGGTTGATTGTACTTCGTGATGAGCGTTTCCAAATTGTACCATGTCAGAATCTTTCCCTACAAGTCACCTTTAAGACCAAGATAAGTAGAGCCAAGCTCTGATACCAAATGAAATTTAAATAAGTAGACTTAGAAGGGGAGGTTGAATAAGTGTAGGCACAAACTATGTCCAATTTTTATTTCTTATCAAAAAATTCTTTAAGTGTTTAATGCCGCAAGCTGGATTACTGATATGGATAGAATACAGGTTGCTGGATAAATAACAGAATACTCAAGTATAGAATGCAATCACACAAACACCCGAATTTTTACGTGGTTCAACTACTACCCTCTAGAATAGTAGCCTAATCCACGTCCAATACCAACTAGTATTGGAGACTCACTTTTATTCAACTTTTCCAATTACAATACAAGTTCTATCAAATTCGAACACCTTTGTTCCTTGTGCACCTATGCACTCTTAAGCACCTATGCTTTCCTTCAACTTGACTGTAATACGTTATCAACCCAAACAGGATTACCCAATACAAAATAGATTTAGATATGATAATTAAAATACAATACTAGAGGTCTAATGATCAAGCAATATATTACTTACCAACTTAAGGCTCTAGTATGAAATGATATGCAAAAAGGATATTACGAGAATATATTCGAAACTGCAATTCTGTTCTTAATGCAATCAATATCTATCTTAGTGGAAAATAATCTCGCAGCTTGTGTGCTATTATTTTCTGTGTATATATTTCGTGTGTCTTAACAATTTGACAAGTTCTATTTATATAAACAACTAGAAAATATATCCGTTGCACGGATTTGATACTGCAATATATGTTAGACAATCACTTAGCATCAATCTTGCAGTCTGAGATGATCGTGATATACATTGATTGATTTCTGTTTTCCATAAAACTGAGATATCATGCTGTCAATGTTTTTATGACAAGGCTGGCCCAATCTAACCATAATCGGAGGTCTACTCTTTAAGTTACCATATATATATAGCAAGTAAACTACCGTGTTTCAATATATATATGGATTTGACCGTTAAGACCAACCATTTAGATTCCCTTAATCATATCCCATGATTTCTGCAGCGTCTGTTGATTCATGCACTCGACTAGTTACCTTAATTAATTTCCTAGAATTAAGATGCTTACATTATGAGCGTGATATGAGCAGAGATGTAGTATCCATAATGTCATGATTTATGCTTTCCATTTATACCTACTAGCCGGTGTCCACAATTCTTACCATACATATTGGACCATTAATTACGCCCAAGTAGATTTCTAGAATTATGAAGCAAGATTTATGGAGCATAATTACTGCTATATAATTTGTGGAAAATTATTCAATCAACTCATTTCTTTAGTAAGTTCGCATGATTTAAGATATGTCAAGTTGATGGTATGATTTTTACTAAAATCAATTGTTTATTCCAGATTACCAAATATATCAAGGTTTTATTTCTTATGGTAAAAGATACCGACCCATGTATAATAGTGCTACTGACTTAGCACATGGCACCAAGTATGAGAATGCAATTATGTAATGCACATGTCTTAGAGCCTTATTTTGGAAAGCAATAAATGCTAAGATCTTACAAATATTCCTAGGACTCAAATTTGCTTTTCTTTCTTAAAGGACGTCTTGGCTTTGTAATTTCTTCCTTTACGTTTTTTGAAGGTCCATATCTTTCCCTGAAATAATATAGCATTGATTAGAGAAATAATCGAGTCATCATCAAAACATTGAGTGTGACATAAGTCAACATTCTTTCTCTTTATAATTTTCTCTCTCTAGAGTTTCAGTGAATTCGTAAGAAATAATGAAGGAATGAGCTTCTATTTATAGGAGAATGGAAGAGCACTGTTCATGGATGAAATAATTTTGCAAATATACGTATCAAGGTTTTGATATCACCAATGCAAAAATTCAATCAACTAACCAATAAGATTACAACAAAAAATTAAAATATAATACATATATATAAACACATGTTTTCAACTTATATATCAATATTATATATACACCACTTAATTTTTCTCCCCCATAACCAACATCAATCCCCCACCCACCCAATAATCAAATTCACTACACTCTTACACATCACTATCACACTACCACTTTTCCACCATTTTCCACTCACACACACATCACACACCTATCACTTTCACATATCATTTTCTCCCACCATATACTCAATACATACATATACTTCCATACATAGACTCTTCCATTTCCAAAATCATTTTTCCAACACATATGGGCCCCACATGTGGCCCCCAAATGTGGGCCCCACCTTTAAATAATTTTCTACCGATTATTTTGAAAAATGGGTAAATAGGAATCCATAAAATAAGCAAAACTTCATAAAAATCACCTTAATAATTTTAACAACATTTATCATCTTTATTATAATTCATAATATTAATCGACCAGGTCGTTCCCAGGAAAGAGGGGGCTTTCCAATAAGGATTTTTCCCTATTGGCGCGCAATTAGGTGACCAAACTTGTGACTCCCCCAAAATTAGGTATACATCACCCATCTTGAGTCGCCAGATACATGGTACAAAATTTAAATACAACTTAATAATACAACTGTCGTGTACAATACAACAAAACATAAGCTGTGAGTTTGAATACAAATATTGTCTACTAGAGATTATACAAACTCAAAAGGAGTCCTCATTACAATTATTATCACACTATTTCACAGAATAGTGAGGACTACTAATGCTATCATTTGGTCCGTCACTCCGTTCCTCGACTAGTCCCTGCTACGTTCTCATTTTCTGAAGAGAACAACAAAAGTAAAAGGGTGAAATTTGAACTAGCCCAAGAGGGAAATATTATGACTAAGATAATGCGTAATATATTATCGTTAGCCTTCAAGCGTTGTTAAACCGATACAATATAACAACTATCAAGTTTAACTGCAGTGGAACAAGCAATCCATTAAAAGAGTCAAATAGAGAATAAAATCTACTATCTTTTATGATTTAGAAGGTTTTTCATCACTTTTATCGTTGTGACTCAGCTTAATAAATAATCCACATCATCGAATCACCCCTGCACTACGGCCAAGGATATTCTTTAGTATCACGACCACAATTATCCATGCACTATGGGCCAAGAATATTTGTGTATTCAATAATGGTCATGATCATACCAACAACTGTCCATCAATGCTCTACGGGCCAATTAGGACTTTTTCCACATCATTTGTAACATTACGGTCATGATTACACCGAATAATCCTTGGTCATAATCATACCAAGTCCATCTATGCACTATAGGCCACAAATGACTTTCAACAAAATATAAACATGAGGATGATGACAATGATATAAGAATTCTATAAAACAAGTTCAAGAATTATTTTATCCAGGAACTAATAACGTCCAAATTGTCAACATGATACTACTTTGTAGATTAAAATTCAAGAATGCTCAAAAGAATATTTCCATGAAAAGATACTGGATGAAGCGCAAATATCAAGGATATTCCACTAATTTCATGGAGTATAGAAGTCAAAACTTTAACCAACTGAGTATAATAAGGAATGGAATAACAAAAGAAATCACCAGTGCATGCGATGATATCAGACAAAAAGTTATTCCAACAGTAATAATAAATAACGGAATCAGTCCGGTGTAAAAACATGCATGACGAGGATATTCCAAGAAAATAATAAAGAGCGGAATCAGTCCAAGATAAAACGCATGTGACGAGGATATTCCAATGTAATAATAAAGATGGAATCAGTCCCATAGAACGCATTGCATGTGATATTCCAATGTAATAATAATAAAGACGGAATCAGTCCCACGTAAAATGCATGTATGTGATATTCTAATAGAATAATAAAAAGATTTTAACCAGTCAAGCGTAGAAACCCTGATGCATGTGATGTTCCAAATGAATGATAAAGAATGGAACATCAAAAGAATTTCACCAAGTATAGGGTAGCAGCATGATCAAAAGTTATTCCAATAGAATAATAAGGAATGGAATAATGTAAGTTCTCTTCATAGATAAGAAAGAAATAATACTCCCTACCTTGGAAAAAATCTGATATGGAATAGTGAGGTAGCAGACTTTCTTCTTCTTTCTCTATAATTTCTCTCTTTAATAATCGCTCTAAAGCTTTTGTGAATTGGTGAGAAATGAAGGAAGAATGAGCTTCTATTTATAGGAAAATATAGTTTCGATAATTGCACGTTTTGGGGCTCAAAAAATTACAGTATAATACCTCCAACTTTTCTTTTATTTTTAATTTAGTCCTGCAAGTATTATCAATCTTGCACCAACTTCCCTAATAGTAAATAATGTGAATCAATAGTTCAATTATGTGAATCAATAGTATAATCATGTGAAAAATACGAATTACAGTATAGTACATCCATCTATACCTCCATTTTTAACTTAGTCATGCAAGTATTACCAATCGTGCACCAACTCCCCTAATAGTAAATAATGTGATTCAATAGTACACATATGTGAACAAATAGTTATATAAGCATGTGAATTAGTAGCAATTAATTGCTCATTTATCCGATAAATTACCCGATTTATCAATATAACCCCTAGACATCAATTATCATCGGAATAAATGTCGATTTTCACTAACACAAACATTTCCAACATAATGAAACTATTTTTATCAAAAATATAAATTTTGAAAATTTGAAGTTTGAATTTTCCCAAAAAAGTCAACTGTTGACTTTTTGACCAAATAGTGAATCCCGAAAAAATTTGTGTTTATAGACTATTTTTATTAATTTCGTCGTTCCGGACTCAAATATCACGTTCGCGTCTCCAAATTCAACTCCGAACAACATTCATCATTAATATTATAACTCACAATATTTATCAACCAGTCGTTCCGTGAAAGAGGGACTTTCAATAAGGATTTCTCCCTATTGGCGCGCAATTAGGTGACCAAACCTCTCCTCGATGTAACTTCTAGACATTGTAAATATTGAAATTTATAATATGAATAACTTTTTCGTCTCAATTATTGATTTAATAAAAAACATTTTATGCAGTATGATAATCGTGACAATAATTGAATTAATAATATGATAGATATGATGCAGCAATTACTATAGCAATAATTGAGTATAACTGAGTGACTTCTCACGTAAGCATCAATAATTAATACCGTGTGCTACTATACAACCACGCCATTATTTTACTTTTTACTAGGGTAGTTCAACAGCTTAACAGTAAAACTTCCGCCGTTATTTTCATAAAGTATTTTTGTCGCTTTTCTTAATCCAAATAATAATTCCGTTAATGGGGTCCACCAATGATTGTCTTGTTGTATTTAATATTCCCTCGTTAAAATGAATATTCCCCACCAATCGAATATTATATAACAACTTGCGTATTTTTACAAAATTTGTAAATATTACCCACAACTATAACATTATATCAAATCCACACCAAAATATTCAAAAATATATTTCGAGAAAATTTAATCTTTATTCAAAAGTTGGGGTCTTACAACCTCCCTTCTTATGAAATTTCGTCCCCGAAAATTAGGGTGCGTACCTGGTATGTCAAAGAGGTGAGGATACTTTGATTTCATTTCAGATTCTAACTCCCAGGTCATTTCCTCAACATCGTGGATTCTCCATGAAACTTTGACTTGAGGTATAACCTTGGAGCGTAGAATATGTTCCTTCTTATCCAAGATTTTAACAGGAACCTCTTTATACGTTAAATATTCCTCTATTTCGTCCGGTTCTAACTCAATAATGTGGTTCGGGTCTTTCACATATTTACGTAACATGGATATGTGAAAAACGTTATGAACACGAGACATACTTGGTGGTAACGCAAGTCTATAGGTCACAGTTCCTACTCGATCGAGGATTAAAAATGGGCCGATGAATCGAGGATGGAGCTTTCCTCTCTTTCCAAATCTTGTAACTCCTTTCCATGGAGCAACACGTAATAACACATGATCTCCAATATCGAATTCTACGTCCTTTCGATGAAGATCAGCATAACTCTTTTGTCGATCTTGTGAGGTTTTTATATGTTGTCGGATCATTTGAATCTTTTCCGTAGTCATACGTACCAACTTTGGTCCCAACAACGTTGCTTCACCCAACTCATCCCAGCATACTAGAGAATGACACTTTTTTCCATACAACGCCTCGAATGGAGCCATGCCAATACTTGCTTGATAACTGTTGTTGTAGGAAAACTCCACCAATGGTAAGAACTTGTCCCAACTTCCCTTGAAGTCAAGGACACAAAGTCTTAATAGATCTTCAAGAGTTTGAATCGACCTCTCCGACTGCCCGTTCGTCTGAGGATGATATGCCGAGCTAAATCGTAAATCCGTGCCCATAGCTTTTTGCAAACTAACCCAAAATCTTGAAGTGAATCTTGGGTCTCGATCAGAAACTATGGATCTTGGCATACCATGCAATCTTACAACCTCATTTATACATATCTGAGCAAGACATTCAAGTGTATAAGTTTCTCAGATGGGTAAGAAATGAGCGCACTTGGTCAATCTATCAACAATGACCCAAATCGCATCTATGCCTTGAGAAACTTTGGAAAGACCGGTAACGAAATCCATGGTAATGTGCTCCCACTTCCATTCTGGAATTTCAAGTGGTTGCAATGGACCTTTTGGTACTTGATGCTCCGCTTTAACTCGTTGACAAATTAGACACCTTAAGATAAATAGCGCTATCTCTCTCTTCATATTGCTCCAGCAAAATGTATGATAAAGATCACGATACATTTTGTTACTCCCAGGATGGATTGCAAACGGTGTGTTATGCGCCTCCATCATGATTTTATACTTTAAATCAGGGTCATTAGGAACACAAAGTCTGGAGTTGACTCGAAGTATTCCTTCTTCATCGATTCGTGCTTCTGGCGTAGCACCTTCTTACACTTTCTTCCTCATACGCATCAGCTCCGGATCTATAACTTGAGCAACTTTAACTTTATCAATTAAATTCGGTACTACTCGTATATTCACCATCATCACATGGGTCCCTGAAGTCTTTAACTCTATCTCAATCCTTTGCAAGTCACACAAAATGGGCTTTTGTGTTGTGAATATTGCACTCGTACCCGCATATGATCTTCTACTCAATGCAATCGCCTACCACGTTCGTTTTTCCAGGATGGTATTGGATGGTATGATCATAATCTTTCAACAGTTTAAGCTAACGTCGTTGTCGCATGTTGAGTTCCTTTTGAGTGAAGAAATATTTGAGGCTTTTATGATCCGTAAAGATCTCCACTTTCTCTCCATACAAGTAATGCCTCCAAATTTTAAGTGCGAAGACAACAGCTGCCAACTCTAGATCATGAGTAGGATAATTCCTCTCATATTCTTTGAGTTGTCTTGAGGCATAGGCTATGACTTTCCCATGTTGCATGAGAACACATCCTAACCCTTTGACCGAAGCATCACTGTAGATGACAAATCTCTCCGAACCAGATGGGATTGTCAGAACAGGTGCTGAAATGAGTCTCCTTTTGAGTTATTGAAAACTCTTCTCACATTCCTCACTCCAACCGAACTTTGTATCTTTCTCAGTTAGTTGAGCTAATGGAGTAGCGATTCGAGAAAATCCTTCCACGAATCTCCGATAATAACCAGCTAAACCGAGAAAGCTACATACTTCGATCCATCGATTTAAGGTTGCTCGACTTTGAATAGCTTCAATATTTGCCGGGTCAACGGATATTCCATAACTTGATACTACGTGCCCAAGGAATGCTACTTCCTCAAGCTAGAACTCGCATATCTTTAACTTGGCATAAAGCTTATATTCACGAAGCTTTTGGAGTATCAGCCTCAAGTGTTGCTCATGATCTTCACGGCTTTTGGAATAAATAAGGATGTCATCAATAAAGACGACCACAAAATGATCCAAATATTCCTTAAATACTCGGTTCATCATATCCATGAAGGCAGCAGGAGCATTAGTCAATCCAAAAGACATGACTAAGAATTCATAATGCCTGTATCGAGTTCTGAAGGCAGTCTTTGGAATATCCTCAGTCTTAACCTTCAGCTGATGATATCCAGAATGAAGATTGATCTTTGAAAAATATTGTACTCCTTGTAATTGATCAAACAGGTCATCAATACGTGGCAATGGGTACCTATTTTTGATGGTGACATGATTCAACTCCCGATAATCAATACAAAGTCGTCATACTCCAATCTTTCTTCTTCACGAATGTAACAGAGCACCCCAAGGAGACGATTTAGGACAAATGAAACCAATGTCTAACAATTCCTCGCAATTGGGTCTTTAACTCTCGAAGTTCAATATGAGCCATTTGATATGGGGCTTTTGAAATGGGTTTTGTATCGGGTTCAAGTCGTCCATACAAAATTCAACTTCACGCCTGGGTAGGCCAGAAGTTCTTCAGGAATACGTCAGAAATTTATTAACAATAGAAATATTCTTCAAATCGACGATTTTTGTTTAAATCAAGTGACATGAGCTAAGAAAGCTCGACATCCGCTTTTTTCAATAAACGAATAGCTTTTATGGCTTGAGATGACCGTGATTGATTTTAATGGTTTGGTCGCTTGAATTTGCATAATAGGTTTATTAGGAATATGAAAGCTAACAACCTTACGAAAATAATCAATTTTAGCATGATGAGTAGTTAACCAATCAATCCCTAGAATCACGTCAAATGCAAGTATTTTTAAGGAGATAAGATCGACAGTAATGTGCATGATACCGATTTGAATCAAACAAGACTTATAAAAAATGGATGTAATGAAGGTTTCTCCTAATGGATTTTCAACAGATAAGTCAAAGTCTAATTTCTCTGGAGTCAAATTTAATCATTGAACACAAGTAGGAGAAATAAAAGAATGGATAGAACCGGTATCAAATAAGGTATAGACTTCGCTAAAGTTTATGATAAGCTTACCCATGATGACCTCGTTCGTCGGTTCTTGCTTTTCGGAAGGTCACAACAAACGCTCTCCTTGCACTAACGGCTTTGACTTTTACGGGGACGGCCTTTGGTGCCTCCATCTTATTGAACTTGTCTTTGGGTGAATGACAAAATCTGCCTAGGTGACCTTCTCTTCCACAATTATAACACGTTTTGGATGGCATCTTGCCAGATTTTGGTGATATGTCCTCCCTCCGCATTTGAAGCATATGATAGGTGGTCGTTCTCCTTCCATAACCACGGTTCTTTGGTGCCGACGTTTTTCCATCATTGTTGAATCTCCTTTTCTTGAAATGTCCATTTTACTATCTTCGCCATCATTACCACCAAGTGGTTACCATTTACTCGCATGTTGATTCCTCCACGTTTGTTGTCACCGTTTGGATGATTGTTACCACTCGGTATTTTCATGTCGCTTTACCGCTTTCCTCGTAGTTGCGTTGACTCGTTATCGCGCTCCAATAATCGAGCCCTATTTACAACATCCGAGTACAAACACGCTTTATGAGAAATAAGATATTGATGTATCTCCTGGTTTCAAACCTCTTAAAAACATTCGCGTCATTCTCTCCTCATTATCGACCAAATGGGATGCAAATCGGGATAACTCGCAAATTTAGCCTCAGACACGACACTGGCCATATTGTTTTGTTCCAATTTGATAAACTCCACTTCTTTCATGTGTGACGAATACTCTCGGGAAAGTACTTGTCGTTGAATAGCTCTTGGAACTTCTCCCAAGACATCTTGAGTGAAAAGGCCAGTTTGGTAACGTATTATTCTGATTCCCACTAGTAATCCGCCTCTTCACGCAATATGAAGGTGGTGTAAGGGAACTTTTTACTCTCGGAGCATCCCAAGACATCAAATATCTTGGTGATCTGCTTTATCCATGCTTCCGCCTTAAGTGGTTTTGGCTCTCCTATAAACTCCGGTGGTCCCAGCTCCTCGAACTGTTTAGCAGTGACCGTCCAAGAGTTTCCAGTGTTTCCACCTACATTTTGAACAGGAGCCATTCTCACCTGATGTTGCATGAATTATATAAAGCCTCTGAACAGTCCATCATTCATCATTTGGTCAGTGTTGTTGTTTGCATGAGGATTGTCGCCTTCCTAATGCACATTCTCCTTATTATTGATATGTGGAGACTCAACGGTCTCTTGTGCTCCGTTGCTATTTTCAACATTCTCGGATGTCATTTTCAGATACTTCCACAAAACAAAGGTTCATTAACATATAACATATTATCCATATACTTTGACCGACCAATTAAATACCAAATAAACTTAGGTAGGTCATACTAGCGAAGGAATTTCCCGTCTCTCCCCTCCTAGTTCTAGTCTCACATCTTAGCCAGGGATCATATCCCTAAGCTTTGATACTAACCTGTGACGCCCCAAAATAAGGTATACATCACCTATTCCGAGTCGCCAAATACATGGTACGTAACATAAATACAATCTTAATTATACAACAAGAGAAATTTGTGAGTTTAAATACAAATAATCATCTTCTAGACAATATCCACTTTCGTAATGAGTCCTCATTACATTTATTGTCACACTATCTAATGTAATGTGAGGACTACTAGCTAATACTATCATCCAGGACCACCACTCCGCTCCCCGACTCGTCCCGCATACCACGTTCTCATTTCTCAAGAGAACAGTGAAAGAAAGGGTGAGCTCAACTAGCCCAAGAAGAAATATTATCACTAAGATAATGCGTAATAAATTATCATTAGCCTTAAACAAATTGTTAAACCGATACAATATAACAAACATCAAGTTTAATTGATTAGAAATAAGCAATCCATTAGAAGAGTCAAGTAGAGAATAAAATCTACTATCTTCTATGATTTAAAAGGTTTTTCATGACTTTTATCATTGAGACTCAATTTTAATAAATAATCCACATCATCGAATCACCCCTCAAGACTACTGCCAAGGATATTCTTTAGTATCACGACCGTAATTATCCACGCACTACTGCCAAGAATATTTGTGTATTCATTAATGGTCATGATCATGCCAACAACTATCCATCAATGCACACATGTGCCAATGAGGACTTTTATCACATCATTTGTAATATTACTACCATGATTACAATCGAATAATCCTCGATCATAATCATACCAAGTCCATCTATGCACTACATGTGCCATAGATGACTTTAAAAATAATTAACATGAGGATGATGACAATGATATAAGAATTCAATAAAACAAGTTCAAGAATTAACTTATAGGGAACTAATACCGCCCAAATTGTCAACATGATATCGCTTTGTAGAGTAAAATTCAAGAATGCTCGTAAGAATATTTCCATGAAAAGATACTAGATGAAGCTTAAATATCAAGAATATTCCACTAATTTCATGGAGTATATGAAGTCAAACTTTAACCAAACCGAGTATAATAGAATGGAATAACAACAGAAATCACCATGTATGCGCAGATTGCAGATGTATAAAAGTTATTCCAACCGAATAATAATAACGGAACCGGTCAGAGCAAAATTCACAAGCAGGATGTTCCAATGTAATAATAAAGAATGGAATAACAACAAAAATCACCATGTATGCAGTGCTGAGCATGACATGAGTTATTCCAACGAGAATACTAATAAGGACGGAATCGAATTAAGCATAAAACGTCTGACGCATGGATATTCCAAATGTAATAATAAAGACAAAATTAGGTCTGACGTAAAATGCACAGACAGGATATTCCAACAGAATAATAAAGACGGAATAATAGAAGAATGTCACCAAGTATAGGTGTAGCCGCAGATACAAAAGTTATTCCAATGTAATAATAAGAAATGGAATAACAACAGTTCTCTTCATGAATAAGAAAGAATAACACCCCTTACCGTAAAAGAACTGAATATAAGAGTAGTTAAGTAACAGAAAACTTTTCTTCTTTGAAATTTAAATAATTACACTTAGAAGGGGGGGTTGAATAAGTGTAGGCACAAACTATGTCCAATTTTTATTTCTTATCAAAAAATTCTTTAAGTGTTTAATGCAGCAAGCTGGATTACTGATATGGATAGTGAAAGTAGTATGAACACAAGCCAATCATATTTGATGATAAAGCATATACTTTGTAACAATCTTATTCATTTATTAATAAAAAGTATTAATTTATTAAAGGCTTTTAATTATCTATATGATGCTGTTTTATAATATGTGATAAACCCATAGTTTTAAGCAATGCTTTTAGAATAATGATGATGATCATTCTAATGAGATCTAAATTCTTAGAAAGCTTAAAACTAAAATAGTTCCCAATCATTGGATTACTAAATTGGGGATTAGTGAATCCGGATAGATTGGTACATACGTTGCTTGCTCGTTAGATGAGGATGATTGATCTCGTGATCATTTATGTGGAGATACTAAAGCAAGTATGTAGGTGCTTATTAGAGAATAAGTTCACTGAACGTGGTTCGCTAAGGAATACCTAATGGAGTTTTACTTGCCTGTCAATAGGAATTCTCAGTGATGATAGTAGTACAAGTGATCCTTGGACTTGAGATCATCATAGTATCTTGTGTATGATGAGTTATACTTTGACTTATTCCTTAAGACCCTTGGGGTATATCAAAGGGTATGCTTGGGTATAATAAGTTATACATAGAGATAATGTATGATCAATAAAGAATCTACCACTTCTAGTAAAAGAAGAGAAATGTCCTATGTGATTCGATAAATGACAAATCAGTAGTCCTTGGCCAAGGCAGAATGAAATTAGAAAGGAGTTTCTAATTTGCATTATTTGGAGTTGTGCATTTAAGAGTCGAAATACATATAATTAAATAAAATAAGACTCGATAAAGTAATTACATGTCTTATATTTAATTGGGACATTGTATGGTGGAAGGATTGAATTCAGATCAAGAACTATTTACTCAAAGGTTCTTTTATGATTAATGTTGAAATCTATATTATACGGAAAGTCGTTGATCGATAGGGAGGCTTATCCTATATTGTAGAATAAATATTATTTATTTAAATAAATTAATAATTTAATTTATTTATTTAAATAAGATTATAATTGTTATAATTGATTTATTCACAATAGGTTTAATATGGAGAACCTAAAGGGTCACACCATAAAAGAAAGAATAATTATTTAAGAAGTTAATGGCATAATCGTAATAATAAGTTAAGTATATTTAATTTAATCTATGGTTATAGAATAAATTAAATAGCTTAATATTTATTATTTAATATTTTGGAAATATTAAATATAAATTAATAAGAGGAGTCTTATTATTATTACTACTACTATTATTATTATTTAATTCCTAAAGGAGTTTGGGAATTAATTAATAAAAGTACTCTCATATATTCCTAATAAGATTAGGAGGTTAAATAAATTAAAAGAGTTTAATTAATTATCCCTAATAAGATTAGGGAGCTTAATTAATTAAAGGAATTTAATTAATTAAATAATACCTATTTTCTAATTAGATTATAGGTTAAGCGATATCTTTATAAGAGAGTCTTATATCAGATATCAATATACGTAATTCCAATAGTTGGGAGAGTACGCTCTTTTTCTATGAGAGATAAAAAAACTAGGGTTTTGCCAAACACCCATCTTCTTGGATCTTTCTTTTTCCTTGGTGGATCACCTCTAGAGGCCAAACACTTTGGTGGCTAACGTTGATCAAAAGAAGGAACCAAACCCGGTGGATTCAAGTTGAACGCGAAAAGGATTGGAGGTGAACTTGTACCTGAGGAAGCTCGAATCTTCAAGGGTATTATTCTTGTTCTTCATATCTTTTAGTTTAATTAATAATTGTGCATAAAGGGTGATCCGGGTATATGATTTGTAAAATTTTAAAACTCTGATTTTCCACGTTTCTGCTTATTTTATGCAATTTGATTGCGTTCGTGAATATTATAAACCTAACAGATAGAATACAGGTTGCTGGATAAATAACAAAATACTCAAGTATAGAATGCAATCACACAAACACCCGAATTTTTACGTGGTTCAACTACTACCCTGTAGAATAGTAGCCTAATCCACGTCCAATACCAACTAGTATTGGGGACTCACTTTTATTCAACTTTTCCAATTACAATACAAGTTCTATCAAATTCGAACACCTTTGTTCCTTGTGCACCTTTGCACTCTTAAGCACCTATGTTTTCCTTCAACTTGACTGTAATACGTTATCAACCCAAACAGGATTACCCAATACAAAACAGATTTAGATATTATAATTAAAATACAATACTAGAGGTATAATGATCAAGCAATATATTACTTACCAACTCAAGGCTCTAGTATGAAATGATATGCAAAAAGGATATTACCAGAATATATTCGAAACTGCAACTCTGTTCTTAATGCAATCAATATCTATCTAAGTGGAAAATAATCTCGCAGCTTGTGTGCTATTATTTTCTGTGTATATATTTTCTGTGTCTTAACAATTTGACAAGTTACATTTATATGAGATAACTAGAAAATATATCCGCTTTATATGATTTGATATTCGCAATATATGTTGACAATCACTTAGCATCAATCTTACGATGCGAGATGATCGTGATATACATTGATTGATTTCTATTTTCCATAAACCGAGATATCATCATGTCAATGTTTTTTATGACAAAGTGGCCCAATCTAACGAGTAACCTGAGGTCTACTCTTTAAGTTACTATATATATATATATATAGCAAGTAAACTACCGTGTTTCAATATATATATGGATTTGACCATTAAGACCAACCAATTAGATTCCCTTAATCATATCCCATGATTTCGCAATATTCTCGTTGATTCATGCACTCGACTAGTTACCTTAATTAATTTCTTAGAATTAAGATGCTTACATTATGAGCGTGATATGAGCAGAGATGTAGTATCCATAATGTCATGATTTATGCTTTCCATTTATACCTACTGGCCGGTGTCCACAATTCTTACCATACATATTGGACCATTAATTACGCCCAAGTAGATTTCTAAAATTATGAAGCAAGATTTATGGAGCATAATTACTGCTATATAATTTGTGGAAAATTATTCAATCAACTCGTTTCTTTAGTAAGTTTGCATGATTTAAGATATGTCAAGTTGATGGTATGATTTTTATTAAAATTAATTGTTTATTCTAGATTACCAAATATATCAAAGTTTGATTTCTTATGGTAAGAGATACCGACCCATGTATAATAGTGCTAGTGACTTAGCACGTGGCACCAAGTATGAGAATGCAATTATGTAATGCAAATGTCCTAGAGCCTTATTTTGGAAAGCAATAAATGCTAAGATCTTACATATATTCCTAGGACTCAAATTTGCTTTACTTTCTTCAAGGATGTCTTGGCTTTGTAATTTCTTCCTTTACGTTTTCTGAAGGTCCATATCTTTCCCTAAAATAATATAGCATTGATTAGAGAAATAATCGAGTCATCATCAAAACATGGAGTGTGACATAAGTCAACATTTTTTCTCTCTATAATTTTCGCTCTCTAGAGTTTTAGTGAATTCGTATGAAATAATGAAGGAATGAGCTTCTATTTATAGGAGAATGGAAGAGCACTGTTCATGGATGAAATAATTTTTCAAATATACGTATCAAGGTTTTTATATCACCAATGCAAAAATTCAATCAACTAACCAATAAGATTACAACAAAAAATTAAAATATAATACATATATATAAACACATGTTTTCAACTTATATATATCAATATTATATATACACAACTTAATTTTTCTCCCCCATAACCAACATCAATCCCCCATCCACCCAATAATCAAATTCACTACACTCTTACACATCACTATCACACTACCACTTTTCCACCATTTTCCACTCACATACACATCACACACCTATCACTTTCACATATCATTTTCTCTCACCATATACTCAATACATACATATACTTCCATACATATACTCTTCCATTTCCAAAATTATTTTTCCAACACATATGGGCCCCACATGTGGCCCCCACATGTGGGCCGCACCTTTAAATAATTTTCTACCGATTATTTTGAAAAATGGGTAAATAGGAATCCATAAAATAAGCAAAACTTCATAAAAATCACCTTAATAATTTTAACAACATTTATCATCTTTATTATAATTCACAATATTAATCGATCGAATGTCGTCCCGTGAAAGAGGGTTTTCAATAAGGATTTTTCCTATTAGTGGCAATGATTAGGTGACCAAACCTCTCCTCGACAGAACTTCAGACATCATTAATATTACAAATAATAATATTAATAACTTTTCGCCTCAATTATTGATTTTAACAATATATAAAATATCGACAATAATTGAATCAAATAACGTGAGATACTTGTGCAACAATTACTATAGCAATAATTGAACAAAACCGAATGACTTCTCACGTAAGCATCGATAATCAATCTGCAGGTGCTACTTGCAACCACGCCAGACATCGTGACTTTTACTACTCGAGTAGTTCAACAGTATCAACGGTAAAACTTCTGCCGTTATTTTCATAAAAATATTTTTGTCGTTTTCTCAATCCGACATAATTCTGTTGTGGGGTCCACCAATGATTGTGTCGTTGTACGAATATTCCCTACTAAAACGAATATTCCCCGACCAATCGAATATAATATAACCACTTGCATACTTTGAAGAATTTATAAATACTACCCACAACTATAACATTATATCAAATTTATCACATAATATTCAAAAATGATAATTATAGAAAATTCATCTTTATTTATAAAAGTCGGGGTCTTACAGTTGTTGATCTAAAACTTGTTGTCTATTATATTTTATCAGATTTTTCTCTGTTGAAGACTAATGATAATTTTTTGTATATTATCTTAGTCATAATATTCTTTACTGGGCTAGTTGAGCTCACCCTTTTTCTTTTTGTTCCATTTTTCTTCTCAGGAGGTGAGAACATAGCAGGATCTAGTCGGGGTATGGAGTGATGGTTCTAGAAAGATGTTTTAGCAGTCCTCACTATTTCTGTAAAATAGTGTTTGAATAATTGTAATAAGGACTCCTTTTGAGTTTGTATACTCTCTAGTATACAATATTTGTATTCAAACTTACAGTATAGGCGTTGTCGTATTCTGCACGACAATTGTATTACTGAAGTTGTATTTATTTCTGTACCATGTATTTGGCAACTCAGAATGGGTGTTGTATACCTGTTTTGGGGGCGTCACAATGATGATCTCAAGTCTAAGAATCATTTGTACTACTATCACTACGGAAATTCCTATTGACAAGCAAGTAAAACTCCATTAGGTATTCCTTAGCGAGTCACGTTCAATGAACTTATTGTCTAATAAGCACCTACATACGTGCTTTAGTGTCTCAACACAAATGATCATGAGATCAATCATTCTCATCTATTAAGCAAGCAACGTATGTATCAATCTATCCGGATTCACTAATCCCATTTTTAGTAATCCATTGATTGAGAATATTTTAGTTTTAAGCTATCTAAGAATTTGGATCTCATTAGCATGATCTCATCATGATTCTATAAGAATTGCTTAAAACTATGGGTTTATCACATATTATTAAAACATCACTATTTAGATAATAAATGCCTTTATTAAGTAATTCTTTTATTAATAAATAAATATGATTATTTACAAAGTATATGCTTTATCATCATACATGATTGACTTGTATGCATACTACTTTCAATCTCCCACTTGCACTAAAACCAATCGCTTTGATATCTCATACCCATCTTCTCTAAGTGACGATCGAACTATTGTTGTGTTAACGCTTTAGTAAATGGATATGCAATATTGTCTTGAGAGTCCACACGCTCCAAGGTGACATCTCCTCTTTCAATGATTTCTCTAATCAAATGAAATCTCCGCAACACGTGTTTGGATTTCTGATGAGACCTAGGTTCCTTAGCCTGCACAACAACTCCGGTGTTGTCACAGAATAAAGGTACAGGTCATGTAATGCTAGGAACCACACTAAGTTCAGTAATGAATTTCTTCATCCAAACAACCTCTTTTGCAGCCTCACTTGCAACTATGTACTCAGCCTCTGTCACTAAATCAGCAACTGTTTGTTGTTTAGAACTTTTCCAACTCACTGTGTCATCATTCAATGTAAACACATACCCCGAAACGGATTTACTGTCATCTTGGTCCATTTGAAAACTTGAGTCTGTGAAGCCCTCTAGTTTTAATTCAAACCCACCGCAGACAAGAAACACATCCTTAGTTTTTCTTAAGTACTTTAGGATATTTTTCACTGCCTTCGAGTGTTCTTTTCTTGGATTCGACTGATATCTTCTTGTTACACTAAGTGCATGAGCGACATCCAGTCTAGTACATATCATACCGTACATGATAGATCCTATTGTTGAAGAATAAGGAATCTTACTCATATGGTCTCTCTCCTCAGGTGTCGTTGGGGCATGTTTCTTGGAGAGATGTATTCCATGGCTCATCGACATGAGACCTCTTTTGGAATCTTCCATGCTAAACCTCTTTAACATCGAGTCAATATGTGTTCCTTGGGAAAAGCCAAGCATCCTTTTAGATCTATCTTTATAGATCTTTTTCCCCAAAATATAGGATATTTCTCCCAAGTCTTTCATGGAGAAGTGTTTAGATAACCAGATTTTAATTGATTATAGCATAGGAATATCATTCCCTATCAGTAATATATCATCAACATATAATACAAGGAATGAAACAACAGCCCTAATCGACCTTCTTGTACACACATGGTTCATCCTCATTTTTGATAAAATCAAACTCTTTGATTATCTCATCAAAATGGATGTTCCATCTACGAGAAGCTTGCTTCAATCGATAAATGGATCATTGTAGCTTACAGACTTGATTTGTTCCAACTTTTGAAACAAATTCCTCTGGCTTTGTCATATACACATCCTCCTCAAGTTTCCCATTGAGGAAGGTTGTTTTCACGTCCATCTGCCAAATTTCGTAGTCGTGGTAAGCTGCAATCGCAAGCAAAATCCGAATTGACTTGAGCATCCCCAATGGTGAAAAGGTTTCATCATTGTCAACTCATTGTCTTTGTTTGAAACCTTTTGGGACCAGTCGGGCCTTATAGGTCTCTACCTTTTCGTCTGCTTCAGTCTTTCTTTTAAAGACCCATTTACACCCAATAGGCTTAATGCCTTCAGGTGGTGAAACTAAAGTCTATACTTGATTTTCATCCATGGAGTCCATCTCAGATTTCATGGCTTCTTTCCACTTCTATGAGTCTTTACTACTCATAGCATGTTCGTAATTCAATGGATCATCATCATCTACAATGCGTATGTGACGCCCCCAAAATAGGTAAACAACACACATTCTGAGTCACCAAATACATGGTACAAAAAGCAAACTACAACTTGAATAATACAATTGTCGTGCAAAATACGACAACACATACTGTGAGTTTAAATACAAATATTGTCTTCTAGACAATATCCACACTCAAATATGTCCTCATTACAATTATTCAAACACTATTTTACTGTGAAATAGTGAGGATCGCTAAAACATCTTTCTAGAACCATCACTCCATACCCCGACTAGATCCCCGCTATGTTCTCACCTCCTTAAAAGAAAAAATGGAACAAAAAGGAAAAGGGTGAGCTCAACTAGCCAGGTAAAGAATATTATGACTAAGATAATATACAACAAATTATCATTAGTCTTCAACGAGGAAAAATCGATAAAATATAATAGACAACAAGTTTTAGATCAACAACTGCGGTGAAGCAAAGAATCCATTAGAAGAGTCAAGTAGAGAATGAGTTCTACTATCTTCTAAGATTTAAAAGTCCATCATCAATATTTTATCCCTATAACAACAATCAATATACATCTTTAATCAAATATTCATCTTTTGCACCATGTGCCAAAAAGATATTCATTTGTATCCCTATTCTGGCCATGTTCATCTCAACACTCTATTCATCTTCAGACTACTGGCCAAAGATATTCATCAATTAATCATTCATCTTTGCACTAAAGGCCAAAGATATTCAAGAATATCATCATTTAAGACCGAGGATGATGAAAATATTTTAAAGAAAAACGAATTCAAATGGAGATGTAAGGACAAATATTAAGGATTCAGTATAACAATTTACCCAAGATCAATAATACTTCATAATAACCAATTGTGAAGTTAGAATTCAAAAATAAAGATCAACGTGGATCTGACACAATCAAAGATAGTAATAGAGGCGCAAGGCAACAAGTAAATTTGGCCTAAACGGCCTGATTGTCATGGTCGAAGTCGTTTACTAGCGGGCCAAAATGGCCCGGTTTTGATGGGCTAAAATTAAGCTGACACTGTGGCGGATTTAGCTTGGCCCTACCCTACCTTTCGTTCTTTTCTATTTTTTTTTTTAAAATCTTGATCATCCAAAGATGCACTTAACAGGCAATGGTTGCTAGCCATAAAATGGAGGGCAGTCCAAAAAACCAGAGGAAACAGTCCACAACTGTAACAAGCAAGCTATAAATCATCCATTCGGATCCATCACTGAAGTACATTAACAATATGACACTAGCAACTGCATAGCAGATGATACCATTAAAGCCACGCAAACATACCTTCAGAGTCATATCATTAAACACTTTGGTGTATCTTCTTCAGATAATAATTCCAAAAATCCCCAAAATAATAATTTTGGAGAAAATTATCAGAAAAATAGATTCTTTCATTTATTATCATACAAAAGAAATTATATATACAGAGTTCATCTATAAATAAAAAGCGAGCATAACTGAAGAAAATATAAGAAACATGTTACTTTACTAATCCAAAATAAGCACAGCAGCCAAATGCATATTCACATTTTGATTTATGATAAAAACAACAAAATAAATTTAATAATTGTTATTAGAGAACAATATCTAGAATTAGATCATATAATTTAAACCATAAAGTAAGAAAGACAAATCATTATTCACCATGATTTTATTATAGTAGCCATGAGTTGGGAATCAGGAGAATACGCAAGACAGTTCACATCAAAATAATGCCCCTGCTGTTTCAATATGTAACTTTCTGATTTCCACTCCCACACAAGCAACTGGCCAAGTTTTGCGCACCCAAATGTCAACCAATTCTCAAGATCGTTGAAGGTGGCAGACCGACAGTAGTATGGATTTATGGAGACCGGCAGCAGACCGAGAAGAAGAGAAGAAGCTTCACAGTGCGTGGTCGGTCGATCGATCGATCGAAGTGTGGAGATTAGAGACAATCGTTGTCCTCGTCTCTCTGTCTCACAGTCTCAGTCTCTCTGTCTCTCAACTTCAGATCTAGATCTAAAAAAAGTCCTTTTAGGCCTTTGCCTTAGCCAAGACGGTTAGCCCTCTTAGGGAGATTAGACGCATAGTCAGTAGTCATATAGCCAATAAGCCAGACAGGGGGTCTCATAGCAATTGGTATACCACGGCGGTCGTCATCGGCCGGGCTAAAATTGGGTCGGGCCAAAAAGGCCCTGATTTTTATGGGTCAAAAAAGTGAAGCCAATAGCCCAATTTTTAATTTATGGTAATATTTATCATGAAACTGGTGGATTTTTCCGCGCTCAGATAAGAACCATAATGTACATCTTGAAAAAAAGGAGAAAATTTCATTTTTTAATTGAATTGTCAGAGTATCGTGAATAAGTGTCAGATATCGTTCCAACACAAAAAGTTCCAAATTTGATAAAAGTTCAGGATCAATATCTTAAGATAATGATATTGAAAGAAATAATATCATATATGAAGAAAATAACATCCTTACCTCAAAATAATCTGCATTTCGATCGGAATGTTGGATATAAAGTAGAAGGAAACTTGTCTTACCAACAACAACTATCAAAGTATCAAAATACTCACAAAATACATTTCGATAATCTAGAGAAAGAAAACTTATTTCGGTGTGATTTTTTTCAATTCTAATCTAAGTCTACTTTATATAGGAAAATCTTGTAACGCTTATATAGGAGATTATAATAATAAAATAATATTACTTCAATTCTCATTTTCACGCATGCATTAATTGAACAAGCTAGCAACCATCTTTGACAAAAAAATCAGCAGCCCACATGTGTATTCAACACCAACCAAAAAGTGGGTCCCACCCAATTTTAATAAAATAATTTTATTTTTCAAACTTCGAGAATTCATAGAAAATATTTGCTTATCGAAAAATACTAATTTGTCCATTCCACATTTAAATCGAATTCTCTACAACTTCAGTAGCTTTGAGTTTTTCCAAATTCCAAACCGAAAATATCCAAATCCACAAACAGTGATTTTAATACCTCCAATTCGATAAAATATTGATAAAATACCTCAAAGATTAATTACTTCATTAATAACCACATAAAATAAATAAATCCATCATTTATATCCACATTAAATAAATATTTTCTTATCATATAAATTAATAATTAATTATTCACAAATAATATTACGTAATCACAATTACGACAAACCGTGCGGTGCTCCTGGGAAAGTGGGGGCTTTCGATAAGGATTTTCTCTCTTCTTGGTCAAGCAATTAGGTGACCAAACTTCTCCTCGATGTAACTTTCTAGACATCGCCAATAATGCTATCTAATAATATTATTCAAATAATATGAATTATTAATTTGATCATTGAAAAATCGCAAGTAATGACAATTATCAAACAACGATAATATAAAATATCAACGCAAACAATTATTGGATCAATAAAATAAAATATTGAACACTAACTACTATAACAATTATTGAGTAGTGCCTTCTTACGTAAGAATCAATAATTCAACAATATTGTGCAATGCCGTGTGCTACTGTGCAACCACACGTATTACTGTATTTTAACCACCAGGTATTATATCCTACTTCTCTACGATCTCCTTGAATCTCCGGGTTAGATTCCTTCCCTTTGATCAATGTTAGCCACCCAAGTGTATGGCCTCTAGAGGTGATCCACCAAAGAAGAAGTTTATTCAAGAAGATTGGTGGTTTGGCTAAAACCCTAGTTTTCTTTTTCTGTAGAAAAAGGGGGCGTACTCTCCAACTTTTGGAATCGCGTATATTTGATATCTGATATAAGACTCATCTTATAAAGATATCAGTTAACCATTTTTAGGGTATTATTTAATTAATTAAACTCCTTTAATTAATTAGGCTCTCTAATCTTATTATAGATAATTAATTAAACTCTTTTAATTAATTTGCCTCCTAATCCTATTAGAAATAAATGAGAGTACTAATATTACATTAATTCTCAAACTTCTTTAGAAATTAAAATAATAATAATTGTAATAATATTAATAGGACTCCTCTTATTAATTTATGTTTAATATTTCTAAAATATTAAATAATAAATATTAAGATATTTAATTTACTCTATCACTATAGATTAAATTAAATACACTTAACACATTGTTACGATTATGCCATTAACTCCTTAAATAATTATTCTCCTTTTATGGTGTGACCCTTTAGGTTCTCCATATTAAACCAGCTGTGAATAAATTAATTAGAACAATTCTAATCTCATTTAAATAAAACTATTAATTTATTTAAATAAATAAAATTTATTCTACAATAAGGATAAACATCCTTAGCGATCAATGACTTTCTAGATAATATAGATTTCAACATTAATCATAAAAGAACCTTTTAGTAAATAGTTACCGTATAATTCAATCCTTCCACCATACAATGTCCCAATTAAATATAAGACATGAAATTACTGTCAAGTCTTATTTTATTTAATTATATTTATTTCGATTCCCAAATCCACAACTCCGAATGAATGCAAATTAGAAACTACTTTCTAATTTTATTCTACCTTGGCCAATGATTCATGGGTTGTCATTTATCGAATCACATAGGACATTTCTCTTCTTTTACTAGAAGTGGTAGATTCTTTATTGATCATTCATTATCTCCATATATAACTTATTACACCCAGGCATACCCTTTGATACACCCTAAGGGTGTTAAGGAATAAGTTAAAGTGTAATTTATTATATATAAGATATTATGATGATCTCAAGTCTAAGGATCATTTGTACTACTATAACCATAGGAATTCCTATTGACAGACAAGTAAAACTCCATTAGGTATTCCTTAGCGAGTCATGTTCAGTGAACTTATACTCCAATAAGCACCTACATACTTGCTTTAGTGTCTCCACACAAATGATCACGAGATCAATCATTCTCATCCAATGAGCAAGCAACATATGTATCAATCTATACGGATTCACAATCCCCTTTTTAGCAATCCATTGATTCAGAACATTATAGTTTTAAGCTATCTAAGAATTTAGATCTCATTAGCATGATCTCATCATGATTCTAAAAGCATTGCTTAAAACTATAGGTTTGTCACGTTTTATTAAAACAGCACCATGTAGATAATAAATGCCTTTATTAAGCAATTCTTTTATTAATAAATAAATAAGATTGTTTACAAAGTATATGCTTTATCATCATACATGATTGGCTTGTATGCATACTACTTTCAACTTAATAAAATAATCCCAGGTCATCTAACCTTAAATACGTCATCAAGTGCGAAAAAAATTACATCACATCATTAATTAATTCTAGTTACGTAAACCATTTAGATAAAATGGAGAAAATCTTCAACAGTTGTTCATATTGCCTTTTCCTTTATTAGTAAATAGCTCGTCAACTTTCTCAATTTTAGCTACAAAGGTTATATATGCAAGAGTGAGCAAAAAAAATTCTCACTTGGAATGACAATAAATAATGACAACACCATGACTATCAATGAATAATCTCAATTAAATTGAATAACATTTACTATCATTGATAATCAAGAAGTGAAATCAAGACATAGAATTCATCTGAGGGTCACAAGACCATGAACTATGTCCCAGGTTACATTCTTTTCAATAAAGAAACAGAATTAGAAACTTTGTTCAATGTAAGAGTGGGTTTAGGAATAGGAAACTAGTTCAATACATATACAACTTGAATAATTGATTTAGGGTAATGAACTTGCATAATCGTAAATAAGATAGGGTAATGAACTTGCTCAAACAAAGTTTAGGTTTAGAGAACTTGCCTCGTGCGTAAGCTATACAATTATAACTTGATTCCCAAATATCCTATGCACATGTTATTAAAAATCATAACACAAATTAGTTGTAACTAATTAATTACTTACAACATTAACTCTGAGTGTAAGTCACACCATTCACATAGCACAACTGACTTCTTCTAATTCTTATCATCGAATTCCAATGGTTAACAAGTAGTTCATTTACAATTTTAAAATCATCAAACTTAACATTACAAGGTGATTACAATCTGTTTTAACATCATATAATATGATTAATCATCTTTTATATCCATAAGATCAAGTTACATTAGCATTTACTTGATTGTATATTAAAAATCACATTTCTAGGCTAAATCGCTAACCGGGCGCTATAAATAGCCCAGTTTGAAATGGGGACCGTCAATCATCATCATCGATACGCGCAGCAACTCCCCAGATTCGCTTATGGACAGACGCTACAACTCAATACTAGCTGAAACTGTGCTCTGGACAGGTGCTACAACGCATTGGCACAGTTTTAGATAGTTCCAGTTCGCGAAGAACACAGAACAAAGCCAAAGAAGTCTTAAAACATCGCTTAAACAACAAATTTTTACCTACACATGTTATATAAACTTTACAAAAATTGACACTTCTAGCATAATTTTAACCACATAAACAATTAAATTTAAACCTTTAATTTCCTTGTTCTTGCTTCAAACTCCATTTTTAACACTTTTAATGAATTCATTCACTGTAAATTCATTTCTTAACTAAATTAATCCGTTCAAATTACATTAGTTTCACTTCTTCATATATTTACACAATCAACAATCAATTTACACATTATAACATGAATTGAACACTAATTTTAGTATCTAACAAGCATATATATATATATATATATATATATATATATATATATATATAAACTCATCAGTAAACATAATTCCTTCTTATTTATCATGTTTTCATGGATTAATCAATTCCAAATCATATATAAGCCAATATAAATTAACATATACAAACCATATATTCAACAAATTAATCATCAAAATCAATTTACAGAGGAACAAAATAACTTTTCAATGAAAAACATAAACAAACAATTAAAATTTGGATTACTACATTCAAAATCTTGTTTAACCAACAAAGATGATTAGCTAGCTTCTTTGATTTCTCAAATTTATTCCTTCAAACTCACAGACTTCTCACTTTCTCTCAATCTTTCTCTTTTCTTCATATGTTTTTCTTCTTCTTCCCTCTCTCCATACTATACGTAACTTATAAAATTGATATATACATATAATATATATTATTACGTATTATAAACTGACAAACATAAAATCCCTTAAATTCTTTGTCAGTTAATTTTTTTAAAATTCAAAAGCCACTAAGGTTTGTTAAGCAAAACTACATTAAATCTATTTTAATTTATTTTAATAACTTATTTAATATATAGTTTAATTGTCACACTTTATTTAATTAAATTCTAATATTCAAATTCAATTAAATTAAAGTTATCATCAACTTATTAAATCAAATTGCCACATAAATCAAATTGCTACATAATTATAATTTTCATTATAAATTATAATTGTATTTAATAAATTAGTAAATCTCTAATTTAATTATAAAATTAAATTAGACACCATTATAATTATTAAATAATTCAATTAATCATTACTAACTCTCTAATTTAATTCTTAAATTAAATTAGAATATTACCATTACATAATATAATGATTAGTTAACAATTCATTTAATTTAAGGATTTAATTAACTCATTAAATTAAAACTTCAAACCACAAATTACGGACATCAACTTAATTAATATATTACACTTAATTAAGTTAGTCCACAACAATTCATGATTTAATTAATTAATTAATTAATTAATCAAATATTTATTTAAATAATAAGCACATCAATATAAATATTTATTTAACTCAATAAATATTTTGAATTATATATAAAAATTCTTGATCGTTACACTTTCCTTAGGAGTTAGAAATTGAATATAACTATGAACCTTAGATTCCTTAAAATCGGTTGCCCAAAATATTCGCCTACGTGGGGAAGGTTCCTCGACGTGGCTTATGGCCCAACGAATCATCTGGGTCCAATTAATCATACCCCAACTAATAGGTACAAACAAAAAGATTATGAACTATCATCATTATTTATCAATTTTCATTACTCTTCTTCCAACGCTTTGCACAAGGAAATTAGAGTAGACATTTCATCAATCAAAATGCATTTTCTTAGTGGGACATGATCATAGCCAAAGCTGGCTATGGATCATTTTTCAGTCAATCTATCTCTTGTCGTTCATTATAATGTTGAATGACCTAGATTAAAATGTCTTCATTATTATCTGTCAGAAGTTTTTAAGTTAGTATCCACAAGAAGTTCTTGTACATAGTTTTATAACTAAAAAAATCATAGTCAGACCACTCATTTTCTCTCCTAACCCAACTTTTTCTCTTTCTTCAATAAAATTTTAAAATTCAATAACTTTTTTGTTAAAAATCCAAAACTGTCAATCTACATATCATTGGAAAACTCTCATCAAGATCTTCAAAACAAGATTCATGGTTGATATGTTTTAATATAGTTAAAGTGTCAAAAAATTATAATCAAAGTCTGCAATAGTGTATTTCAAGATACAAAACTTTAACCTCAATTTTGGTCATTTTAACTAAAAAAAATATAGCAAAAATAGATTTTATTTTGAAGAACTTGACAAGAGTTTTTTAATGATGTATAGATCGACAATTTTGGATTTGTAATAAATAAAAAATTATTAAATTTTAGAATTTGATGGAAGAAAGAGAAAAAATTGAGTTAAGAGAAAGAATGAATGATTTGACTTTGAATGTAAAAAATTATCTGCAAGAAGTTCTTGCGTATATGAACTTCTTGCGGATAATAATGAAAACATTTCTAGTCTGGGTTATCTAATATTTTAACGAATGACAGGAGATAAGTTGGCTGAGAAATGATTCATAGTCAATGGTGACTATGGATCACTCTCATTTCTTAATTATTGATATTTGTTATTTCATATTTATGCTTTTGATTTGATAATGCAAGTGTAAAGATTATCAATTGTTCTATGACCCTTGTAGACATTCAATATTTTTCAAAATTAACAAATGCATTTTTAATTGTTCTTGAGGGACCAAAGGGTAACTTTATCATAAAGTTAGGTGAATAATGCACAAATTTAGTAGGTGAATGTCTTGGTTAAAATTATAACCCATATGAGAATCCTCTGCATAAGCTGAAGATGACAAATTATCCCCTTCTCTCTCCCCCTAGGGACCAAATTATAATTTTGTCATAAAGTTAGGTGAATAATGCACAAATTTAGTAGGTGAATGACTTAATTAAAATTATAACCCATATGAGAATCCTCAGCATAAGTTGAAGATAACAAATTATCTCCCCCCCCCCCGGGGATTTCCAAACTGCCCCTAATTAGGTCAGAGGCCTCTTCCTTTGAATTTTTTTTATATTTAGAATTTTTATTTATTTATTTTAAAATAGAGAATAGTAGGAGAAAATATAGCCTTCTAATATTAGAATTTTTTTAAATATTAGTATTTGGAGCAGAAAGTTAACATTCGAGCTTCAATATTCTTCTTTGAAATTGATTTACCGAAAATTAACGAGCTTAACCTTGGCTTGTATATATTGTGAGCTTAACTCAAACCGAGCTTGAGCTTGACAAGCAATTCTAAAACATGATTTCGAGCTCTCGTTTTATTTATATATATTCCTTATATCATTTGAATATATAAATTCTTATCAATATATTCATAATAAAATCATAGTTATATTTACCCAAAAATGTATGAACCATGTAAAATAAAAATAAAAATTTTAATCTGATATGCACGTGCCACACACAAACTCATGTGCTTGTGGAGACATACATATATATTTTTCGCTAATTTTGTTAAGTTGAGGTTGACTTGTTTAGTTAAACGAGCTTATTCTTTAATTAGGCTCAGTAATAAACCAGTTTGAAACGAGTTTTATATGAGTTGAACTTGAGATTGAATCGTTGTAGACTTCGTAATAGACTAACACAAATATAGATTTGGCCACTCGATCTGCTATCCTTGTCCATGTTGTATTCATCCAGAATTTTGCTTACACACTCTATTAATTAATACTATTATTGTTAGAATTTGAGCCTAAATTAATGTGGGTGTCATTAATTATTTTTAATGATTCCACACATTAATATGTTATACTCCATGAGTAGATTAAATCAAGTATTTGGAAGCTCAAATCTATGGAGTAATGAATGAGAAATTAACTCCTAAAGTCACCACTTGAACATGATAATAATGGTTGTGAGGAACAAAAGTCCCACATCATCTAAAAACTAAGTTAGTATATATATAATTACCTTGTTGTTAAGTTTGGGCCCCAAGGGGTGTTGGGTAAAATCTAGTTACGCATAACACGCAAGTATACGTGATCAACAAGTAATATACTCGTAAGTAGAGTATCGTTCCCACAGAGACAATTAAGTAAGAATTTAACATCACAATTATCAATTTCCTATTAATCCTAATTTTATTAAACTAGCCAAATCAATGATTAAAATTATAAAAACTAAATTATTAATAAATATAAAATCTCAAACCAAACACAAATATTAAAAACTGAAATTTTAAACAAATATTGGAGAATTAGGCTTACGATTTCACCCTAAGCTTCACTATGAATTTTTCACCTTAATTCCAGTACAATTTACTATCCTAGTTTATTAATCAAGAACACGAATGTAACACTAGCCACCTCTTGATGCACTAATGCTATATTAACTTAAATCCACAAATTAGATAGAAACAAGTAAAACACTTTAATCAACTAACTCACTATATCTCTATGTGAATTATAATTAAAGAAGGTTTAAGATTAAGTTCTCTATCAGATTACATGCGATGTCAAACATATCTCTACCTTAACATTCATCAAGATTCTATTCATTCACAAAATTTAAGAACACATGCTATATTAACTAAGTCTAGATTCGTATTTCTTCTCTCGAATTCATACAAATCCACAAAGAACCGTTGATCAGACAATTCATAAATTAAAGCTCAAATTAATATAGATAAACTAGAAAATAATTTATTAAACTGGAAATCAAAGCTACATAATCATTGTTTCACTTAAGGATCCATCATCAGCCTAAAAAGTAAATTAGATCATAATAAATGAATTAAATACTAAATAAATAAAAGAAAACATCATCCAAATTACACAAATTGAAATTAAAGGAGAATAGTAATACACCACCCTTCTCGTCCTTCAATTATGCAATCTTCATGAAAATCCTCTTCTTCTTCGTTCCTCCAAGCTCTTGTTCTTCAATCTTGTTCCCAAAAGTGTGTATGAAAAATGGTGATCCTTTTTTTTCTTTTCACATATAGCATAAATTTTGCCTCACTTCAGCTCCACACCATCAATCCTAATCCAACTCTAACTTATTACCAAGAAAATCTAAAAGAAGTCCAAATCCTTTTCAAAACCAACAAGTCATTAATCAAAGACTCCTATGAGTATGAAATAACAACCATAACACAATCCTATTATAAACGTATTACATAAAGAATTTAAAACTCCCAAGACTGCCCATTTTCCATCACATAACAAATCCTGCCCAGCTTAAGTCCCGTAGCAACGCGCCCCACGCTATATATTACTCCTTCGTAGCACGGCCCGCGCTACCCAATTAGTGACCAACCACGTACTAGCTTGCCCCGCGCTATGGAGTCAGAAAGTCCAAACTTGCTTGAAAAATCCTTCCAATGCTAGCATCTTGATAAGCTCACTAATTATCCTACAACAAGCACAAAACCCATCAATAGTAACATGAAAATAACCAAAAACGCACAATATAACAAGCTAAACGAATATAAATCATATGTTAAAAACCTACTCATCAAATTCCCCCAAACTTGAACATTGCTTGTCCTCAAGCAAAATGCAATGCAATGCAACTAACAACTAAAAACTATGAATCCAGTATTAAGACAGTACAAATGGTTTACTCATACGGCCTCAGAAAAATTAGGTAAACATGTCAACACTTCATAACAAAATCAATCCACAATTCCTTATCAATCCTTACATCTTAAACTGTTATCACTAATATAGTGTGTGTGTGTGCTCCACATCCATGCTAATTGATACAAATTCAAATTCAATACATAACAAATCTCTTTTAAGGCATCATACAGTGTAAACTTAAGAAATCTAAAAACAAGCTAAATCCAACCAAAATCAGACAATTACCAATATCGAAGGTCAACATGGGATACTTATGCTTCATTTTTCATCTACGGGGGCTTTTTGCTCTTATTTCTTGTTTTATTCATTTTTTTTGTTTATATACACATAGTTATGCAATGACTTATTTCCTTAGGCTTTTCAATGCTACCTTAACGAGGTTTCAACCAACGACTCCTAGACCATTAAGACCTTAGGGCGCTAGGTGTAAAGACAATCCCCTCGGGCTTATTTACTCAAGTAACAAAGGCCACAAAACTAGACAAACACGGCATGGTGTTCATTCATACTTTTTTTTTGTCTTTTTTTAGATAACTTATATACCACAAATATTCCCCCAAACTTAGGTTCTTGTCTAACATTAGTCATCACTACTTATTCTTATCATTCTTTCATTCAAACTAGCATTATCCTTTATCCCATTATGTATCAATTTAAACTCAATCAATCAACAAAGTGTTTTTATTGTGCTATCCTTTTATACTAGTTTCAAATAGAAAAAGATCAAATTCATAACAGAAATCACATCAAAGTTCTCTTATTTGGCACTGTACTTGTTTACCGAATTCCAATCTCATCATTGGTCAAGAACAAACTTGTATAAGCTAATAACTGGATTCATACAACTACATGCATATTTTTTTTATATAACTAAATTCTAAGAATACGAGCAATTATAAGACTAAACACATTAACTAAGATTACAAACATGATAATTTAAAATTTGCATTAATTAACCAGGCAGAAAACATAATCCCCCAAACTTAAATCAAGTAATGTCCTCATTACGTCAAAATAATTCAAATAAAAGTATGAGGAGTTATGGAGTTGTGGAAGTGTTTAGGGTGTAGGAGAAGTGGGTAAGTTAAGTGTAAGAAGGAGAGATGAAGTTGTTATGGCCTAGGAAACGGTAATTAAATCGGTTCAGTGCTTGGGGTTCCCTAGCAGCGCGGCCCGCGCTGGGTATATGCAGGAGATGGCGCGTCCCGCGCTAAGAGATCAGTAGTTACCAACGTAGTAGTGCCCCCCGCGCTGTGCCTATGTATTTGGTAGCGCGGTCCACACTAGGAGTTCAGTAGTATGGTGAAGCATTGGCGCGCCCCGCGCTCATTATACATTGGATATAGCGCATCCCGCACTGTGGGATTAACGAATTTGTAAGACCCCAGTTTTTATAAATAAAGATGAATTTTCTATAAATATTATTTTTGAATATTATGGAATAATTTGATATAATGTTATAGTTGTGGGTAATATTTATAAATTTTGCAAAGTATACAAGTGGTTATATTATATTCGATTGGTCGGGGAATATTCGGTTTAGCGAGGAATATTCGCATAACTACTCAATCATTGGTGGACCCCACAAATGTAATTATCATTTCGGATTGAGAAAAAGACAAAATATTTTATTGAAATAACGGCGGAAGTTTTCTGGTTGATCTTTGTTGAACTACTTTCGGTAGTAAAAGTACGATGTCGTGTGGTTGCATAGTAGTATTACACGGTATTGATTATTGATGCTTATGTGAGAAGTCACTTAGTTTGATTCCATTATTGTCGATTAATAATATGAATTATTATAGCGATAATGACGTTTTGTTTTATTCAGTATTATTAACGTAATAAAATGTAAACATCTTTTTATATAAAATGTAATACTTTATTAAAGTTATTTTATAAATAAAATATATTATATTTTATTATGCATAGTGTTTTGCATAGTGTTTTGCATAGTGTTTGCATAGTAAAATGTTTTTATATAAATAGAATATATTATATTTTATTTAAAAGATTTTTCTTTAAACATGGACCGTCGATTAAAGTAAATCAACTGACCGTTCATGGATTAGTTCTTATGCATTCCATTTTCCTATAAATAGAAGCTCATTCCTTCATTATTTTTTTATTTAATTCATTGAAACTCTAGAGAGAAAATTATAGAGAGAAGCTATAGAGAGAAAGTTATAGAAAGAAGAAGAGTATCTCGCTACTTCATTACTTCTATATTCAGGTTCTTTTACTGTAAGGGGTGTTATTCTTTCTTCTTGAAAGAGAACTTCATTATTCCATTCACTATTATTACATTGGAATAACTTTGTGAAAGTGGCATACCCTATACATAACACTGTGATACATGGCGATACCCTATACTTGGTGAAATCCTTATGTTATTCCATTGCTTATTTATTCATTGGAATAACTCAGATGTCTGTGATTTACCCTATACTTGGTGACATTCTTTTATTATTCATTGGAACATCCACATGCGTGTGTTTTACAGGACACGGGTTCATTTTTTTATTATTCTGTTGGAACATCACATGCATGTGTTTTACAGGACTGGTTAAAATCTTTATCATTCATGTTGAATATCCTATCTGTGTTTTTTACCGGATCTGGTTCCATCTTTATTATTCATTGGAACATCCCGCCGGTGTGAATTTCACGATTTGGTTAGATTATTATTATTATTCATTGGAATAACTTTGTATATTCAAATACCGCATGCATGGTGATTTCTTTTGTTATTCCATTCTTTATTATACCCGGTTGGTTAAAACTTTGACTTCTATACTCCATGAAATTAGTAGAATATCCTTGATATTTGCGTTTCATCCAAAGATATCTTTTCACGGAAATATTCTTCCGATCATTCTTGAATTTTACTCTACAAAGCGATATCATGTTGACAATTTGGACGTTAATAATTTCTCGGATAAAATAATTCTTGAACTTGTTTTATTGAATTCTTATATCATTGTCATCATCCTCATGTTTATATTTTTTTTAAAGTCATCATGGCTTTCGTAGAGCATGGATGGACTTGGTATGATTATGACCGAGGATTATTGGCGTAATCATGACCGTAATGTTACAAATGATGTGATTAAAATCCTCGATTGGTAGTAGTGCATTGATGGACGATTGTTGGCATGATCATGACTATTAATGAATACACAACTATTCTTGCCCGTAGTGCGGGAATAATTGTGATCGTGATACTTAAGAATATCCTTGGCCAGTAAAAGTGCGGGGTGATTCGATGATGTGGATTATTTATTAAAGTCGAGTCTCGGCTATAAATTGATGAAAAACCTTTTAAAATCATAAAAGATAGTAGATTTTATTTTCTACTTGACTCTTTTAATGGATGATATTCATTGCAGATTAAACCGGTTGTCTATTGTATTTTATCGGTTTAACATTGTTGAAGACTATTGATAATTTATTTTGCATTATCTTAGTCATAATATTTCTTCTTCGGGCTAGTTGAGCTCACCCTTTCTTTTTCCGTTTCTCTTCAGTGAAATGAGAATATATTTGGGACGAGTCTGGGAAACAGTGATGGTCCCGAAGATAGTATTAGTAGTCCTCACTATTACGTGAAATAGTGTGATAATAATTGTAATGAGGACTTTTGTTTGAGTTTGTATAATATCTAGTAGAGCGATATTTGTATTTAAACTCACGATTTATGTCGTATTGTATACCTACAGTTATGTTAATAAGTTGTATTTAAATTACAGATCATGTAAGTGGCGACCCAAGATGGGTGATGTATACCTAATTTTGGGGCGCCACAGTTAGTATCAAAGCTAAGGGATATGATCCTGGCTAAGATGTGAGAAAAGTACTAGGAGGGGAGAGGCGGGAATACCTTCGCTAGTATGACCTACCTAAGTTTTTGTGCTATTTTATTGGCTCATCCGTAATATAAAGGTAATTGTTAAATGTCAATTAATCTTTTGTTTTGTGGCGATGTCGAAAATGACATCGAGAATGTTGAGAATAGCAATGGAGCACAAAGCGATCGTTGATTCACCACATATCAATAATCGAGGATAATGTGCATCGAAGGCGACAATCCTCATGCAAACAACAACACCGACCAAATGATGAATGATCAAATGTTCGGAGGCTTTATGCAATTTATGCAACAAAGAAAGTAGAAGCGACTCTCGCCCAAAACGTAGGTGGAACACACGGAAAACTCTCGAGGCGGTCACCGCTAAACAATTCAAGGAGCTGGGACCACCGGAGTTTAAGGAGAGCCAAAACCACTTCGGCGGAAGCATGGATAAAGCAGATTACAAGATATTTGATGTCTTGGGATGCTCCGAGGAGCAAAAGGTTCCCTTCACGCCTTTTATGTTGCGGCGGAGAGATTCTTTGGTGGGAATCCAGAAACGTACTCAACTCTTTGTCTTGAAGATATCTTGGGAGAAGTTCCAGAGTCGTTTCAACGACAAATACTTTCGAAAGTATTCGCCACATGAAGGAGGTGGAGTTTATCAAGTTGGAACAAAACAATATGACCGTGTCGCAATACGAGGCAAAATTTGCGGAGTTATCACGGTTTCGCGGCCCCACTTGGTGGATAATGAAGAGAGAATGGCGCGAATGTTTTTAAGAGGTTTGAAGTCGGAGATACGTCAACATCTTATTATTTCATAAACCGTGTTTGTATTCAGATGTTGTAAATAGGGCTCGATTAGTGGGAGCGATAACGAGTCAACGCAACTAAAAAAGAAGCGGTTTAAAAAGTTATAATACCAAATGAGAGTAGTCATCAAGCGGTGACAACAAGCGTGGAGGGAATCAGCGAGCGGATATGGTAACCACTTCGGTGGTAATCAGGTACAAAACAATAAGAATGGACATTTCAAGAAACGGAGATTCAACAATGATGGAAAGACGTCAGCACCAGCACCCGTTCTTAAGGAAGGAGAAAGACCACCTATCATATGCTTCAAATGCAGAGGAGAGGGACACATCAGTCCAACTGCGCCATGCCGTCCAAAGCATGTTATAATTGTGGAAGAGAAGGTCACTTAGCTCGATTTTTGCGTTTCAAGACAAATTCAACTAGGATGGAGGCACCAAAGGTAGTCCCGGAAAAGTCAAAAAACCAGAGTGCAAGGGAGGCGTTTGTTGTGACCTCCTGAGAGAGCAAGGAACCCGAATGAGGTCATCACGGGTAAGCTTATCATAAACTCTAATGAAGTCTACACTTTATTTGATCTGGGTTCTACCCATTCTTTTATTTCTCCTACTTGCGCTCATCGATTAAATTTGACTCAGGAGAAATTAGACTTTGACTTATCTCGTGGAAACTCCGTTGGGAGAAACTTTCATTACATCCACTTTGTTTATAAGTCTTGTTTGGTTCAAATCCACCCTCACATTACTGTCGATCTTATTTCATTAAAAATACTTGCATTTGACGTGATTCTAGGGATTGATTGGTTAACTACTTATCATGCAAAAATTGATTGTTTTCGTAAGGTTGTTAGCTTTCATATTCCTAATCAACCTATTATGCTAATTCAAACGACCAAACCATTAAAATCAATCACGGTCATCTCAAGCCATAAAGCTATTCGTTTATTGAAAAATGGATGTCAAGCTTTCTTAGCTCATGTCATGATTTAAACAAAAATACGTCGGTTTTGAGCGATATTTCTATTGTTAATAAATTTCCGACGTATTCCAGAAGAACTTCCCTGGCCTACCCCAGAGCGTGAAATTGAATTTTGTATCGACCTTGAACACGGTACAAAACCTATTTCCAAAGCCCATATCGAATGGCTCTATTGAACTTCGTGGAGTTAAAGACCCAACCGCAGGAATTGTTAGACATTGGCTTTATTCGACCTAGTACTTCTCCTTGGGGTGCTCTTGTTCTATTCGTGAAGAAGAAAGATGGGAGTATGCGACTTTGTATTGATTATCGGAGTTGAATCATGTCACCATCAAAAATAGGTATCCATTGCCACGTATTGATGACTGTTTGACCCGATTGCAAGGAGCCAAATTCTTTTCAAAGATTGATCTTCGTTAGGATATCACCAATTGAAGATTAGAACCACCGACATTCCAAAGGCGGCTTTCGGAACTCGAGACGGGCATTATGAATTCCTAGTCATGTCCTTTGGATTGACTAATGCTCCCGCCGCCTTCATGGATATGATGAACCGAGTATTCAAGGAATATTTAGATCACTTTGTGGTCGTCTTTATTGATGACATCCTTATTTATTCCAAAAGCCGTGAAGATCATGAAAGCAACACTTGAGGTCGACACTCCAAAAGCTTCGTGAATATAAGCTTTATGCCAAGTTGAAGAAATGCGAGTTCGTTGAAGAAGAAGTAGCATTCCTTGGGCACGTGGTATCAAGTCATGGAATATCCATTGACCAAGAAAGATTGAAGCTATTCAAAGTCGGGAACAACCTAAATCGTTAACCAAGCACGTAGCTTTTCGGTTTAATTTGGTTATTATCGGAGATTCGTGGAAGGATTTTCTCGAATCGCTACTCCATCGACTCAAATTTGACTCGAAAAGATACAAAGTTCGGTTTGAGCGAAGAATGTGAGAAGAGTTTTCAAGAACTCAAGAAGAGACTTATTTCAAAGACTGTTCGACAATACCATTTGGCTCGGAGGATTTGTCATCTCTGATGATGCTTCGAGCAAAGGGTTGGGATGTGTTCTTATGCAACATGGAAAAGTTATAGCTTTATGCCTCATGACAACTCAAAGAATATGAGAGGAATTATCCTACTCATGATCCGGAGTTAGTAAATTTATTATCTTTGCACTTAAAATTTGGAGGCATTACTTGTATGGGGAGAAAGTGGAGATCTTTACGGATCATAAAAGCCTCAAATATTTCTTCACTCAAAAGGAACTCAACATGCGACAACGACGTTGGCTTGAACTCATTGAAAGATTATGATCATACCATCCAATACCATCACGGAAAAGCGAACGTGGTAGGCGATGCATTGAGTAGAAGATCGTATGCAAATGCGAGTGCGTTATTGTCAAACACAAAGGCCCATTTTGTGTGACTTGCAAAGGATGGAGATAGAGTTAAAGACTCTGTGGACGCATGTGATGATAGCAAATATCTGAGTAGAACCGACTTTAATCGATAAAGTTAAAGTCGCTCAAGCTACTGCACTGGAGGCGATGCGTATGAAAAAGAAAGTGCAAGAGGGTGCTATTAGGAAGCAAGAATCGATGAAGAAGGAATACTTGAGTCAACTCCGGACTTTGTGTTCCTAACGACCACGATTTAAAGTATAATATCATGATGGAGGCGCACAACACACCATTTGCAATCCATCACGGGAGTACCAAAATGTATCATGATATTCGTCATACATTTTGGTGGAGCAATATGAAGAGGAGGAGATATTGTTTATCTCAAGGTGTCTAACTTGTCAACGAGTTAAAGCGGAGCATCAAGTACCAAAAGGTCCATTGCAACCACTTGAAATTCCAGAATGGAAGTGGGAGCACATTACCATGGATTTCATTCACGGCCTTCCTAAGGTTTCTCAAGGCATTGATGCGATTTGGGTCATTGTTGATAGATTGACCAAGTCCGCTCATTTCTTACCGATACGAGAAACTTATACACTTGAACGTCTTGCTCGTATGTACATAAACGAGATTGTAAGATCGCATGGTATGCCGCAGTATCCATAGTTTCGATCGAGACCCAAGATTCACTTCAAGATTTTGGGTTAGTTTGCAAAAGCTATGGGCACGGACTTACGATTTAGCTAAGATATCATCCTCGAGACAGACGGACGATCGGAGAGGACTATTCAAACTCTTGAAGATCTATTAAGACTCGTGTTCTTGATTTCAAGGGAGTTGGGACAAGTTTTTACCATTGGTGGAGTTTTCCTACAACAACAGTTATCAAGCAAGTATTGGCATGGCTCCATTCAAGCGTTGTATGGAAGAAAGTGTCGTTCTCGGTATCTTTGGGATGAGGTGGGTGAAAGCAACGTTGTTGGGATGGGAGTTGGTATGTATGACTACGGAAAAGATTCAAACGATCCGACAACGTATAAAAACCTCACAAAATCGACAAAAGAGTTATGCTGATCTTCATCGAAAGGACGTGGAATTCAATATAGGAGATCATGTGTTGTTAAAAGTTGCTCCATGGAAAGGAGTTACAAGATTTGGAAAGAGAGGGAAACTTAATCCTCGATTCATCGGTCCATTTTTAATCCTCGATCGAGTAGGAACTGTGGCCTATAGACTAAACTTTACCGCCAAATATGTCTCGTGTTCATAACGTTTTTCACATATCCATGTTACGTAAATATGTGAAAGACCCGAACCATATTATTGAGTTAGAACCGGACGAAATAGCGGAAGATTTGACGTATGAAGAGGTTCCTGTTCAAATTTTGGATAAGAAGGAACATATTCTACGCTCCAAGGTTATACCTCAAGTCAAAGTTTTGTGGAGGAACCACGATGTTGAGGAAATGACTTGGGAGTTAGAATCTGAAATGAAATCAAGGTATCCTTACCTCTTCGACATACCAGGTACGTACCCTAATTTCGAGGGCGAAATTTCATAAGAAGGGGAGGTTGTAAGACCCCAGCTTTTAATAAATAAAGATGAATTTTCTATAAATATTATTTTTGAATATTATGGAATAATTTGATATAATGTTATAGTTGTGGGTAATATTTATAAATTTTGCAAAGTATACAAGTGGTTATATTATATTCGATTGGTCTGGGAATATTCGGTTTAGCAGGAATATTAAATACAATGGCTCAATCATTGGTGGACCCACAAATGTAATTATTATCGGATTGAGAAAAAGACAAAAATATTTTATTGAAATAACTGGCGGAAGTTTTCTGGTTGATCTTGTTGAACTACTTGGTAGTAAAAGTAAATGAGAATACGTGTGGTTGCATAGTAGCATACCGGTATTGATTATTGATGCTTATGTGAGAAGTCACTTAGTTTGATTCCATTATTGTCGATTAATAATATGAATTATTATAAGCGATAATGACGTTTTGTTTTATTCAGTATTATTAACGTAATAAAAGCGAAACATCTTTTTATATAAAGCGTAATACTTTATTAAAGTTATTTTATAAATAAAATATATTATATTTTATTATGCATTTTTGCATAGTGTTTTGCATAGTGTTTGCATAGTAAAATGTTTTTATATAAATAGAATATATTATATTTTATTTAAAAGATTTTTCTTTAAACATGGACCGTCAGATTAAAGTAAATCAATCTGGACCGTTCATGGATTAATTCTTATGCATTCCATTTTCTATAAATAGAAGCTCATTCCTTCATTATTTTCTTACGAATTCATTGAAACTCTAGAGAGAAAATTATAGAGAAGCTATATGTAGAGAAAGTTATAGAAAGAAGAAGAGTATTCTCGCTACTTCATTACTTCTATATTAGGTTCTTTTACAGTAAGGGTGTTATTCTTTCTTCTTGAAGAGAACTTACGTTATTCCATTCACTATTATTACATTGGAATAACACCGTAAAAGTGGCATACCCTATACATAACACATATCATGCTGCATACCCTATACTTGGTGAAATCCTTATGTTATTCCATTGCTTATTTATTACATTGGAATAACTTTGTATCACTGTGGTTTACCTATACTTGGTGACATTCTTTTATTATTCATTTGGAACATCACATGCGTGTGTTTTTTAGGACACGGTTCCGCTTTTATTATTATTCATTGGAACATCCACATCGTGTGTTTTTTACAGGACTGGTTAAAATCTTTATCATTCTCATTGGAATATCCTATCGTGTGTTTTACACAGGATCCGGTTCCATCTTTATTATTACGTTGGAACATCCCGCTTGTGAATTTCACCGACACGGTTCCGTTATTATTATTCTCATTGGAATAAACTCGTCTATGCTAAGTACCGCATGCATGGTGATTTCTTTTGTTATTCCATTCTTTATTATACCCAGTTGGTTAAAACTTTGACTTCTATACTCCATCATGAAATTAGTAGAATATCCTTGATATTTGCGTTTCATCCGAAGATCTTTTCACGGAAATATTCTTACGATCATTCTTGAATTTTACTCTACAAAGCGAAAGATCATGTTGACAATTTGGACGTTAATAATTCTGGATAAAATAATTCTTGAACTTGTTTTATTGAATTCTTATATCATTGTCATCATCCTCATGTTTATATATTTTTTTAAAGTCATCGTGGCTTTGTAGAGCATGGATGGACTTGGTATGATTATGACCGAGGATTATTAGGCGTAATCATGACCGTAATGTTACAAATGATGTGATTAAAAATCCTCGAAGTGGGTCAGTAGTGCATTGATGGACGAGTTGTTGGCATGATCATGACCATTAATGAATACACAACTATTCTTGGCCCGTAGTGCGGGAATAATTGTGATCGTGATACTTAAGAATATCCTGGGTAGTAGTGCGGGGGTGATTCGATGATGTGGATTATTTATTAAAAGTCGAGTCTCGGCTATAACGATGATGAAAAACCTTTTAAAATCATAAAAGATAGTAGATTTTATTTTCTACTTGACTCTTTTAATGGATCAGATATTCACTGCTGTGATTAAACCCGGTTGTCTATTGTATTTTATCGGTTTAACATTGTTGAAGACTATTGATAATTTATTTTGCATTATCTTAGTCATAATATTTCTTCTTGGGCTAGTTGAGCTCACCCTTTCTTTCACCGTTCTCTTGAAATGAGAATATATTTGGGACGAGTCTGGGAAGCGAGTGATGGTCTCGAAGATAGTATTAGTAGTCCTCACTATTACGTGAAATAGTGTGATAATAATTGTAATGAGGACTTTTTGTTTGAGTTTGTATAATATCTAGTAGACGATATTTGTATTTAAACTCACAGTTTATGTCGTATTGTACACGACAGTTATGTTAATAAGTTGTATTTAAATTCTGTATCATGTAAGTGGCGACCCAAGATGGGTGATGTATACCTAATTTTGGGGGCGTCAAAGAATTGGTGTGGTCCGCGCTGGCATATCAGTAAGTTCTGGGGTAGTAGCGGCATCGCTAACATATTCGTGCTTTTTGTATAGTACGGACCGCACTAGGATAAGCGATAACTTTTGTGACTCGGGTTTTCTTGAGTTATCTGTAACTCTTCCAAAGATGTAGTCAATCTTCCATGAAAAATTCATATTTAAACTAGATTATAAACTAAGATTTAAATAATAACTAAAAGAGAAAGAGTTTAGAGCTTGGGTTGCCTCCCAAGTAGCGCTAGTTTTTACGTCGTTAGCCCGACGGTGCCTCTTGTATCACTGTGCATCGACAAGGGTAATGTTGACGACATCCCAATTTGAATCACCACCCCAGTAATGCTTGAACCGTTGGCCATTGACCTTGAAAGTCTCCAATGGATTTCTACTGTAAAGTTCAATGGCGCCATGTGAGAAAACTATTTTGATGGTGAATGGACCCGACCGCCTTGATTTTAGTTTTCCTAGGAACAATCTCAACCTTGAGTTAAACAATACGACTGATTGCCCAGGCTCGAACGTTCTTTGTATCAATTTCTTGCCGTGCCATCTATTGACCTTTTCCTTGTACAACTTTGAGTTCTCGTAGGCTTGTAGTCGGAATTCGTCAAGCTCATTTAGCTGAAGTAGTCTCTTTTCACCCACCGCTGTTTGATCGAAGTTCAATTTTTGAATAGCCTAATAGGCCTTGTACTGTAACTCGATCGGTAAATGACAAGCTTTCCCGTATAATAGTTGATATGGTGACATGCCGATCAGTGTTTTATACGCAGTCTGGTAGGCCCATAGTGCATCATCCAACGTGAGCGACCAATCCATTCGATTCGGCTTTACCACCTTTTCCAAGATTATCTTTACTTCCCTGTTCGAGACCTCATCTTGTCCACTAGTTTCAGGATGATAAGTTGTAGCTACCTTATGATTGACCCCATACTTTGCCAATAGAGCTGGAAATGATTTATTGCAGAAGTGACTACCTTCATCACTTATAATAGCTCTCGACGTGCCAAATCTCGTAAAAAAATTCTTCCGTAGGAATTTGAGAACTACATTGGCATCATTGGTTTGGAGTGTTGCGGCTTCAACCCATTTTGAGACGTAATCCACTGCAAGCAAAACGTACTGATTGTTAAGTGATGACGAGAATGGCCCTATGAAATCTATGCCCCATACATCGAAAATCCCAACTTCTAGAATTGTTTGTAGTGGCATCTCATTCCTTTTCGAAATGCTGCCCACCCTTTGACATCTATCACATGTTTTGACAAATTGGTGGGCGTCCTTAAATAGCATAGGCCAATAAAACTCGGAATGAAGCACCTTTGCAGCTGTCCTCTCACTACCATAATGTCCGCCATATGCAGATGAGTGACATTTATGCAGTATGTTCTTTACCTCACTGTAAGGCACACACCTTCTAATCATCTTGTCGGCGCACTGCTTAAATAAGTAAGGCTCGTCCCACATGTAAGACCCCAAAATTTATTAATAAAAGATTTAATTTTCTCAAAATATTTTTTTGAATATTATGGTGTGGATTTGATATAATGTTATAGTTATGAGTAATATTTACAAATTTTGCAAAGTAAACAAGTGGTTATAAAATATTCGATTGGTCGGGGAATATTCGTTTTAACAGGGAATACTCGTACAACGGTGCAATCATTGGTGGACCCCACAATGGAATTATTGTCAAAATTAGAAAATGACAAAAATATATTTTTATGAAAATAACGGCGGAAGTTTTATCGTTAACTGTTAAACTACCCAGTATTAAAAGTATAGTAATATGCGTGGTTGCATAGTAGCACACGGTATTGATTATTGATGCTTATGTGAGAAATCACTCAGTTTTGTTCAATTATTGTTAAAGTAATTGCTGCATAGTATCTCACGTTATTTGATTCAATTATTGTTGATATTTTATATATTATTAAATATAATTGAGACAATACAATTATTCGTATTATTATTTACAATATTGAGGATGTCTAGAAAGTTCTATCGAGGAGAGGTTTGGTCACCTAATTGCGCGCCAATAGGGAGAAATCCTTATTGGAAAGCCCCCTCTTTCCTGGAAACGATCTGGTTGTTAAATATTGCGAATTATAATAATGATGATAAATGTTGTTAAAAATATATTGAATGATTTTTATAAATTATTTGTTGTAGATTTTGGCGTATTATTTCGACCCCCATTTACCCATTTTTCAAAATAATCGATAAAAATTTATTCTTTATAATAAAGGTGGGGGCCACATGTGGGGCCCACGTGTGGAAGAAATGATTTTAGAAAAGGGGGGAGGGAGAGTATACGTAAAGGGGGAGGGAATTTATATATATAAGTATATGATGTGTGTATATATAATTGGTGTGTGTGTGTGTGTGATTGTATATATATATATATATATATATATATATATATATATATATTTGACATGTGTGTGTGTGGTGGGAAAATAGGGGGGGTGGGTGGGTGGGGAAGATTACTTGGATGGAAGGGAATTGGGTTGTGATTTTGGAATTTTCGTATGTGTTAGCGTGGGTGTGTGAAAGGAGTATGGTGGTGGGAGAAAAGAAAGAATGAAAGTGATGTGTGTGTGTGTGTTTGAAATGTGGTGGAGGATGATGATAGTGATGGTTGTATATATATATATATATATACATGTTATAAAAGTTGCCTTATTATTTTGAAAGTAGGCATCTGTGAATTGCATAAGACGCCCGTGATTTTTTCATCTGAAATCCTACTGTTGGTCCGTGATAATTTTTCTAAATAGTATCCTTTCATTCTCCTATAAATAGGATGCTTAGTTAGAATTGAAAATCACACCTGAATCAGGGAATTCTTCTATAATATTAAGCGTATTTCTTTCGAGTTTTAGAAAGCTTTGAGTATTGAAAACAGTGAAAGTTTTCTTCAAGAATATCCCCACTATACCAGTTGGAATACTCTTCTTTTCAAGGTAAGGGGTATTATTTCTTTCGTATTCATGAAGATAATTATTTTCGTTCAATATTCATAAGGGGTATTATTTATTTCACATTCTGAAGAGATATTATTTTTCATATTCGTATGAATATTATTTCCCTTCAATATTCATAAGAAATTTTATTTCGTTCAATATTCGCAAGAAATAATATATGCGTTTAATATTCGTAATGAATATTATTTTCGTTTAATATTCGTAAGGGAGGTTATTTTTGTTCAATATTCGCTTGAAATAATATTTTCTTCCATACTCTGTAGTATGTAAGTAATATTATTTCGTTTCAGATTTCGAATTCTATACTAATTTTGTTAAATTTTTGGATTCTATACTCCAGGAAATTAGTAGAATATCCTTGATATTTGCGCTTTATTCAGTATCTTTTCATGGAAATATTATTCTGAGCAATCTTGATAAGTTTTAACTTTTTCATGTCGCAGTACTATTCACAGGTTACTATTCACGAAGTACTATTCACTAGAGTACTATTCACCCGAGGTACTATTCATGATAAAAATTGATTCGTTTTCGGTCCAAATCATTTTTGGTACAATATTATTCTTGAATTTTACTCCACAAAGCAGTATCATGTTGACAATACGTTATTAAATTTTGGATAAATTAAATTATAAATCTTTAAAATTTATTCTTGAACTTGTTTTATTGAATTATTATGTCATTGTCATCATCCTCATGCTTATATTGTTATGAAAGTCATCTTCAGCCCGTAGTGCATAGATGGACTTGGTATGATTATGAACAGGGATTATTCGGTATAATCATGACTATAATGTTACAAATGATGTGGTAAAAGTCCTCATTGGCCCGTAGTGCATTGATGGACAGTTTTTGGTATGATTATGGCCATGGATTCTCTTCGGCCAAGGGTGCAAAGATGAATTATTTTATGGCATGATCATGACCGTTGATGAAAACACGATTATCTTTGGCCCGTAGTGCATGGATAATTCGAGGTCGTGAAACTAAAGAATATCCTTGGCCCGTAGTGCAGTGATGATTCGATGATGTGGATTATATATTAAGCTGAGTCTCAGCGATAAAATTGATGATAAATCTTTTAAATCATAGAATATAGTAGATTTTATGCTCTACTTTGTCAATTTCTAATGCATTGTTTATTCTGCTGCAGTTGTTGATCTAAAACTTGTTGTCTATTATATTTTATCAGTTGTTATACTGTTGAAGGCTAAGGATAATTTATTCTGCATTATCTTAGTCATAATATTTCTTACTGGGCTAGTTGAGCTCACCCTTTTCTTTCATTGTTCTCTTCAGGAAATGAGAATATATATGGGACTAGTCGGGGAATGGATTGACGGTCCAGATGGTTGCATTGGTATTCCTCACTATTCTGTGAAATAGTGTGATAATAAATGTAATGAGGACTTATTTTGAGTTTGAATACTGTCTAGAAGACAATATTTGTATTAAAAATCACAGCTCATATTGTATATTTAAGTTTGTATTTAAGTTCTGTACCATGTATTTGGCGACTCAGAATGGGTGATGTATACCTATTTTGGGGGCGTCACAGTTGATATCAAAGCTTAGGGATATGATCCCTGGCTGAGATGTGAGACTTGAACTAGGAGGGGAGAGTCGGGTAATTCCTTCGCTAGTATGACCTACCTAAGTTTATTTGTTATTTAAATGGTCGGTCGGGATATAGGGATAATATGTGGCATGTGAATTAACCCTTGTCTTGTGACAATGTTTGAAAATGACATCTGAAAATGTTGAGATAAGCAATGGAGCACATGAGACCGTTGAGTCACCGCTGATCAATAGCCAAGATAATGTGCATCAAGAAGACAATAATCCTCAGGTAAACAACAACACCGACCAAATGATGAATGATGGGATTTTCAGAAGCTTTGTGCAGTTCATGCAACACCAAACGAGAGAGACTCATGTTCATAATACAGGTGGAAACAATGGCAACCCACGGTTGGTCACCGCTAAGCAGTTCAAGGAGCTGGGACCACCAGAGTTTTTGGGAAAACCAGAACCACTTAAGGCAAAGACGTGGATAAAGTAGATCACCAAGATATTTGATGTCTTGGAATGCTCAGAGGAGCAAAAGGTTCCCTTCGTCACCTTTATGTTGCGTGATGAAGCAGATCATTAGTGGGAATCTGTCAAACGTACCCAGAATGACGCACTCAAGATGTCTTGGGAGAAGTTCCAAGAATTGTTCAACGATAAGTACTTTCCCGAAAGTATTCATCACATGAAAGAGGTAGAATTCATCAAGCTAGAGCAAAAAAATATGATCGTGTCATAGTACGATGCTAAGTTTGCGGAGTTATCCTGGTTTGCATCCCATTTGGTCGATAATGAGGAGCGAATGACGCGAATGTTTCTATGAGGTTTGAAACCCGAAATACGTTAATACCTCATTTCTCACAAACTTTGTTTACATTCAGATGTTGTGAATAGAGGTCAGTTAGTGGAGCGCGATAATGAGTTAGCACAACCAAAAGGCAACGACCAACAACACGATAATAATCATACCGGTGGCAATGGCCATCGGAACAATGTTAACCATCGTGGGGGAAATTATAATGCCAAGAATGGTAACCACTTCGGTGGTAATCATGGCCAAGATAATAGAAGTGGAAATTTCAAGAAGAAAAGGTTCAATAATGATGGAAAGACAGCAGCACCAGCACCTGTTGTTAAGGAAGGAGAACGACCGTCAGTCGTATGTTTCAAATGCGGATAGGAGGGAAACATCCGTCCAAACTGTACGTAGCAACCCAAATCGTGTTTTAATTGCTGAAGAGAAGGTCTCCTAGCTCGATTCTGTCGTGTAGTGAAGTCAAGTCCAGCTGGGATAGTAACGCCAAAAGATGTCCCAGACAAGTCAAAGTCGGTAGTTTAAGTTACAGCGTTTGTCGAGGAACCTGAACGAAGTTATCACGGGTAAGTTAATCATAAACTCTTGTGAAGTCTATACCTTATTCGATATCGGTTCTAACTATTCTTTTATTTCTCCTACTTGCGCTCAACGTTTAAACTTGACTGTGACGCCCCCAAAATAGGTATACATCACCTATGATGAGTCGTCAAATACATGGTACAGAATATAAATACAACTTAATTATACAACTGTCGTGTAAAGTACGACAAAACATAAGCTATGAGTTTTAATACAAATATTGTCGTCTGGACAATATACAAACTCAAATTCAATATTATAACATTTATTTTCCACTATTTCTTTGAATAGTGAGGACTACTAATGCTATCATATCTCGTCCGTCACCCGTTCCCCGACTAGTCCTCGCTACGTTCTCATTTCACAAGAGAACAATAAAAGTAAAAGGGTGAGCTCAACTAGCCCAAAGAGAAAATATTATGACTAAGATAATGCGAGAATATATTATCGTTAGCCTTCAATAGTGTTAAAGCGATACAATATAACAACCATCAAGTTTAAGCTGCGATTGGAACAAGCAATCCATTAAAAGAGTCAAGTAGAGAATAAAATCTACTATCTTTTATGATTTAGAAGGTTTTTCATCACTTTTATATTTGAGACTCGACTTAATAAATAATCCACATCATCGAATCCCCCGCACTCACTCGACTCAAGGATATTCTTTAGTATCACGACCACAATTATCCATGCACTACTGGGCCAAGAATATTTGTGTATTCAATAATGGTCATGATCATGCCAACAATCGTCCATCAATGCTCTACGGGCCAATGAGGACTTTTTTCCACATCATTTGTAATATTACGGTCATGATTACAAGAATAATCCTCGGTCATAATCATACCAAGTCCATCTATGCACTATAGGCCACGAGATGACTTTCAACAAAATATAAACATGAGGATGATGACAATGATATAAGAATTCAATAAAACAAGTTCAAGAATTAATTTATCCAGGAACTAATAACGCCCAAATTGTCAACATGATCTTTGCTTTGTAGAGTAAAATTCAAGAATTCTCGGAAGAATATTTCCATGAAAAGATATCTTTGGATGAAGCGCAAATATCAAGGATATTCCACTAATTTCATGGAGTATAGAAGTCAAAACTTTAACCAATCGAGTATAATAAGGAATGGAATAACAAAAGAAATCACCGGACATGCGATAGGCCGCGACTGGTGAGTTATTCCAAAAGAATAATAAATAACGGAATCAGTCCCAACAAAAAGCGCATGACGTGGATATTCCAAGAAAATAATAAAGGCGGAATCGGTCCGGCAGTAAAAGCGCATGACAGGGATATTCCAACAGAATAATAAAGAAGGAATCAGTAAAATCATAAAAAACGCATGCATGATAGGATATTCCAACAGTAATAATAAAGGCGGAATCGAGTCCGGCAGAAAGCGCATGCATGTGATATTCAACGAGAATAATAAAGGCGGAACCGGTCCCGTAGAACGCATGCATGTGATGTTCCAACAGAATGATAAAGAATCGAACAATGAATAATTTCACCAAGTATAGGGTAGGCAGCGTATCTGAGTTATTCCAAATGAATAATAAAGAATGAAATAATGAAGTTCTCTTCATGGATAATAAAGAAATAATACTCCCTACCTTAGAAAAAACCGGATCTTTGGAATAGTGAGGTAGCAGAGACTTCTTCTTATTCTTTCTATAATTTCTCTCTATAATAATCGCTCTAAAGCTTTTTGTGAATTGGTGAGAAATGAAGGAAGAATGAGCTTCTATTTATAGAATAATATAGTTTTGATAATTGCACGTTTTGGGGCTCAAAAAATTACAGTACAATACCTCCAAGTTTTTCCATTATTTTTAATTTAGTCATGGAAGTATTATCAATCTTGCACCAACTCCCCTAATAGTAACAAGAATGTGAAACAATAGTATACACATGTGAACAAATAATTATAATCATGTGAAATAATAGCAATCAATTGCTCATTTATCCGGTTAAATACCCGATTGGTCAATATAACCTCCAAACATCAATTATTATCGAAATAATTGTCGATTTTCATTAACACAAATAATTTCAACACAATGAAATCATTTTTATCAAAAATATAAATTTTGATATTTCGAAGTTTGACTTTTCCCAAAAAAGTCAACTGTTGACTTTTTGACCAAATAGTGAATTTCGGAAAATTTTGTGTTTATAGACTATTTTTACTAATTTCATCGTTCCGGACTCAAATATCACGTCCGCGTCTCCAAATTCCACTCTGAACACAACTTAAATTTTAATAACGTTCATCATTAATATTATAACTCATAATATTTATCAACCAGGTCGTTCCCAAGAAAAAGGGGACTTTCCAATAAGGATTTCTCCCTATGGTAGCCGTGATTAGGTGACCAAACCTCTCCTTGTGTAACTTCTAGACATTGTAAATATTGCAATTTAATAATATGAATAACTTTGTCATCTCAATTATTGATTTAATAAAATAACATATTATCACGAGATGATCTTATATGACAATAATCGAATCAATAATATGAGAGATATGATGAAGCAACCATGTAGCAATAATTGAGTATAACCGCGAGTGACTTCTCACGTAAGCATCAATAATCAATACCTGGTGCTACTACGCAACCACGCCAGACAGCGTATTCTTTTGTACTTTTACTCTAGGGTAGTTCAACAATTAACGGTAAAACTTCCGTCGTTATTTTCATAAAGTATTTTTGTCGTTTTCTCAATTCGACAATAATTCCGTTAATGGGGTCCACCAATGATTGTCTTAGTTATCACGAATATTCCTCGTTAAAATGAATATTCCCCACCAATCGAATATTATATAACAACTTGCGTACTTTGCAAAATTTGTAAATATTACCCACAACTATAACATTATATCAAATCCACACCATAATATTCAAAAATATATTTCGAGAAAATTTAATCTTTATTCAAAAAGTTGGGGTCTTACAACCTCCCCTTCTTATGAAATTTCATCCTCAAAATTAGGGTGCGTACCTGGTATGTCGAAGAGGTGAGGATACTTTGATTTCATTTCAGATTCTAACTCCAAGGTCATTTCCTCAATATAGTGGTTTCTCCACAAAACTTTAACTTGAGGTATAACATTGGAGCGTAGAATATGTTCCTTCTTATCCAAGATTTTAACAGGAACCTCTTCATACGTTAAATCTTTCTCTATTTCGTCCGATTCTAACTCAATAATGTGGTTCGGGTCTTTCACATATTTATGTAACATGGATATATGAAAAACGTTATTAACACGAGACATACTTGGTGGTAACGCAAGTCTATAGGCCACAGTTCCTACTCGATCGAGGATTAAAAATGGGACAATGAATCAAGGATTGAGCTTTCCTCTCTTTCCAAATCTTGTAACTCCTTTCCATGGAGCAACACGTAACAACACATGATCTCCAATATCGAATTCTACGTCCTTTCGATGAAGATCAGCATAACTCTTTTGTCGATCTTGTGAGGTTTTTATATGTTGTCGAATCATTTAAATCTTTTCCGTAGTCATACGTACCAACTCTGGTCCCAACAACGTTGCTTCACCCACCTCATCCCAGCATACTGGAGAACGACACTTTCTTCCATACAACGCCTCGAATGGAGCCATGCCAATACTTGCTTGATATCTATTGTTGTAGGAAAACTCCACCAATGGTAAGAACTTGTCCCAACTTCCCTTGAAGTCAAGGACACAGAGTCTTAATAGATCTTTAAGAGTTTGAATCGTCCTCTCCGACTGCCCATCCGTCTGAGGATGATATGCCGAGCTAAATCGTAAATCCGTGCCCATAGCTTTTTGCAAACTAACCCAAAATCTTGAAGTGAAACTTGGGTCTCGATCAGAAACTATGGATACTAGCATACCATGCAATCTTACAACCTCGTTTATGTACATACGAGCAAGACGTTCAAGGGTATAAGTTTCTCGTATCGGTAAGAAATGAGCAGACTTGGTCAATCTATCAACAATGACCCAAATCGCATCTATGCCTTGAGAAACTTTGGGAAGACCGGTAACGAAATCCATGGTAATGTGCTCCCACTTTCATTCTGGAATTTCAAGTAGTTGCAATGGACCCTTTGGTACTTGATGCTCCGCTTTAACTCGTTGACAAATTAAACACCTTGAGATAAATAGCGCTATCTCTCTCTTCATATTGCTCCACCAAAATGTATGATGAAGATCACGATACATTTTAGTACTCCCAGGATGGATTATAAACGGTGTGTTGTGCGCCTCCATCATGATTTTATACTTTAAATCAGAGTCGTTAGGAACACAAAGTCTAGAGTTGACTCGAAGTATTCCTTCTTCATCGATTCTTGCTTCCGGCATAGCACCTTCTTGCATTTTCTTCCTCATACGCATCAGCTCCTGATCTGTAACTTGAGAAACTTTAACTTTATCAATTAAAGTCGGTTCCACTCGTATATTTGCCATCATCACATGGGTCCCTGGAGTCTTTAACTCTATCTCTATCGTTTGCAAGTCACACAAAATGGGCTTTTGTGTTGTGAATATTTCACTTGTACCCGCATATGATCTTCTACTCAATGCGTCAGCTACCACGTTCGCTTTTCTAGGATGGTATTGGATGGTATGATCATAATCTTTCAACAGTTCAAGCCAACGTCGCTGTCGCAAGTTGAGTTCCTTTTGAGTGAAGAAATATTTAAGGCTTTTATGATCCGTAAAGATCTCCACTTTCTCTCCATACAAGTAATGCCTCCAAATTTTAAGTGCGAAGACAACAGCTGCCAACTCTAGATTGTAACGCCCCCAAAATAGGTCCATTCCATCCAACCCATTCTGAGTTGCCAAATATATGGTACGAAAAACAACTACAACTTTATTACAACAATTGTCGTGCAAAATACAACAACACATATCTTTGTGAGTTTGGATACAAATATATACCAATCAGAAGCACGTCACAATGACACCTTACATAAAGGTATAGTCAAAAGCTGTTTTAGAAATTAGAATCTTTGGGAAGTGCTCAAGGAAACCTTCGTATATGGGAGGCCATGCTTTTAGGTTATGGTAGATATCATATGGCCACAGAATTATCCTTGGTTGACCCAATAGACCCCAAAGAAAAACGAGAAGATTACAATCATATTCTTCCCAATGGTGAGTCTTCTCTTGACATATCATTATCTCCACTGTCTTTAATTGGGTATTATACTCCAAACAAACACCAAGATTATATATGTAGTGCTTGTAAATATACTCAGCAAGTGGATGAGCACAACCATGTCTTATGATGACACAAGGTTGTATGTCATTAGACATCTTGTATGATAGTGGCAAAACACCCTTCCAAGTTAAATTCACCTCACCCTCAACATCTATAGACCACCATTTTATTCCCTCGGTATCCCCCGCTCGACCCAGCTACACTTTTATTACCTGAAAGGAATTGTGAAACAAAAGGGTGAGCATAACTAGCTCAAGAAAGAATATTATGACTAAAGATAAATAAATTATCAATAGTCTTCATCAAGAATAAATCGTAGATTCGAACATATGGTAGATGATAAAACTTTTCAACCATAGTTCAGCGGTGAACGAAGCAATCCATTAGAAGAGTCAAATAGACCATAAAATCTATTATCTTCTCCATGTTAAAAGTCCACCAACAATGTTTTATCCCCGTAACATCAATCAACAATTTCGCCCACAATCACGTGTATAACTCATAATCGTAATTGTAGTTCTAAATTCCTTTTCTCATCTAAGACAAAGATAATTTTCATCACTTGTCTTTACCCGAAACATCAAAGATCATGGTTATACCAAATCATAGTTCATGTTCATAATAATACTAATAAATTCATCTTTGCACCACGGCCAAAGATATTCATCAACAGTTCATCTTTACACTACAGGCTAAAGATATTCAACAACAGCTCATCTTTGCATTACGAGCCAAAGATATTCATCAATAATTCATCTTTGCACTACCAAAAGCAAAGATATTCAACAACAGTCATCTTTGCATTACGAGCAAAAGATATTCATCAATAATTCATCTTTGCACTACGGTGCTAAGATATTCATCAACAAGTCATCTTTGCACTACTGAGCCAAAGATATTCATATATCAAAGAAATACATAATCATTTGAAGTTATATAACAATAATTATAACCATGTTGATCAATTCACCTTTGCACTTAAGCTAAAAATATTCAATTGTAAATTCAATGGTCATGATCATACCGATCAACGATTCAACTTTTGCACCATCGGCCAAAGAGAACCTATAGTCACGATCATACCAATAATCGCCCATCTTTACACTCAAGTCAAAGAGAAATATCATCATTAGGGTTATAAGAATGTTATATAAAAACAATATAATCAAAACATGGTTTTAATTTCAAGAGTAAGATTCATAAATCAACGATAATTTGGTCGGAGAAGAAACCAATTTGTCGTGAATAGTACCGTATTCATACATAGTACCGTATACGTGCGCATAAGTAACCTCGATAACTAAAAGATAAAGTTTCATAATAAAATTCATATCCATATTTATAACACCTTAATCCAAATATTATAAATCACTTAGAAATCTCATAATCTAATATTATTAATATTATAATAATATTTTAATCATTTCTTAAACTTATAAATAATTTAATCCAATCATTTACACTTTAATAATTAATGCATTTAATCATCTAAAATGCCAAACTCATAAGATTTCATCATCATTAACCAAAACCCTCATAAAAATCAAGATATACCTCATATATGATTCTCAAGCCAATAAATCATATTTTCCAATTTTCTTACTTCACATAACATATTTAATTCATTTACTTATAACTAGAACATTTTCATGAAAAATACCAAATCAGTTCCAAAATTATTTCTTTTCTGGGATTTAGCATAACATAGTCCCATATTGAACATATATTTTTCTCGAAATTTTAAAAATTCATTTACTATTTTTCATATGGCCAAAACCACCGAATATTTAAACATATATCATAAATTATACTTTAATCCAAAAATTCTGAAATTAATACGGTATACTGATATTATATAGATGTACACCCAATAAAAATTTCATCAATTTTAGAGTTAACCACAAGGAGTTATAAGCAATTACTTTTAAAATAGTCTTTTCTTATAAAATCCATAACTCCTAATCTGTACATCCAAAAATCGTCATTTTTGGACACAATCTACAAAACTCATCAAAATATCATTTCAAATTTTTCCAGAATTTTTGAAGATCCAGAAAAATACAAAACTAAAAAACATAATCACCCTTAAAAATCCCTTACTATCCCTTACCTCAAAAGAGCAGTACTTCTAACTAGAATAACGCTGAACGAACTTGCACCGTATAGCAATACTCAAAGTATACTCATAATACTCACAAGAATACGCTCGATAATAGAGAGAAAACTTGAGTTTACGGTGTGATTTTCAATTCTAACCTAAGCACCCTATTTATAGGAAAATGCTTAGAACACCAAAGCAGAAAATTTATTAAATATTATTATATTTTTTCCAAAACTTCATACGCATGTTTTACCATCCGAACTCAGCCCCTATCACATGTTAAATGAGGAAAACAAAATGAAAAACACGTTTTTGTAAATAAAAATAATTAAAACTTTCAAAAATCAATTATTTCGGAACTTTAGAACTTCAATAATTCATAATAAATAGTCCTTTTATCAGAAAATTCGAATCTTGCGAGTTTTTATAGGAAATTCAATTCTCTACAACTTTGCAGAAGAAAGTTTTTCCAAATTCCAAATAAAAATTGACCAGAATCCACAAACGGGTGATTTTACAAATTTATAATCAAATTTCTATTAATAATTGTGTCCACCAACACACAAAATATGTGTTAAACATTTATTACCACAAAAATACTCTTCCTCCTCATATACTCATATATCCCACATTCATTATAAAAATATCACCGCATTAATATATTATTAAATTAATATATTTAAATAAATTATTTTATCGGAAAAAAGACAAAATATTAATTTTCAACAATTGTCACATTAAAAATTTTCTCCATCTATGTCCACATAAAATAAATATTTTCCTCATCATAAAAATCAATAATTAATTATTTACAAATAATATTACATAATCACAATATTGACAACTAAGGCAGTCCTAAGAAAGAGGGCTTTCAATAAGGATCTCTCCTTCTTGGCGCAATTAGGTGACCAAACCTCTCCTTAGATGTAACTTTCTAGACATTGCCAATAATGTTATCCAATAATATTATTCGGATAATATGAATTATTGCTCTAGATAATGGAAAATCTTGTGTAATGACAATTCTTGAAACAACAGTAATATAAAATATCAACGCAGCAATTATTGAATCAATAAAATATAATATTGAACAGTAATTACTGTAACAATTATTGAGTAGTGCTTTCTTACGTAAGAATCAATAATTCAAAAATACTGTGCAATACCGTGTTCTACTGTGCAACAACGCGTATTACTTTACTTTACCCACCGAGTATTCCAACTGTGTTAAAGGTAACAATTATACTGTTATTTATAAAAACTCCCTTTTGTCGTTTTCTTCATCCGACGCTTATTACATTATGGGGCCCACAATGGGCTACTGGCCGCAATTTAATATTCTGAAGACGAAAAGAATATTCCACGACCAAACGAATATTCCCCACAATAATGAGTATTTTATAACCACTTGCTTATTTTGAAAAAATTATATATATCACCCTTAACTTTAACTTTTATCAATTTAACCATTTACTGAATAGTAATTATAAGAAAAATTGAATACTTTTATTTCATAAAATTCGGGGCCTTACAATCTCCCCTCCTTATGAAATTTCGTCCCCGAAATTTACATACCTTGTATTTCAAAGAGTTGAGAATACCTTGTTTCATTTCAGATTCTATCTCCCCTGTCATCATGATTTCTCCATTGCTCATCTCCTGTATTTCAGATATCATTCTAGAATACGACTTCAAAACAAGGGTTAATTTAACAAATTAACATATCACATAATATCCCGATATTACGTGACGACCAACAAATAAGCTTAGGTAGGACACACTAGCGAAGGATTTACTCATCTCTCTCCTCCTAGTTCTAATCCCGATCTCGCCGGAGATCATATCCCTAAGCTCGATACCAAATGTAGCGCCCCAAAATAGGTCCATTCCATCCAACCCATTCTCGAGTCGCCAAATATATGGTACGGAAAACAACTACAACTTTATTACAACAATTGTCGTGCAAAAATACAACAACACATATGTTGTGAGTTTGGATACAAATATATACCAACTCAGAGTAAGTACGTCACAATGACACCTTACATAAAGGTATAGTCAAAAACCTGTTTTAGAAATTAGAATCTTTGGGAAGTGCTCAAGGAAACCTTCGTATACATGGGAGGCCATGCTTTTAGGTTATGGTAGATATCATATGGGCCATGTAATTATCCTTGGTTGACCCTAATAGACAAAGAAAGAAAAACAAGAAGATTACTATCATATTCTTCCCAATGGTGAGTCTTCTCTTGACATATCATTATCTCCACCATCGTAATTGGGTATTATACTCCAAACAAACACCAAGATTATATATGCTAGTGCTTGTAAATATACTCAGCAAGTGGATGAGCACAACCATGTCTTATGATGACACGAGGTTGTATGTCATTAGACATCTTGTATGATAGTGGCAAAACACCCTTTCAAGTTAGATTCACCTCACCCTCAACATCTATAGACCACCATTTTATTCCCTCGCTATCCCCCGCTCGACCCAGCTAAACTTTTATTACCTGAAAGGAATTGTGAAACAAAAGGGTGAGCACAACTAGCTCAGTAAAGAATATTATGACTAAAGATAAATAAATTATCAATAGTATTCATCAGTAATAAATCAGAGATTTAGAACATTTGGTAGATGATAAAACTTTTCAACCATAGTTGCAGCGGAACGAGCAATCCATTAGAAGAGTCAAATAGAACATAAAATCTATTATCTTCTCCATGTTAAAAGTCCACCAACAATATTTTATCCCTGTAACATTAATCAACAATTCCTGTCCACAATCACGTGTATAACTCATAATCGTAATTGTAGTTCTAAATTCCTTTTCTCATCCAAGACAAAGATAATTTTCATCACTTGTCTTTACCTGAAACATCAAAGATCATGGTTATACCAAATCATAGTTCATGTTCATAATAATACTAATAAATTCATCTTTGCACCACAGCCAAAGATATTCATCAATAGTTCATCTTTACACTAGAGGCTAAAGATATTCAACAACAGGTCATCTTTGCATTACGAGCCAAAGATATTCATCAATAATTCATCTTTGCACTCACAAAGCTAAAGATATTCAACAACAGTCATCTTTGCATTACGAGCAAAAGATATTCATCAATAATTCATCTTTGCACTACTGCTAAGATATTCATCAACAAGTCATCTTTGACTACGAGCCAAAGATATTCATATATCAAAGAAATACATAATCATTTCGAAGTTATATAACAATAATTATAACCATGTTGATCAATTCACCTTTGCACTTAAGCTAAAAATATTCAATTCTAAATTCAATGGTCATGATCATACCTACCAACAATTCAACTTTTGCACCATCGCCAAAGAGAACCTATAGTCACGATCATACCAATAATCTACCCATCTTTACACTCAAGTCAAAGAGAAATATCATCATTAGGGTTATAAGAATGTTATATAAAAACAATATAATCAAAACATGGTTTTAATTTCAAGAGTAAGATTCATAAATCAACGATAATTTGGTGGAAAAGAAACCAATTTGTCGTGAATAAGACCCATGTTATTCGTGACATAGTACCGTATACGTGCATAAGAATAACCATCACGAAAAGATAAAGTTTCATAATAAAATTCATATCCATATTTATAACCCCTTAATCCAAATGTTATAAATCACTTAGAAATCTCATAATCTAATATTATTAATATTATAATAATATTTTAATCATTTCTTAAACTTATAAATAATTTAATCCAATTATTTACACTTTAATAATTAATGCATTTAATCATCTAAAATGCCAAACTCATAAGATTTCATCATCATTAACCAAAACCCTCATAAAATCAGATATACCTCATATATGATTCTCAAGCCAATAAATCATATTTTCCAATTTTCTTACTTCACATAACATATTTAATTCATTTACTCATAACTAGAATATTTTCATGAAAAATACCAAATCAGGCCCAAAATTATTTCTTTTCGGGATTTAGCATAACATAGTCCCATATTGAACATATATTTTCTCGAAATTTTAAAAATTCATTTACTATTTTTCATATGGCCAAAACCAATAGAATATTTAAACATATATCATAAATTATACTTTAATCCAAAATTCTGAAATTAATACGGTATAATCGATATTATATAGATGTACACCCAATAAAAATTTCATCAATTTTGGAGTTAACCACAAGGAGTTATAAGCAATTAATTTTAAAATAGTCTTTTCTCATAAAATCCATAACTCCTAATCTGTACATCCAAAAATCGTCATTTTTGGACACAATCTACAAAACTCATCAAAATATCATTTCAAATTTTTCCAGAATTTTTGAAGATCCGAAAAAATACAAAACTAAAAAACATAATCACCCTTAAAAATCCCTTACTATCCCTTACCTCAAAAGAGCAAAGATTTAACTAGAATAATATTTGAGCGAACTTGCACCGTATAGCAATACTCAAAGTATACTCAAAATACTCACAAGAATACACTCGATAATATAGAGAGAAAAACTTGGATTTACGGTGTGATTTTCAATTCTAACCTAAGTACCTATTTATAGGAAAATCTTTAGAACACCAAAGCGTAAAATTTATTAAATATTATTATATTTTTTCCAAAACTTCATACGCATGTTTTACCATCTGAACTCAGCCCCTATCACATGTTAAATGAGGAAAACAAAATGAAAACACGTTTTTGTAAATAAAAATAATTAAAACTTTCAAAAATCAATTATTTCGGAACTTTAGAACTTCAATAATTCATAATAAATAGCCCTTTTATCAGAAAATTTGAATTTCACGTGTTTTTATAGGAAATTCAATTCTCTACAACTTTACAGAAGAAAGCTTTTCCAAATTCTAAACAAAAATTGACCAGAATCCACAAACGGGTGATTTTACAGGCTATAATCAAATTTCGGTCAATAATTGTGTCCACCAACACACAAAATATGTGTTAAACATTTATTACCACAAAAATACTCTTCCTCCTCTTATACTCATATATCCCACATTCATTATAAAAATATCACCGTTAATATATTATTAAAATAATATATTTAAATTATTTTATCAGAAAAAGACAAAATATTAATTTTCAACAATTGTCACATTAAAAATTTTCTCCATCTATGTCCACATAAAATAAATATTTTCCTCATCATAAAAATCAATAATTAATTATTCACAAATAATATTACATAATCACAATATTGACAAACGTGCAGTTCCCAAGAAAGAGGGCTTTCAATAAGGATCTCTCCTCATCGGGCGCGCAATTAGGTGACAAACCTCTCCTTGATGCGAGAACTTTCTAGACATTGCCAATAATGTTATCCAATAATATTATTCAGATAATATGAATTATTGCTCGATAATGGAAAATCTTGTGTAATGACAATTCTTGAAACAACGGTAATATAAAATATCAACGCAAAGAATTATTGAATCAATAAAATATAATATTGAGCAGTAATTATTCGTAATAATTATGAGTAGTGCTTTCTTACGTAAGAATCAATAATTCAAAAATATGTGTAATCTGGTGTTCTCTTTATCGCAACAACAACGTATTACTTTACTTTACCCACCGAGTATTCCAACAGTGTTAAAGGTAACAATTACGCTGTTATTTATAAAAACTCCCTTTTGTCGTTTTCTTCATCCGACAGTTATTTTGTTATGGGGCCCACAAAATTGTGCTCCTTGTAACTGATCAAATAGGTCATCAATACGTGGTAATGGAACCTATTTTTTATGGTGACATGATTCAACTCCCGATAATCAATACAAAGTCTCATACTCCCATCTTTCTTCTTCACGAATAGAACAGGAGCACCCCAAGGAGACATACTAGGATGAATGAAACCAATGTCTAACAATTCCTGCAATTAGGTCTTTAACTCCTGAAGTTCAATAGGAGCCATTCGATATGGGGCTTTGGAAATGGGTTTTATACCGGGTTCAAAGTCGATACAAAATTCAACTTCACGCTCTGGGGGTAGGCCAGGAAGTTCTTTAGGGAATACGTCAGGAAATTTATTAACATTAGAAATATCCTTCAAATCTGACATATTTTTGTTTAAATCCGTGACATGAGCTAAGAAAGCTTGCCATCCGTTTTTCAATAAACGAATAGCTTTATGGCTTGAGATAACCGTGATTGATTTTAATGGTTTGGTCGCTTAAATTCGTATAATAGGTTTATTAGGAATATGAAAGCTAACAACCTTATAAAAACAATCAATTTTAGCATGATGAGTAGTTAACCAATCAATCCCTAGAATCACGTCAAATGCAAGTATTTTTAAGGAAATAAGATCGACAGATGTAACGATTTGATTCCGATTTGAATCAAACAAGACTTATAAACAGTGGATGTAATGAAGGTTTCTCCTAATGGAGTTTCAACAGATAAGTAAAAGTCTAATTTCTCCGGAGTTAAATTTAATCGTTGAGCGCAAGTAGGAGAAATAAAAGAATGGGTAGAACCAGTATCAAATAAGGTATAGACTTCACTAGAGTTTATGATAAGCTCACCCGTGATAACCTCGTTCGGGTTCCTTGCTTTTTGGGAGGTCACAACAAACGCTCTCCCTTGCACTACCGGCTTTGACTTTTCTGGGATGGCCTTTGGTGCCTCCATCCTAGCTGAATTTGTCTTCGGTGAACGACAAAATTGAGCTAAGTGACCTTCCCTTCCATAATTATAACATGCTTTGGACGGCATCGCGTAGTTTGGACTGATGTGTCCCTCCCCTCCGCATTTGAAGCATATGATAGGTGGTCATTCTCCTTCCTTAACAGCGGGTGTTGGTGCTGACGTCTTTCCATCATTGTTGAATCTCATTTTCTTGAAATGTCCATTTTACTATCTTGGCCATGATTACCACCCGAAGTGGTTACCATTTCGCATGTTGATTCCTCCACGCTTATTGTCACCGATGGTACGACCCGATACCACTGGTATTTTCATCATGTTACCTGCCGCTCTTGGTTGCGTTGACTCGTTATCGGCGCTCCAATAATCGAGCCCTATTTACAACATCTGAGTACAAACACAGTTTATGAGAAATAAGATATTGACGTATCTCCGGTTTCAAACCTCTTAAAAACATTCGTGTCATTCGCTCCTCATTATCGACCAAATGGGATGCAAACCAGGATAACTTCGTAAATTTAGCCTGGTATTGCAAAACGGTCATATTGTTTTGCTCCAACTTGATAAACTCCACCTCTTTCATGTGATGAATACTTTTGGGAAAGTACTTGTCGTTGAATAGCTCTTAGAACTTCTCCCAAGACATCTTGAGTGCGTCAGGCTGGGTACATTTTACAGATTCCCACCAGTAATCTGCCTCTTCACGCAACATGAAGGTGGCGAAGGGAACCTTTTGCTCCTTGGAGCATCCCAAGACATCAAATATCTTGGTGATCTGCTTTATCCATACTTCAGCCTTAAGTGGTTTTGGCTCTCCAATAAACTCCGGTGGTCCCAGCTCCTTGAACTGTTTAGCGGTAACCGTTTTCAGTGTTTCCGCCTACATTTTGGACAGGAGCCGCTCTCGCCTGATGTTGCATGAATTGCATGAAACCTCATAACATTCCATCATTCATCATTTGGTCAGTGTTATTGTTTGCATGAGGATTGTCGCCTTCCTGATGCACATTGTCTTGGTTATTGATATGTGGAGACTCAACGTCTCCTGTGCTCCATTGATGTTCTCAACATTCTCGGATGCCATTTTCAAATACTGCCACAAAACAAGGGTTAATTGACATGCAACATATTATCCATATACTCTGACCAACCAATTAAATACCAAATAAACTTAGGTAGGTCATACTAGCGAAGGAATTCCCCATCGCTCCCCTCCTAGTTCTAGTCTCACATTTTAGCCAGGGATCATATCCCTAAGCTTTGATACCAACTGTGACGCCCACAAAATAAGTATACATCACCTATGCTGAGTCATCAAATACATGGTACAGAATACAAATAAAACTTAATTATACAATTGTCGTGTAAAGTACGACAAAACATAAGCTGTGAGTTTTAATACAAATATTGTCGTCTGGACAATATACAAACTCAAATTTAATATTATTACATTTATTTTCCACTATTTCACTGAATAGTGAGGACTACTAATGCTATCATCTGGTCCGTCACTCCGTTCCCCGACTAGTCCCTACTACGTTCTCATTTCTCAAGAGAACAATAAAAGTAAAAGGGTGAGCTAGCCTAGCCCAATGAAATATTATGACTAAGATAATGCAGAATATATTATCGTTAGTTTCAACGTTGTTAAAGCGATACAATATAACAACCATCAAGTTTAACTGCAGCGGAACAAGCAATCCATTAAAAGAGTCAAGTAGAGAATAAAATGTACTATCTTTTATGATTTAGAAGGTTTTTCATCACTTTTATCGTCGAGACTCAGCTTAATAAATAATCTACATCATCGAATCACCCCTGCACTACGGCCAAGGATATTCTTTAGTATCACGACCACAATTATCCATGCACTACGGGCCAAGAATATTTGTGTATTCAATAATGGTTATGATCATGCCAACAACTGTCCATCAATGCTCTACGGGCCAATGAGGACTTTTTCCACATCATTTGTAACATTACGGTCATGATTACACCGAATAATCCCTGGTCATAATCATACCAAGTCCATCTATGCACTATAGGCCACAGATGACTTTCAACAAAATATAAACATGAGGATGATGATAATGATATAAGAATTCAATAAAACAAGTTCAAGAATTAATTTATCCAGGAACTAATAACGTCCAAATTGTCAACATGATACTGCTTTGTAGAGTAAAATTCAAGAATGCTCAGAAGAATATTTCCATGAAAAGATACTGGATGAAGTGCAAATATCAACAATATTCCACTAATTTCATGGAGTATAGAAGTCAAAACTTTAACCAACTAAGTATAATAAGGAATGGAATAACAAAAGAAATCACCAGGCATGCGATAGACCGCACAGGTAGGTAATTTCAATAGAATAATAAATAACAGAATCAGGTCCGGCGTAAAACGCACAGACATGATATTCCAACAAAATAATAAAGACGAAATCAGGTCCAACGTAAAACGCATGCATGAGGATATTCCAAATGAATAATAAAGATGTAATCAGTGAAATTAAAACGCATGCATGTGATATTCCAAATGAAATAATAAAGACGGAATTAGGTGCGGCGTAAAAGCGCATGCATACATGATATTCCAACGAGAATAATAAAGATGAGAATTCAGTCCGTAAAAACGCATGCAGATGAGGATATTCAACGAGAATAATAAAGAGGCGGAACCGGTCCGGCGTAGAATGCACAGATAGGATGTTCCAACAGAATGATAAAGAATAGAACAACAGAATAATTTCACCAAGTATAGGGTAGCCCGCGTATACATGTTATTCCAACAGAATAATAAAGAATGGAACAACAGAAGTTCTCTTCATAGATAAGAAAGAAATAATACTCCCTACCTTAGAAAAACTGGATACTGGAATAATGAGGTAGCAGACTTCTCTTCTTCTTTCTATAATTTTTCTCAATAATAATCGCTCTAAAGCTTTTGTGAATTGATGAGAAATGAAGGAAGAATGAGCTTCTATTTATAGAAAAATATAGCTTTGATAATTGCACGTTTTGGGGCTCAAAAAATTACAGTACAATACCACCAAGTTTTTCCTTTATTTTTAATTTAGTCATGGAAGTATTATCAATCTTGCACCAACTCCCCTAATAGTAACAAGAATGTGAAACAATAGTATACACATGTGAACAAATAATTATAATCATGTGAAATAATAGCAATCAATTGCTCATTTATCCGGTTAAATACCCGATTGGTCAATATAACCTCCAAACATCAATTATTATCGAAATAATTATCGATTTTTATTAACACAAATAATTTCAACACAATGAAACTATTTTTATCAAAAATATAAATTTTGAAATTTTGAAGTTTGACTTTTCCCGAAAAAGTCAACTGTTGACTTTTTAACCAAATAGTGAATTCCGGAAAATTTTGTGTTTATAGACTATTTTTACTAATTTCATTGTTCCGGACTCAAATATCACGTCCGCATCTCCAAATTCCACTCCGAACACAACTTAAATTTTAATAACATTCATCATTAATATTATAACTCACAATATTTATCAACCAGGTCATTCCCAGGAAAGAGGGGGCTTTCCAATAAGGATTTCTCCCTATTGGCGCCCAATTAGGTGGCCAAACCTCTCCTTGACAGAACTTCTAGACATTGTAAATATTACAATATAATAATATGAATAAATTTGTCGTCTCAATTATTGATTTAATAAAATAACATATTATGCGAGATGATCTTATGACAATAATCGAATCAATAATACGAGAGAGATATAATCTGAGAATCATCTGTAGCAATAATTGAGTATAACTGAGTGACTTCTCACGTAAGCATCAATAATCAATACCGTGTGCTACTATGCAACCACGCGTATTACTGTACTTTTACTACCGGGTAGTTCAACAGTTTTAACGGTAAAACTTCCGCCGTTATTTTCATAAAATATTTTTGTCGTTTTCTCAATCCGACAATAATTCCGTTATGAAATTCAACCAATGATTGTGTGGTTATACGAATATTCCCTGTTAAAACGAATATTCCCCGACCAATCGAATATTATATAACAACTTGCGTACTTTGCAAAATTTGTAAATATTACCCACAACTATAACTTTATATCAAATCCACACCATAATATTCAAAAATATATTTCGAGAAAATTTAATCTTTATTCAAAAAGTTGGGGTCTTACATTGACCCCAGAGAAGTTAGACTTTGACTTATTGGTTGAAACTCCGTTTGGAGAAACCTTCATTACATCCACTGTTTATGAATCTTGTTTGATTCAAATCGACACTTTCACGTTACCTATCGATCTTATTCCTTAGAAAATACTTGCCTTTGATGTGATTTTAGGAATTGACTGGTTAACTACTCATCATTGATTATTTTTGTGAGGTTGTTAGTTTTTATATTCCTACCCAACTTGTTATGCGAATTCAAGCAACCGAACCACTAAAGTTAATCATTGTCATATCAAGCCATAAGTAAAGAGCCCTGAGCCTTTCGCTGGTGACTTCCAAGTCTTGGAATACACCGAAGCCAGACTATCCGTAGGGGACGCCATGAATAACGTTGGGAAGTTGATAAATATCAATGTGACGTGCTATCTAAGTTTGGGATAAGAGTCATAGTTTTGAATTATATTGTTAATTAATTTCCTAACGTATTCCCTGAAGACTTCTTAGCCTACCCTAGATCATAAAATTGAATTTTGTATTGACCCCGGTACAAAACCCCATTTCTAAGACCCTCAAGTATTTCTTCACCCAAAATGAACATATTATGCGCTAAAGACGTTGGCTCAAGTTGTTGAAGATTACGACCATTCCATTCAATACCATCCTAAAAAAGCGAACGTGGTAGCTGGCGTGTTGAGTAGAAGATCGTATGCATTTACGAGTGCGAATATATGAATCTACGTGAAGATAACAAATATACGATTTGAACCGACTTTAAATCGATAATGGTAAAGCTGCTCAAGATACAGACCCGAAGCTGATAAATATGAAGAAGAAGGTTTAAGAAGGCATTATTCTAGAAGCAAAAATCGACGAAGAGAGGAAATCTCAACCCTCAATTTTATTGGCCTATTTGAAATCCTTGATCGAGTAAGAACTGTGGCCTATAGACTCGCCTTACCACCAAGTATGTCGGGTGTTCATAACGTATCAATATTACGTAAATATGTGGACGACCCGAACCACATTATTGATTTAGAACCAAACGAGATAGCGGAAGATTTAACGTATGAGGAGATACCTGTTAAAAGCTTGGATAAGAAGGAACATATTATACGCTTAAAGGTTATACCTCAAGAGTTAGAATCTGACAAGGTATCCTCATCTGTTCGGCATACCAGGTATGTACATAAATTTCGAGGGCGAAATTTCATAAGGAGGGGAGATTGTAAGACCCAAAATTTTATGAATAAAAGATTTAATTTTCTCAAAATATTTTTTTGAATATTATGGTGTGGATTTGATATAATGTTATAGTTGTGGGTAATATTTACAAATTTTTCAAAGTAAACAAGTGGTTATAAAATATTCGATTGATCGGGGAATATTCGTTTTAACAGGGAATGTTCGTACAACAGCGTACTCATTGGTGGACCCCACAATTGAATTATTGTTGGAATGAAAAAACGATAAAAATATATTTTTATGAAAATAACGTCGGAAGTTTTACCGTTAATTGTTGAAGTACCTGGTAGTAAAAGTACAGTAATACAAGTGGTTGCATAGTAGCACACGGTATTGATTATTGATGCTCACGTGAGAAGTCACTCAGTTTTGGTCAATTATTGTTACAGTAATTGCTGTATAGTATCTCACGTTATTTGATTCAATTATTGTTGATATTTTATATAATATTAAATCAATAATTGAGACGATACAATTATTAATATTATTATTTACAATATTGATGATATCTAGAAAGTTCTGTTGAGGAGAGGTTTGGTCTCCTAATTGCGCGCCAATATGGAGAAATCCTTATTGGAAAGTCCCCTCTTTCTTGGAAACGATATGGTTGTTAAACATTGCGAATTATAATAATGATGATAAATGTTGTTAAAAATATATTGAATGAATTTTATAAAGTATTTGTTGTAGATTTTGGCATATTATTTGGACCCCATTTACCTATTTTTCAAAATAATTGGTAGAAATTTATTCTTTATAATAAAGGTGGGGGCCACATGTGGGGCCCACGTATGGAAGAAATGATTTTAGAAAAGGGGGGAGAGTATACGTAAAGGAGAGGGAATTTATATATATAAGTATGTGATGTGTGTATATATATATAATTGGTGTGTATGTGATAGTGTATATATATATATATATATATATATATATATATATTTGACATGTGTGTGTGTGGTGGGAAAATAGGGGGGTGGGGGAAGATTACTTGGATGGAAGGGAATTGGGTTGTGATTTTGGAATTTCTGTATGTGTTAGTGTGGGTGTGTGAAAGGAGTATGGTGGTGGGAGAAAAGAAAGAATGAAAGTGATGTGTGTGTGAGTGGAAAATGGTGGAAAATGAGTGAAAGTGTTGTGTGTGTGTGTATGAAATATGGTGGAGGATGATGATAGTGATGGTTGTATATATATATATATATGTTATAAGACGCCCGTGAATTGCATAAGACGCCCGTGATTCTTTTGTCTGAAATCCTACTGTTAGTTCGTGATAATTTTTCTAAATAGTATCATTTCATTCTCCTATAAATATGATGCTTAGTTAGAATTGAAAATTACACCAGAATCAGAGAATTCTTCTATAATATTGAGCGTATTTCTTTCGAGTTTTAGAAAGCTTTGAGTATAGAAAATAGTGAAAGTTTTCTTCAAGAATATCCCCGCTATACTAGTTGGAATACTCTTCTTTTCAAGGTAAGGGGTATTATTTCTTTCGTATTCATGAAGATAATTATTTTTGTTCAATATTCATAAGGGGTATTATTTATTTCACATTCTGAAGAGATATTATTTTTCGTATTCGTATGAATATTATTTTCGTTCAATATTCATAAGAAATTTTATTTCGTTCAATATTCGCAAGAAATATTATATGCGTTTAATATTCGCAATGAATATTATTTTCGTTTAATATTCGTAATGCATATTTTTTTCGTTTAATATTCATAAGGGAGGTTATTTTTGTTCAATATTCGCTTGAAATAATATTTTCTTCCATACTCTATAGTGTGTAAGTAATATTATTTCGTTTCAAATTTCAAATTCTATACTCATTTTGTTAAAGTTTTGGCTTCTATACTCCATGAAATTAGTAGAATATCTTTGATATTTGCGCTTCATTCAGTATCTTTTCATGGAAATATTATTCTGAGCATTCTTGATAAGTTTAACTTTTTCATGCCAGAGTACTATTCACGAGTTACTATTCATGGGGTACTATTCACTCAAGTAGTATTCACTCGGGGTAATATTCATGATAAAAATTGATTCGTTTTCGGTCCAAATCAATTTTGGTACAATATTATTCTTGAATTTTACTCCACAAAGTAGTATCATGTTTACAATTTGAACGTTATTGAATTATGGATAAATTAAATTATAAATCTTTAAAATTTATCCTTGAACTTGTTTTATTGAATTATTATGTCATTGTCATCATCCTAATGCTTATGTTGTTATGAAAGTCATCTTCAGCCCGTAGTGTATAGATGGACTTGGTATGATTATGACCAGGGATTATTCGGTATAATCATGACCGTAATGTTACAAATGATGTGGTAAAAGTCCTCATTGGCCCGTAGTGCATTGATGGACAGTTTTTGGTATGATTATGGCCATGGATTCTCTTCGGCCAAGGGTGCAAAGACGAATTGTTTTATGGCATGATCATGACCGTTGATGAAAACACGATTATCTTTGGCCCGTAGTGCATGGATAATTCGTGGTCGTGATACTAAAGAATATCCTTGGCCCGTAGTGCAAGGATGATTCGATGATGTGGATTATTTATTGTCGAGTCTCAAATGATAAAATTGATGATAAATCTTTTAAATCATAGAAGATTGTAGATTTTATGCTCTACTTGAGTCTTCTAATGGATTGTTTATTCCGCTGTAGTTGTTGATCTAAAACTTGTTGTCTATTATATTTTATCAGTTGTTATACTGTTGAAGGCTAAGGATAATTTATTCTGCATTATCTTAGTCATAATATTTCTTACTGGGCTAGTTTAGCTCACCCTTTTCTTTCACTGTTCTCTTCAGGAAATGAGAATATAGCTGGGACTAATCGGGGAATGGATTGACGGTCCAGATGGTTGCATTAGTAGTCCTCACTATTCTGTGAAATAGTGTGATAATAAATGTAATGAGGACTTATTTTGAGTTTGAATACAGTCTAGAAGATAATATTTTTACTAAAACTCACAGCTCTTGTTGTATATTTAAGTTTGTATTCAAGTTATGTACCATGTATTTGATGACTCAGAATGGGTGATGTATACCTATTTTTGTTGCGTCACACCACATATACCATTTGACGTCATGAAGACACTTCTTTTTCTGTTTTCGTGTAAGATCAGGAGGTAGAATGTTGATCACTAGATAATTCACGAAGTCCGCGTACCATGGAAATTCTGTATTTATCCCAAACAGTTGCTTATCCGGGAATGACTCGTTGATTACACACTTGTCCTCTTTCTGTTTATCTTGATTTTCCAGCCTTGACAAATGATCTTGAACCCTCATAGTAAGTTCACCTTTTTGTACTTCGATGAGTGTCCTACTCGTAGCCAAGAAAGGTCTCCCTAAGATGATCGGGATGTTCTTATCCTCCTCAAAATCCAGAATAATAAAATTCGCGAGGAATATAAACTTATCAACCTTGACCAATATGTCCTCTACGATGCCTCTCGGATATGTGACTGACCTATCCGTTAACTACAATGAGATGTTCGTAGGCTTTGGTGCGGGCAAACCTAATTCTGTATAAACTAATAACGGCATAAGGTTCACACTCACTTCCAAATCGCACAAACATTTGTTTAACGCCATAATCCCAATCATGCATGGAATGGTGAAACTCCCCGGGTCTTTCAACTTGGGTGGCAACGTTCGCTGTAACACCGCACTACACTCTTCTGTTAATGCCACCATCTCGAAGTCTTCCAACTTCTTTTTTGTGGAAAAATTCCCTTTCATGAATTTTGCATAACTAGGCATCTGCTCCAGGGCTTCTGTAAACAGGATGTTAATCTGAAGTTTCTTAAAAACTTCCAAAAATTTTGCAAACTTCTTTGTCTAGTTTCTGTTTTTGAACTCTTTGCTGAAAAGGTGGGGGAGGATAGACAACTGGTTCGTTAACTGGTGTGTTCTTTTCCACTTGTTTTTCTTCCCCCTGTTTGACCTTTACCATTGTATTTTCTCTATCAGTCTCAACCTCCTTTGTAGCCAAATTTTCTATTTCTTGACCCTCATGTTGTTTTCCACTTCTTAACATAATGGCTTGACATTACTCGTGATTACCCTTCAGATTTCTTTCGGTGTCACTTGGTAACGTTCCTTGTGGTCTATTATTCAATGCTAATGCAATTTGTAATACCTGATTCTCTAGATTCTTGATGGCCATCTCTTGTGATTTCATTGCCATTGCTTGATTTTTCATAGCCACCTCATTTCTTGTTATGTACTTTGTCACCAACTCCTCTAAATCTGATTTCCTTTCTTGATGTTGAGCTGGTTGTTGATTATTCTGAAATCCTGGGGGATATGATGGTCATGGAGGTTGTTGATGCTGGTTATTACTCCATGAAAAGTTCAGATGATTCCTATTTCCTTGATTGTAAGCATTCTGGTATGTATTATGTGGAATTCTGTTATAGTTGCCCACAAATTGCACTGATACTCGATTAATTGTGCATTGATCTGTAGGATGTTCACCAGCGCACAACTCACAAATAATTGCCACTTGTTGTGCCTGTTGTGCGTGTACCCCTGTCATAGCATCCAACTTCTTTGAAAGTGCTAAAATTTGCGCTTATATTGCTGTCACACCATCTACTTCTAACACTCCAGCTGCCTTTGCTTGTGTCATTCTTGTCGTGGGCCACTAGTAGTTGTTAGCTGCCATAGTCTCTATCAATTCGTAGGCCTCCTCATAACTCTTAGCCATAAACGCTCCACCCGAAGCCGCATCAATACTGGTTCTGAGGTTTCCGTTCAATCCATTGTAAAACGTGTTCATCTGCAACCGCTTAGGCAATCCATGATGAGGGCATTTTCTGAGCAACTCTTTGTATCTTTCCCATGCCTCATATAATGACTCCCCGTGTTGCTGCTCAAACATCGTTATCTCATTCCTCATTTTTGCAGTTTTTGCTGGTGGGAAGAATTTTGCAAGGAATTTCTGAGCTAGGTCTTCCCAAGTAGTTATTGATCCCGGCGGTAGAGAGTGTAACCAACTCTTCGCCTTGTCCCGTAAGGTGAATGGGAACAAGCAAAGTCTCACCGCATCATCCGACACCCCATTATACCTGAAGGTGTCACAAATTTCCAGAAAGCTGACTAGGTGTTCATTCAGATCGTCATTTGCCAATCCCCCAAACTGAACTGAATTTTGGATCATTTGAATCGTCACAGGCTTGATTTCAAAGGTGTTTGCAGCTATAGCAGGCCTAGTGATACTTGACTGCAGTTCAGTCACCTTGGGTGTAGCTAGATCCCTCAATGCTTTCTGATCTTCAGCTGCCATTGTTTCTTCTTTTTCAGAGTTTTCGAATTCTTCTCTTCTTTCCTTGATCCACTTACTTAACCTCTGAAACCGTTTCTCAATGTCGTCCTCAAAAGGAAACAAGTCTGGATTTTTGGAACGCGTTTGCATAAACCACTTCAAAAACCTGAAATAAGAGGAACAAAACAAAAATAAAATTGTTTATGTAAAACCGGACTAATTAAACTGATATCGTAAAATGCTAAAATCTATACTAAAATTTTCCCCGACAACGACGCCAAAAACTTATTGGGTAAAATCTAGTTACGCACAACACGCAAGTATATGTGATCAAAAAGTAATATACTAGTAAGTAGAGTATCGTTCCCATAGAGACAATTAAGTAAGAATTTAACCTCACAATTATCAATTTCCTATTAATCCTAATTTTATTAAACTAGCCAAATCAATGATTAAAATTATAAAAACTAAATTATTAATAAATATAAAATCTCAAACCAAACACAAATATTAAAAACTAAAATTTTAAACAAATATTGGAGAATTAGGCTTACGATTTCACCCTAAGCTTCATTATGAATTTTTCACCTTAATTCCAGTTCAATTTACTATCCCCGTTTATTAATCAAGAACACGAATGTAACACTAGCCACCTCTCGATGCACTAATACCATATTAACTTAAATCCACAAATAAGATAGAAACAAGTTAAACACCTTAATCAACTAACTCACTATATCTCTATGTGAATTATAATTAAAGAAGGTTTAAGATTAAATTCTCTATCAGATTACATGCGATGTCAAGCATATCTCTACCTTAACATTTATCAAGATTCTGTTCATTCACAAAATTTATGAACACATGTTATATTAACTAAGTCTAGATTCGTACTTCCTCTCTCGAATTCATACAAATCCACAAAGAACTGTTGATCAGGCAATTCATAAATTCAAGCTCAAATTAATATAGATAAACTGGAAAATAATTTATTAAACTGGAAATCAAAGCTACATAATCATTGTTTCACTTAAGGATCCATCATCAGCCTAAAAAGTAAATTAGCTCATAATAAATGAATTAAATACTGAATAAATAAAAGAAAACATCATCCAAATTACACAAATTGAAATTAAAGGAGAATAGTGATACACCACCCTTCTCGTCCTTCAATTATGCAATCTTCGTGAAAATCCTCCTCTTCTTCGTTCCTCCAAGCTCTTGTTCTTCAATCTTGTTCCCAAAAGTGTGTATGAAAAATGGTGACCCTTTTTTTTCTTTTCACACATAGCATAAATTTTGACTCACTTCAGCTCCACACCATAAATCCTAATCCAACTCTAACTCATTACCAAGAAAATCTAAAAGAAGTCCAAATCCTTTTCAAAACCAACAAGTCATTAATCAAAGACTCCCATGAGTATGAAATAACAACCATAACACAATCCTATTATAAACGTATTATATAAAGAATTTGTAACTCCCAAGACTGCCCATTTTCCATCACATAACAAATAACGCCCAAATCGAGTCCCGTGAAAGCGGTACCGCACTATATATTACTCCTTCAAGCAGGCTGCTCAAGGCTTACCCAATCAATGACCACCACCACGACTAGTGCGCTTGCCGCTATATGTTACTTAGCACCACAGCGCGCCCCGTGTTATGGAGTCAGAAAGTCCAAACTTGCTTGAAAAATCCTTCCAATGCTAGCATCTTGATAAGCTCACTAATTATCCTACAACAAGCACAAAACCCATCAAGAGTAACATGAAAATAACCAAAAATGCACAATATAACAAGCTAAACGAATATAAATCATAGGTTAAAAACCTACTCATCAAGGGACACCCCACTTTTGTGGAAGGAAGAGCACCTAGCCAAGGCTTGGTTTGAACCCACACGCGCGCACCGCCAACCGACTGGGCTCGGGCTCATGGGCCTAGGTCATTGTATATATCTTTTTGGAAAAACTTTATTTAAAAATTGTACTTTATTTTTAGTTCCAACTTTATTTATTATTATAAAAATTCAAAACTGCGTCGTTTAGAGTTCCAACGCTGCAGAGCTACGTAGGCCCGCAAAACTACATCTTAGAGCTATAACGCTGAACATTCTGTAAATTTTTTCAGATTTCCAGCTGTAGTGCTGGGTCAAAATAATGCCTAAAGCCGCAGCGCTGGCACGCAGAGTCCCGACTCTGTCTGCATTTCTACACGAATGGATGTGACTTGTCTTCCAAAACCATTCATTGGTATCCCATACTATAGACACTCAAAATTTTCTGCATACCTATTACTAACATTGCAGTAGGGCAGAATCGTCTTTCAGAGATAACCCTGAAAGATAGCTCAACTCAATCCCAGAAATACCACCGGATGTTTCAAATTCTATCCCGAAAATAACACTAGAAGTGTCAATTTCAACATCGGAGATAACCCCAAGGCATGTAGTTCCAATACCAGAAATCACACCGGAGAAGGCCGTTTCATCTCGGAGATAACCCCGAGATACCCAGTCTCAGTCCCGGAAATAACACCAAAAAAGAAAATGTCAACCTTGGAGATAACTTCAAGGAGTGCAGTTGCAGTTCCGGAGATAACCCCGGAGATGCTCGTTTCAACCTATGCAGTCAGCATCAACCTCGGGACTCACATCGAGGCACTCAGCTCCAAACCCTGAGATAACCCTGGGAGGTCAGGCACACCTCAAAGACAACCTTGAAGACATCCAGTACTTGCAGTAACCCAATCTCAGAGATAACCCTGAGCAACGACTGCTTTATCAGCCTAAACCGGAGATAACCCCGATGAGGGGCAAAATCGTCATTTTGCCACCTCGATCCCATATTCCACCGTCTCAATAACAATTCAACATATATTCTACACAACAATGTCCCACAAGAACCAAGGAGTTCAAATCCCGAGTGACTACTATGCAAGGCAGCACACCGAATAGAATTTGAAGCTTGAAGACCAAGGGCATGGTCCCATCTTCCTAACTTCTGACAACTTCTAATCCCATGTCATGGCATAGCTCTTGACAACAGCACTCCATAAAAGGTCTTATACACCTTAATTGGAGGCTCAGATTGAAGTTCTAGAAGTTCGAACGGACATCACGTTGCACACATGCACGTACTTCGAGATGGCGGGACCCGCGGAACCCGGGGTAGCACGGGCAGCCGTAGGTATATTTACGGTTGTCGCAGGTGTACCTATAGCTCCCCCCTCTATAAATAGAGGGCTTGGGGTGGCCATATTTCAAGAAAAAATGGCGAGGAAGCCCTGTCCAATTTGCTATGTACACACCTTAAATTGAGTGCTTTCTCATTTTAAACACTTGTGAGCTTATATTCAGTCATATTTTTACTATCGGGAGCCGAGTGTTCATCCGTGTTGCGTGCGTTTATGCCCGAACTTCGATCCGTGGCTTTCTTTTCTGTCTGTATATATATATATATATATACTTATATATATATATATATTTATATATATGGGCTAACATTATCGAGTTATGCCTCGATTGAGCGTAGACTCACGTATGGAGCGTTTATTTGCTTTTATATATACATACTTATATATATATAAACTGTTGTCGAACTCTGTTCGATGAGCCTAGATTTTACATCCGGAGCGTTTATTTGCTTTTATATATATATATATATATATATATATATATATATATATATATCAATAAACTGTTGTCGGACTTTATTCGATGAACCCGGATTTTATATCCTATTGCATTTACTACTTTTTATATATATATATATATATATATATATATATATATATATATATATATATATATATATTTAGATATTTGTCAGGCCTGGAGTTTACTTCGTGGAGGTTGATTGTATTTATTTCTTTATTTACATTGCTGATCCCCCATGGAGGTGCTTCGTGGTGGTTGAACATGCCTATATATATATATATATATCTACCGCTTTTATATTTTTATATTTTCGATCCCCTATAGAGGTACTTCGTGGTGGTTTATCATATCTGTATATATATATTTACAGCTTTTATATATATAACTGCTTACTGTTTTCATATAAATTGCGGCATAATGTGAGCCTAGGAATCATGTGATCATAGATTCAGTCTACTGAATCTAGATTCGGTTTCTGTGATGGACATTTTCAGTTGTAAGCAGCTTGTAAATTATTCACAGTGTTTGAATTTCCTTGGATGGCATTCATGCCCATGAGGAGTTCGACACTGCTATGTATATTATTTTCTCGAAGCTGCTTCGCATCTCAAAAATAAAAGCAATTAAGTCGAACATTTAATAAAATGGAAGTATCAAAGGCCTCAATTACTATTGAGCACATGGTTTGAAAAAAACTTTTTTTTTATAAAACTCACTGCTCTATCTTGTTTAAAACTGAATTTTTACATAAATTCAAACCCTATGTATATAGGTGCGAACAAGGCGTAGCACTACTTCCAAATAACTGCACATTGACCCCCCGCCCCCCCCACACACATACATTCGTATAACAGTTTAATTGAAAAGTGGCAGTCACCGTGGTAACACGGATGTCGGGGGGTGCCTAACACCTTTCCTCCGCATAAGTAAGTCCCCGAACCCAAATGAATCTCGGTTTCACAGACCCATTTAGCAGTGTCACATCACTGGGTCAATGTAAAAACCTTTTCTCGGTTGTGTTGGTACAACCATTTAAAAAACTAACTGGCGACTCTTACAGTCAAATCGTCGACATATAAATATCGGATCATTTCATAACTTGTTTTTTCATACAAATCTCACCTAACATGAGAACACCAAAAGACAAGAACATAAAAGGGAACAATAAAAATCCCGACGTCGACAGGTGGCGACTCTGCTGGGAACTCTAGTAAGAAGACTTAAGCCGCTACTACAAGCTTTTAAAAACTGTTATATGCTTGTGTGTGGATGTTGCATTTATATTTTTGATGAATATGTATGAATGCATTTTACTTACTGCACTGCAATATATCTATCTGTGATATTAGTGCTTCGCACATATCATCATTCCCATAATGGCGAGACACGTTGCATGTGAATGTATGTTATGTGGTTCTCCACCAAGAGGCTATCGTGTCGGTGTTTGATTACTGGACTCGTAGGGAGACTAATTCCAACGAGGCTCGGGAAAGGCACCACCCAGATTTGCTCCAGTTAAAAGACCAGATTAACTTCCCGTCAAGTAAATTGCGATGATCTGGGAACCTTCATAGAAAAAAGTCGCGAGAGTAACCTAAGATAGGCCAACCTCTGATAAACCAAACGTGGAGAAAAGTCTCTTCATGCTTTCCATTTTAAATTACTTGTAAATACAATTACTTGTAATTTCATTCCATGTTCATATCTATGTAATGGAAAATATGAAGAATATATGTACATGCATATTAATGCTTGACATGCTATCAAATGACATCCATTTTGCAGGATAATATTCCTAAAATGGACACATTATGATAGCATGTAAACATTTTATACATTCCCTAAGTCTAAACTACATAAGTTTTTATAGGGAAATAATTGGGCTTGTTGCCCGTTCAAAGTCCAAAAAGGCCACGAGCCTACAGTCAATCATCTCTTCATCTGACCAGTCTAATCCTGCTCCTGTCTCTCGAGAGGAGTTTGACTGATTAAGCAAGCAAATTACAGATTTGGCTATTCTGCTTAAAGAACTACACCAGTCTACTCAGGGATTGCGCATACCCGTACACACAGAATCCTCTGCACAGGGAGGAACACAAGGTTCGGATAAAACAGCCAGATAATCGATCGACAAACTTTGGAGACTTCAAGGCAATCGTACTACCAGGATTTAGAGGATCAACTGAACCTGTAGAAGCGTTTGTGATAGCTAGGATAAGGGAGGGGCAAAAGACAGCTTTTGCCACCTATACGATAAAAGGGGAGGCAAAGTTTTGGTGGGAGGAAAATCAAGCTAGAGCTGGAGAAGGGAGTAGTGGTAGTAGGACTGGAAAAAAAAAGAGGAGACAATTTCAGGAATACTAGAAAAAGGCCAGGAGGTGGAAAGAAACAAGTGGTGCAGTGTCAGAATTGTAGAAAAAATCACTCGGGATAGTGTCTTAAAGGAAAGTTTGTGTGTTATAAGTGTGGGCAGAAGGGACATATCTCTCCCAACTGCCCCAATCCCAGAATGTATAGTGGGTGTTTTATTTGTGAATCAATGAAGCATAAGGTGATAGATTGTCCAAAAAGGAGAAGGAAGGCAAGGAATGCTAATACGGGAAAAGGCAGCAGGACATTGGCGACAACGAGACCAACTTCAACAAACGAACCAACAGAATCAACAGCAAGAGTCTTAAACATGACCGTTCAAGATACCGTGGTAGCTGAAGATGCAACTCCAGGTATTATTCGTATAACTTTTATTTTCTTATATATTATTTTCTTATATATAATAAATTATTTTATAAAGAAATTTTGAAGGAGGAATTTGAGTTCTATTAGAAATTAATTTTCCGTTTAATCAGATAGACAAGCTTTATGCTAAATTGTTAAAGATCGATTCGATTAATTATGATCGAGATCTACTCGCAATGATTGTGTATGCTATGTACCCTTGTATATATAAGTTTTAAAACGGTGATTTTGGGGACAAAATCTTTATAAGGGAGGGTGAATGTAATAACCCGATATTTTCTATATAATTAAATCAGAAATTTTGTGTATAATTTTTTTTTTATTATTTTAAAGGTGAGAATATATGCGGTGTAATGTGTATGTATATTTATGTGATGGATATAAAATATATTTATTACATGAATAATTACAAATAATTTTATTTTAGAATTATTTCTCATTATAAAGTATATTCTTATAATAATTAATTTTATAGTAGAAATGTTTTTATTAATTATTTTCTATGAAAATATAATTATTATATTATTTAAATAATATATGAAATGATTATAGAATTATTATAATAATTAGTTTATTATATGAATTTATTCCATAAGGAGGGAGATTGTGATGCAGATTTTATGAATAAATATTTAATTTTCTCAAAATAATGTTATAAATATTATGGTGTGGATTTGATATAATGTTATAGTTGTGGGTTATATTTATAAATATTGTAAAGTATGCAAGTTGTTATATAATATTCGATTAGTTGGGGAATATTCTTTTTGTCGGGGAATATCCGATGCGACGGCACAATCATTGGTGGACCCATAGAACGGAATTATTATCGGATTGAGAAACGACAAAAATACTTTATGAAAATAATAAATTGAAGTTTTACCGTTAATGTTGAAACACCGGTGTTAAAAAAATGCGATGTCGTGTGGTTGCATATAGTAAGCACGGTATTGATTCATCGATATTTACGTGAGAAGTCACTCAGTTATACTCAATTATTGCTATAGTAATTGCTGCGTCATATCTTTCATATTATTGATTCAATTATTGTTACAGTATCATCTGCATAATATGATATATTATTAAATCAATGATTGAGTCGGCAAATTTATTCATATTATTATTTGTAATATTGACAATGTCTAGAAGTTCTATCAAGGAGAGGTTTGGTCACCTAATTGCGCGCCAATAAAGAGAAATCCTTATCGGAAAGCCCCCTCTTTCCTGGGAATGACTTGGTTGTTAAATATTGTGAGTTATAATATTAATGACGAATGTTATTAAAATTGAAGTTGTGTTCGGAGTTGAATTTTAAGACGCGGACGTGATATTTGAGTCCGGAACGATGAAATTATTAAAAATAATCTATAAACACAAAAATTTTCGGGATTCACTATTTGGTCAAAAAGTCAACAATTGACTTTTTCGGGAAAAGTCAAACTTCAAAATTTCAAAAATGATATTGTTGATAAAAATAGTTTCATTATGTTGGAATTGTTTATGTTAGTGAAAATTGACATCTATTCCGATGATAATTGATGTCTGGGGATTATATTGATAAATCGGGTAATTTATCGGATAAATGAGCAATTAATTGCTACTAATTCACATGCTTATATAACTATTTGTTCACATGTGTGTACTATTGAATCACATTCTTGTACTATTAGGGGAGTTGGTGCAAAATTTATAATACTTGCATGACTAAGTTAAAAATAGAGGTATAGATGGAGGTACTATACCGTAGTTGTTTTTATCACATGATTAGAAATATTGAGTCACATGATTTACTATTGATTCACATTATTTACTATTAAGGGAGTTGGTGCAAGTTTGATAATACTTGCAGGACTAAATTAAAAATGAAAGAAAAGTTGGAGGTATTGTACTGTAATTTTTCGAGCCCCAAAACGTGCAATTATGGAAACTATATTTTCCTCTAAATAGAAGCTCATTCTTCCTTCATTTCTCACCAATTCACAAAAGCTTTAGAGTAATTATTATAGAGAGAAAGAAGAAGAGAAGTTTACTACCTCACTATTCCAGTATCTAGTTTTTCTAAGGTAGGGAATATTATTTGTTGTACTCGTAGGGAGTATTATTTCTTTTGTATTCATGAAGAGAACACATTATTCCATTCTTTATTATTTCATTGGAATAACTTTGTATATGCGGGCTACCCTATACTTGGTGACATTCTTCTATTATTCCGTCTTTATTATTCATTTGGAATATCACGTTGCATGCGTTTTACGTCGGAATCGGTTAAAATCTTTATTATTATTACATTTGGAATATCACATGCATGCATTTTACGCCGGGACTGATCTCATCCTTATTAGTATTTCATTGGAATAACTCATCATCATGCAAAGTACCGCATGCATGGTGATTTCATTGTTATTTCATTCTTTATTTTTCATTGGAACATCACGCCGGTGCATGTAATTTCACCTAACTTTCGTTCCGTTATTTAGTATTATGTTGGAATAACCTGTCTATGTGAAGTACCGCATACATGGTGATTTCTTTTGTTATTCCATTCTTTATTATACTCAGTTGGTTAAAGTTTTGACTTCTATACTCCATGAAATTAGTGGAATATCCTTGATATTTGAGCTTCATCCAGTATCTTTTCATGGAAATATTCTTCTGAGCATTCTTGAATTTTACTTTACAAAGTAGTATCATGTTGACAATTTGGACATTATTAGTTCCTGGATAAATTAATTCTTGAACATTTTTTATTGAATTCTTATATCATTGTCATCATCCTCATGTTTATATTTTGTTGAAAGTCATCTGTGGCCTGTAGTGCATAGATGGACTTGGTATGATTATGACCAGGGATTATTCGGTGTAATCATTGACGTAATGTTACAAATGATGTGGTAAAAGTCCTCATTGGCCCGTAGTGCATTGATGGACAATTTTTGGTATGATTATGGCTATGGATTCTCTTCGGCCAAGGGTGCAAAGATGAATTGTTTTATGGCATGATTTGGACCATTGATGAAAACACGATTATCTTTGGCCTGTAGTGCATGGATAATTCGTGGTCGTGATACTAAAAATATCCTTGGCCTGTAATGCAGGGATGAGTTAATGATGTGGATTATTTATTAAGCTGAGTCTCAGCAATAAAGTTGGTGAAAAACTTTTTAAATCATAGAAGATAGTAGATTTTATATTTTACTTGACTCTTCTAATGGATTGTTTATTCCGCTGCAGTTTTTAATCTAAAACTTGTTGTCTATTATATTCTATCAGTTGTTATACCGTTGAAGGCTAATGATAATTTATTCTGCATTGTCTTAGTCATAATATTTCTTACTAGGCTAGTTGAGCTCACCCTTTCTTTCACTGTTCTCTTTAGGAAATGAGAACGTAGCTGGGACTAGTCGGGGAACAGAGTGATGGTCCTAGATGTTTGTATTAGTAGTCCTCACTATTCTGTGAAATAGTGTGATAATAATAGTAATGAGGACTCCTTTTGAGTTTGTATACTCTCTAGTAAACAATATTTGTATTCAAACTCACACATTTCATGTTGTATATTTAAGATTGTATTTCAGATTCATATCATGTATTTGGCGACTCGTAATAGGTGATGTATTCTGTTTTGGGGGCATCACGGTTAGTATCGAGCTTAGGATATGATCTGGCCGAGATGTGAGACAAGAACTAGGAGGAGAGACACGGGGAATTCTTTCGCTAGTATGACCTACCTAAGTTTATTTGGTATTTAATTGGTCGGTCAGAGTTTAGGGATAATATGTGACATGTTAATTAACCCTTATTTTGTGGCAATATTTGAAAATGACATCCGAGAATGTTGAGAATAACAATGGAGCACATGAGACTATGGAGACATCTCTAATCACCAACCAAGATAATGTGATTAGAGATATCCATGTGGTGATTGAGGAATTAAAAGTTGCACTCAAGCTAGTCGCAAAGGTGGCAACTGAGAGTGAAAAAGAAGAGGAACCTGAGGAGGATGTATTAGAAGAACTTATTGATCAAAATGTAGAATTGCAAAATCGTATTCATGAGTTAGAAGAACAGGCTGAAGAACAGAAGGCAGTCGTGGAACAAAGGAATGTAACAATTCAAAATTTTATTACCCGATGTGCGATAGCTGAACATGAGCGCTCTTTGGCGAGTATAACGATATTAAAGCTAGAATCGAGAATTCAAATGTCAAGGAGCAAAATTGAAAGAAGAAACAACCGAATGAGTGAGAATTAAAGATGCATGGGTAAAAGCCACACGACGCGTTAATATTATGGAAAGAGAAGTCCGATCCAAGAAAGCTAAAATAGATGATATGTATTTCTTTTTTTTCGACAGCAATTGGGAGAACCCAACATCGAGTTTTGAATTAACCTATACATTGTGGTCAACCCCAATTTGATATGGATCGAAGCATAATGATTCAAATCATGGAACAGGAGTACGACGAAGCAGTTTAGGGTGGAATATGCCCTATAGCGAAAGTCAATTCCAGTGGTAATGACAACACCAAAGACTGTCCCAAACAAGTCAAATTCGGTAGTTTAAGGGAGAGCATTTTTCGTGACGAGGAATCGAACTAAGTTATCACGGGTTAGTTAATTATAAATTCTTGCGAAGTCTATGCCTTATTCGATACCGGTTCTATCAATTCTTTTATCTCTCTTGCTTGCGCTCAACGTTTAAATTTAACTCCAGAGAAGTTAGACTTTAACTTATTGGTTGAAACTTCGTTAGTAGAAACCTTCGTTTCCTCTACTATTTATGAATCTTGTTTGATTCAAATCAACAATTTCACGTTACCTGTCGATCTTATCTCTTTGAAAATATTTACATGGATGTGATTTTTTGAAATCGATTGGTTAACTACTCATCATGCTTTTCGTAAGGTTGTTAGCTTTCATATTCCTAACTTTTTAATTAACCAAACCACTAAAATCAATCACTGTCATATCAATCCATAAGTAAAGAGCCCCGAGCCTTTCGTTGTTGACTTCCTTGTGTGGAATGCACCGAAGCCAGACTTTCTGTAGGTGATGTCGTGAATGACGATGGAAAGTTGATAGGTATCAATGTGACGTACTATCCAAGTCTTGGATAAGAGTCACAGTTTTGAATGACATTTCTATTGTTAATAGATTTCCTGACGTATTCTTGAAGACTTCTTAGCCTACCCTAGAGCGTGAAATCGAATTTTGTATTGACCCCAGTACAAAATCCATTTCTAAAACCTTCAAATATTTCTTTACTTAAAACGAACGTAACATGTGCCAAAGGCGTTGGCTCGAGTTCTTAAAGATTACGATTGTACCATTCAATACCATCGTGGGAAAGCGAACGTGGTAGCTGACACGTTGAGTAGAAGATCGTATGCGTTTATGAGTGCGATGTTGTTAACACAAAGACCCATTTCGTACGAATTACAAATAATGAAGATAGAGTTAAAGAATCTAGGAACCCACGTAAAGATAACGAATATACGATTAGAATTGACTTTAATCGATAAAGTTAAAGCCGCTCAAGCTACATACTCAGAGCTGATGAATGAAGAAGGTTCAAGAGGGCGTTATTCTAGAAGCAAGAATCGATAAAGAGAGGATATCTCAACCCTCGATTTAATTGACCCATTTGAAATCCTCGATCGAGTAGGAACTATAAACATAGACTCGTTTTTTACCGTCAAGTATGTCGGCGTGTTCATAATGTATCGATGTTACGTAAATATGTGGATGACCCGAACCATATTATTAATTAGAACCGGACGAGATAACGGCTGATTTAACATTTGAGGAGATACGTGTTAAAATCTTGGATAAGAAGAATCGTATTTAACACTCAAAGGTTATACCTCAAGAGTTAGAATTTGAAATGAAGTCGAGGTATCCTCACCTGTTCAGCATACCAAGTACGTACGTAAATTTTGAGGGCAAAAATCCATAAGGAGGGGAGATTGTGAGACCCCATATTTTATGAATAAATATTTAATTTTCTCAAAATAATTTTTTAAATATTATAGTGTGGATTTGATATAATATTATAGGTGTGGGTCATATTTATAAATTTTGCAAAGTATGCAAGTTGTTATATAATATTCTATTGGTCGAGGAATATTCTTTTTGTCTGGGAATATCTGTACGACGGTACAATCATTGGTGGACCCCGCAACGGAATTATTGTCCGATTGAGAAAATGACAAAAATACTTTATGAAAATAACGGCGGAAGTTTTACCGTTAACTGTTGAAACACCTGGTGTTAAAAGTACGATGAATGGCGTGGTTGCATAGTAGCACACGGTATTGATTATTGATGCTTACGTGAGAAGTCACTCAGTTATACTCAATTATTGCTACTGTAATTGTTGCATCATATCTTTCATATTATTGATTCAATTATTGTTACAGTATCATCTTCATAATATGATCTATTCTTAAATCAATGATTGAGTCGGCAAAATTATTCATATTATTATTTGCAATATTGACAATGTCTAGAAGTTTGTCAAGGAGAGGTTTGATCACCTAATTGCGCGCCAATAAAGAGAAATCTTTATCGGAAAGCCCCCTCTTTCTTGGGAACAACCTGGTTGTTAAATATTGTGAGTTATAATATTAATGATGAATGTTATTAAAATTGAAGTTGTGTTCAGAGTTGAATTTGGAGACACGAATGTGATATTTGAGTCCGGAACGATGAAATTAGTAAAAAAAAATCTATAAACACAAAATTTTCTGGGATTCACTATTTGGTCAAAAAGTCAACAGTTAACTTTTTCGGGAAAAGTCAAACTTCAAAATTTCAAAAATTATATTGTTGATAAAAATAGTTTCATTATGTTGGAATTGTTTGTGTTAGTGAAAATTGACATCTATTCGATGATAATTGATGTCCTGGGGATTATATTGATAAATCGGGTAATTTATCGGATAAATGAGCAATTAATTGCTACTAATTCACATGCTTATATAACTATTTGTTCACATGTGTGTACTATTGAATCACATTCTTGTACTATTAGGGGAGTTGGTGCAAAATTGATAATACTTGCATGACTAAGTTAAAAATAGAGGTATAGATGGAGGTACTATACTGTAGTTGTTTTTATCACATGATTAGAACTATTGAGTCACATGATTTACTATTGATTCACATTATTTACTATTAAGGGAGTTGGTGCAAGTTTGATAATACTTGCAGGACTAAATTAAAATTGAAAGAAAAGTTGGAGGTATTGTACTGTAATTTTTTGAGCCCCAAAACGTGCAATTATGGAAACTATATTTTCCTCTAAATAGAAGCTCATTCTTCCTTCATTTCTCACCAATTCACAAAAGCTTTAGAGCAGCAATTATTATAGAGAAAGAAGAAGAGAAGTTTACTACCTCACTATTCCAGAGATCTAGTTTTTCTAAGGTAGGAATATATTATTTGTTGTACTCGTAGGAGTATTATTTCTTTTGAATTCATGAAGAGAACTCTGTTATTCCATTCTTTATTATTACATTGGAATAACTTGTATATGCCAAGCTACCCTATACTTGGTGACATTCTTCTATTATTCCGTCTTTATTATTACATTAGAATATCTGCGTCTGTATGTTTTTACGTCGAACCCTTGCCCGATCTTTATTATTATTATTCGTTGGAATATCCCGTACATGCATTTTACGTGGGACTGATTTACATCTTATTAGTATTCTCGTTGGAATAACTCGTCATGCAAAATACCGCATGCTTGGTGATTTACATTGTTATTTCATTCTTTATTTTTACGTTGGAACATCTTCTTTGCATGTAATTTCACCTAACACGGTTACGTTATTTAGTATTCATTGGAATAACTTTATCATGTGAAGTACCACATACATGGTGATTTCTTTTGTTATTCCATTCTTTATTATACTCGGTTGGTTAAAGTTTTGACTTCTATACTCCATGAAATTAGTGGAATATCCTTGATATTTGAGCTTCATCAAAGTATCTTTTCATGGAAATATTCTTACGAGCATTCTTGAATTTTACTCTACAAAGTAGTATCATGTTGACAATTTGGACATTATTAGTTCTGGATAAATTAATTCTTGAACATTTTTATTGAATTCTTATATCATTGTCATCATCCTCATGTTTATATTTTGTTGAAAGTCATCTACGTGTCTGTAGTGCATAGATGGACTTGGTATGATTATGACCGAGGATTATTCGGTGTAATCATCATTAGTAATGTTACAAATGATGTGGTAAAAGTCCTCATTGGCCGTAGTGCATTGATGGACAATTTTTGGTATGATTATGGCTATGGATTCTCTTGACCAAAGGTGCAAAGATGAATTGTTTTATGGCATGATTTGGATAGTTGATGAAAACACGATTATCTTTGGTTTTGTAGTGCATGGATAATTCGTGGTCGTGATACTAAAAATATCCTTGGCCCGTAATGCGGGGATGAGTTAATGATGTGGATTATTTATTGTCGAGTCTCAATGAATAAAGTTGGTGAAAACTTTTTAAATCATAGAAGATAGTAGATTTTATATTTTACTTGACTCTTCTAATGGATTGTTTATTATTCATTGCAGTTTTTTAATCTAAAACTTGTTTGTCTATTATATTCTATCGGTTGTTATCTTTGTTGAAGGCTAATGATAATTTATTACGCATTGTCTTAGTCATAATATTTCTTCGGGCTAGTTGAGCTCACCCTTTCTTTCCTTTATTCTCTTGAGGAAATGAGAGCGTAAATTTGGGACTAGTCGGGGAACAGAGTGATGGTCCTAGATGTTTGTATTAGTAGTAGTCCTCACTATTCTGTGAAATAGTGTGATAATAATAGTAATGAGGACTTCTTTTGAGTTTGTATACTCTCTAGTAAACAATATTTGTATTCAAACTCACATCTCATGTTGTATATTTAAGATTGTATTTGTATTCTGTACCATGTATTTGGTGACTCAGAATAGGTGATGTATTCCTGTTTTGGGGGCGTCACAGTTGGTATCAGAGCTTAGGGATATGATCCCTGGATGAGATGTGAGACAAGAACTAGGAGGAGAGACACGGGGAATTCTTTCGCTAGTATGACCTACCTAAGTTTATTTGGTATTTAATTGGTCGGTCAGAGTTTAGGGATAATATGTGACATGTTAATTAACCCTTATTTTGTGGCAGTATTTGAAAATGACATCCGAGAATGTTGAGAATAGCAATGGAGCACATGAGACTATGGAGACATCTCTAATCACCAACCAAGATAATGTGATTAGAGATATCCATGTGGTGATTGAGGAATTAAAAGTTGCACTCAAGTTAGTCGCAAAGGTGGCAACTGAGAGTGAGAAAGAAGAGGAACCTGAGGAGGACGTATTAGAAGAACTTATTGATCAAAATGTAGAATTGCAAAATCGTATTCATGAGTTAGAAGAACAGGCTGAAGAACAGAAGGCAGTCGTGGAGCAAAGGAATGTAACAATTCAAAATTTTATTACCCGATGTGCGATAGTTGAACATGAGCCCTCTTTGGCAGAGTATACGATATTAAAGCTAGAATCTGAGAATTCAAATGTCAAGGAGCAGCTGAAAGAAGAAACAACTGAATGAGTGAGAATGAAAGATGCATGGGTAAAAGCCACACGACGCGTTAATATTGTGGAAAGAGAAGTCCGATCCAAGAAAGCTAAAATAGATGATATGTATTTCTTTTTTTTCGACAGCAATTGGGAGAACCCAACATCGAGTTTTGAATTACCCTATACATTGCGATCAACCTCAATTTGATATGGATCGAAGCATAATGATTCAAATCATGGAACAGGAGTACGACGAAGCAGTTGAGGGTGGAATATGCCCTATAGCGAAAGTCAATTCCAGTGGTAATGACAACACCAAAGACTGTCCCAAACAAGTCAAATTCGGTAGTTTAAGGGAGAGCATTTTTCGTGACGAGGAATCGAACTAAGTTATCACGGGTTAGTTAATTATAAATTCTTGCGAAGTCTATGCCTTATTCGATACCGGTTCTATCTATTCTTTTATCTCTCTTGCTTGCGCTCAACGTTTAAATTTAACTCCGGAGAAGTTAGACTTTAACTTATTGGTTGAAACTTCGCTAGTAGAAACCTTCGTTACCTCTACTATTTATGAATCTTGTTTGATTCAAATCAACACTTTCACGTTACCTGTCGATCTTATCTCTTTGAAAATATTTGCATGGATGTGATTTTTTGAAATCGATTGGTTAACTACTCATCATGCTTTTCGTAAGGTTGTTAGCTTTCATATTCCTAACTTTTTAATTAACCAAACCACTAAAATCAATCACTGTCATATCAATCCATAAGTAAAGAGCCCCGAGCCTTTCGTTGTTGACTTCCTTGTGTGGAATGCACCGAAGCCAGACTTTCTGTAGGTGATGTCGTGAATGACGATGGAAAGTTGATAGGTATCAATGTGACGTACTATCCAAGTCTTGGATAAGAGTCACAGTTTTGAATGACATTTCTATTGTTAATAGATTTCCTGACGTATTCTTGAAGACTTCTTAGCCTACCCTAGAGCGTGAAATCGAATTTTGTATTGATCCCAGTACAAAATCCATTTCTAAAACCCTCAAATATTTCTTTACTTAAAACGAACGTAACATGTGCCAAAGGCGTTGGCTCGAGTTCTTGAAGATTACGATTGTACCATTCAATACCATCGTGGGAAAGCGAACGTGGTAGCTGACGCGTTGAGTAGAAGATCGTATGGGTTTATGAGTGCGATGTTGTTAACACAAAGACCCATTTCGTACGACTTACAAATGATGAAGATAGAGTTAAAGAATCTAGGAACCCACGTAAAGATAACGAATATACGATTAGAATTGACTTTAATCGATAAAGTTAAAGCCGCTCAAGCTACATACTCAGAGCTGATGAATGAAGAAGGTTCAAGAGGGCGTTATTCTAGAAGCAAGAATCGATAAAGAGAGGAAATCTCAACCCTCGATTTAATTGACCCATTTGAAATCCTCGATCGAGTAGGAACTATGGCTTATAGACTCGTTTTACCGTCAAGTATGTCGCGTGTTCATAATGTATCGATGTTACGTAAATATGTGGACGACTCGAACCATATTATTAATTAGAACCGGACGAGATAACGGCTGATTTAACATTTGAGGAGATACGTGTTAAAATCTTGGATAAGAAGAATCGTATTTAACACTCAAAGGTTATACCTCAAGAGTTAGAATTTGAAATGAAGTCGAGGTATCCTCACCTGTTCAGCATACCAAGTACGTACGTAAATTTTGAGGGCAAAAATCCATAAGGAGGGGAGATTGTGAGACCCCAGATTTTATGAATAAATATTTAATTTTCTCAAAATAATTTTTTAAATATTATAGTGTGGATTTGATATAATATTATAGGTGTGGGTCATATTTATAAATTTTGCAAAGTATGCAAGTTGTTATATAATATTCTATTGATCGAGGAATATTCTTTTTGTTTGGGAATATCTCGCATTTGATAGCATAATCATTGGTAGACCCCATGAACGGAATTATTGTCCAGATCGAGAAAATGACAAAAATACTTTATGAAAATAATGGCGGAAGTTTTTTACTGTTAATCTGTTGAAACACCGGTGTTAAAAGTCTGAAGAATCTGGCGTGGTTGCATAGTAGCTTTACAGATTGATTATTGATGCTTACGTGAGAAGTCACTCGATTATACTCAATTATTGCTCATCGTAATTATTGCATCATATCTTTCATATTATTGATTCAATTATTGTTATGAAGATCATCTTCATAATATGATATATTATTAAATCAATGATTGAGTCGTAAAATTATTCATATTATTATTTGCAATATTCGACAATGTCTCAAAAGTTTGTCAATGAGAGGTTTGATCACCTAATTGCGGCGCCAATAAAGAGAAATCTTTATCGGAAAGCCCCCTCTTTCTTGGGAACAACCTGGTTGTTAAATATTGTGAGTTATAATATTAATGATGAATGTTATTAAAATTGAAGTTGTGTTCAGAGTTGAATTTGGAGACACGAATGTGATATTTGAGTCCGGAACGATGAAATTAGTAAAAAAAAATCTATAAACACAAAATTTTCTGGGATTCACTATTTGGTCAAAAAGTCAACAGTTAACTTTTTCGGGAAAAGTCAAACTTCAAAATTTCAAAAATTATATTGTTGATAAAAATAGTTTCATTATGTTGGAATTGTTTGTGTTAGTGAAAATCGACATCTATTTCGATGATAATTGATGTCTGGGGGTTATATTGATAAATTGGGTAATTTATCAGATAAATGAGCAATTAATTACTACTAATTCACATGCTTATATAACTATTTGTTCACATGTGTGTACTATTGAATCACATTCTTGTACTATTAGGGGAGTTGGTGCAAAATTGATAATACTTGCATGACTAAGTTAAAAATGGAGGTATAGATGGAGGTACTATACTATAATTGTTTTTATCACATGAATAGAAATATTGAGTCACATGATTTACTATTGATTCACATTATTTACTATTAGGGGAGTTGGTGCAAGTTTGATAATACTTGCAGGACTAAATTTAAAATGAAAGAAAAGTTGGAGGTATTGTACTGTAATTTTTCGAGTCCCAAAACGTGCAATTATCGAAAATATATTTTCCTATAAATAGAAGCTCCTTCTTCCTTCATTTCTCACTAATTCACAAAAGCTTTAGAGCAATTATTATAAAGAGAAATTATAGAGAGAAAGAAGAAGAGTAGTTTACTACCTCACTATTCCAGTATCCAGTTTTTCTAAGGTAGGGAATATTATTTGTTGTACTCGTAGGGAGTATTATTTCTTTTGTATTCATGAAGAGAACTTCTGTTATTCCATTCTTTATTATTCTGTTGGAATAACCTGTATATGCGGGCTACCCTATACTTGGTGACATTCTTCTATTATTTCGTCTTTATTATTACATTGAATAATATCACATGCATGCTTGCGCTTTCTGGGACCTTAAAATCTTTTATTATTACATTGGAATATCACATGCATGCTTTTACGTCCGAACCGGTTCCGTCTTTATTATTATTCTGTTGGAATATCATGTTTGTGCGTTTTACGTCGGACCTGATTCCGTACTTATTAGTATTTTGTTGGAATAACATGTCTATGCGAAGTACCGCATGCGTGGTGATTTTTATTGTTATTTCATTCTTTATTATTCTGTTGGAACATCCCGCTTGCAATTTAATTTCACGACTGGTTCCGTTATTTAGTATTCTATTGGAATAACCTGTCTATGCGAAGTACCGCATACATGGTGAATTCTTTTGTTATTCCATTTTTTATTATACTCAGTTGGTTAAAGTTTTAACTACTATACTCCATGAAATTAGTGTAATATCCTTGATATTTGCGCTTCATCCAGTATCTTTTCATGAAAATATCTTCTTCTGAGCATTCTTGAATTTTACTCTACAAAGCAGTATCATGTTGACAATTTTGACATTATTTGTTCCTGGATAAATTAATTCTTGAACTTGTTTTATTGAATTCTTATATCATTGTCATTATCCTCATGTTTATATTTTGTTGAAAAAGTCATATGGTGGCCTCAGTAGTGCATAGATGGACTTGGTATGATTATGACCGAGGATTATTCGATTGTAATCATGGACCGTAATGTTACAAATGATGTGGTAAAAGTCCTCATTGGCCCGTAGTGCATTGATGGACAGTTTTTGGTATGATTATGGCTATGGATTCTCTTCGGCCAAGGGTGCAAAGATGAATTGTTTTTATGACATGATCAGGACCGTTGATAAAAACACGATTATCTTTGGCCTGTAGTGCATGGATAATTCATGGTCGTGATACTAAAAATATCCTTGGCCTGTATTGCAGGGATGAGTTAATGATATGGATTATTTATTAAGCTGAGTCTCAGCAATAAAGTTGGTGAAAATTTTTTTAAATCATAGAAGATAGTAGATTTTATATTTTACTTGACTCTTCTAATGGATTGTTTATTCCGCTGCACTTTTTGATCTAAAACTTGTTGTCTATTATATTCTATCGGTTGTTATATTGTTAAGGCTAATGATAATTTATTTCGCATTATCTTAGTCATAATATTTCTTCTTTGGGCTAGTTGAGCTCACCCTTTCTTTCTTTGTTCTCTTCGTGAAATGAGGGCGTAATTTGGGACTAGTCGGGGAGCAGTGATGGTCCTAGATGTTTGCATTAGTAGTCTTCACTATTCTGTGAAATAGTGTGATAATAATAGTAATGAAGACTCCTTTTGAGTTTGTATACTCTCTAGTAAACAATATTTGTATTCAAACTCACAGCTCATGTTGTATATTTAAGATTGTATTTGTATTCTGTACCATGTATTTGGTGACTCAGAATAGGTGATGTATTCCTGTTTTGGGGGCGTCACACTTAATGCTAATTAGTGGAATTTAAACCCTAATGTTCATGTATAATGTAATTACATTCCCTATGTTAATTAAGTAACCCTAAATTGTTAGAAGCCCTAATTTCTAAAATTAGTAACCCTAATTATCAAATTAGAAACCCTAATTGCTAAGCCTTAATGCTAATTAGTGAACTATTAAACCTAATTTCAAGTCTAATGTAATTAGTAAACCTAAACTAATTAGAAACCCTACGTTCCAATATTTAGAAAAACTAATTTTTTTTTTTGCCTAATCACAAGATCTTAAAAAGCTAATGTACAAAACCTTAGAGTCAAACCCTAAGGGTTAGTCAAGATTACAACCTTGCTATTAAAATTGTATGCAAATTGTGAGACCCCGAATTTTATGAAATAAAAGTATTCAATTTTTCTATTTTGGTAAATAGTTAAATTGATAAAAGTTAAGTTAAGGGTAATATGTGAAAATTTTGTAAAGTAAGTAAGTTGATATAAAATATTCGTTGTGTCGGGGAATATTCTTTTTGTCGGAGAATATCCGTATGACGGTACAATCATTGGTAGACCCCCCAACGGAATTATTATCGGATTGCAAAAATGACAAAAAAAAAATTATAAAAATAACGGCGGAAGTTGTACCATTAAAACTGTTGAACTACTCGGTAGTAAAAGTACAGTAATAAGGGTGGTTGCATAGTAGCACACGGTAATGATTATTGATGCTTACGTGAGAAGTCACTCAGTTTTGTTCAATTATTGTTACAGTAATTGTTGCATTGTATCTCACGTTATTTGATTCAATTATTGTCGATATTTTATATATTATTAAATTAATAATTGAGATAACAAAGTTATTAATATTATTATTTACAATATTAACGATGTTTAAAAGTTCTGTTAATGAGAGGTTTGGTCACCTAATTGCGCGCCAATAGGGAGAAATCCTTATTGGAAAGCCCTCTATTTCCTGGGAACGACCTGGTCGATTAATAGTGTGAATTATAATAATGATGATGAATTTTGTTTTATTATTATTATAAATGTAATAAAACAAATTTTTTTTATATAAAACTGAATACTTTTTATAAAGTTTTGTTTTATTTGATTACAAAAAGAATATAATATATTTTATTATGCATAGTGCTGATAGTAAAATCTTTTTATATAAAAATGTAATACTTTTATAAAGTTATTTGTTTTATTAGATTATAAATAGAATATATTATATTTTATTATGCATAGTGTTTGTATAGTTCTGCATAGTGTTTACATAGTAAAATCTTTTTATATAAAATATAATACTTTTATAAAGTTATTTATTTTATTAGATTATAAATAGAATATATTATATTTTGTTATGCATAGTGTTTCAGATAGTAAAATCTTTTTATATAAAATAGAATACTTTTATAAAGTTATTTATTTTATTAGATTTTAAATAAAATATATGAATATATATATATATATATATATATATATATATATATATATATATATATATTATCCTCATACTATGTGACGCCCCAAAATAGATATACATCACCTATTACGAGTTGTCAATACATGGTACGTAAACAACTACAACTTTATTATTACAACAAGAAGCTGTGAGTTTGAATACAAATATTATCTTCTAGACAATATCTTTACTCAAATAAATCCTCATCACATTTATTGATACATTATTTTACAAAAATGGTGAGGACTACTAAACAATCCTTTCTTAAACCTTCATTCCATACCCCGACTCGTACTCGCTATATTCTCGCCTCCTGAGAAGAAAAATGGAACAAAAAGGAAAAGGGTGAGCTCAACTAGCCCAGTAAAGAATATTATGACTAAGATAATATACAACAAATTACCGTTAGTCTTCAACAGGGAAAAATATAATAGAATACAATAGACAACAAATTTTAAATCAATATTCGTAGCGGAAATAATAATTCATTAGAAGAGTTAAATAGAGAATGCAAACTACTATCTTCTATGTATGAATTTAAAAGTTCATCGTCTATCTTTTATCCCTGTAACATCAATCAATATACATCTGGAATCAAATATTCATCTTTGCACTACTGTGCCAAAGATATTCATCGATTAGTTAAGTGTTCATCTAAACACTGCTCATCTTTGCACTACTGACCCAAAGATATTCTTGAAATCATTCATCTTTGCACTCTGAGCCAAAGATATTCAATAATATCATCATTTAAGACCGAGGATGAGGAAAATATTTTTTAAAGAAAGCGAATCCGGTGAAACAAAATGACAAGGATTAAGGATTAAGGATTCGTACTTTGTTTTATCCATGTTCAAAATACCTCAAAAATAATCATAGTGGTGTAAAATTCAAGAATGATCAAAACATGGATACAATCAAAGCTAATATCCGAATAGATATTTTGGACAAAAAGAAGAAATTTTATTTTAAATTGAATAGTCAGATATCGTGAATAGTGCCTTAGTATCGTGAATAAGTAATCTCGACACCAAAAGATAGAAATTCCACAAAAACAACTTCACGCTTCATGAATAGTACTCATGAATAGTAATCGTGAATAGTAACTCATGAATAGTAACTCGTGAATAGTAACTCATGAAATAGTAACCCGACATGAAAAAGTTCCAAATTTGATAAAAAGTTCCAACCAATATTTTAGCATAATGATATTGAAGAAATAATATCATCTGAGAAGAAAATAACATCCCTTACCTCGAAAGATTAGTACTTCTAGCTGGAATACCGGGTATAGTGCTGAAGGAAACTTGCACCGTCTAACAATACTCAAAGTATACTCAAAATACTCACAAGAATACGCTCGATAATATAGAGAGAGAAAACTTCAGTTTCTGGTGTGATTTTCAATTCTAACCTAAGCACCCTATTTATAGGAAAATGCTTAGAACACCAAAGCATAAAATTTAATAAAATATTAATATATATTATAAATTTCCTTAGCCCATCTTTGAAGATCTGATTTCAGCAATTAATATCACATGTTAGCCCACTTAAATGCAAAAAAACGTTTTTCTTTAAAATAATAATTAAAACTTCTAAAAATCAATTATTTCGGAGCTTCGGAACTTCAATAATTCACAATAAATAGCCCTTTTATCAGAAAATTCGAATCTCGCGAATTTTTAACCAACTTATATTTGTCGTTTTCTTCATCCAATCGCTTTCCGTTATAGGGCCCCACACATGGTCACTGTGGTCGCATTTAATATTCCCGACGCATTTAATATTCCACGACCAAACGAATATTCCCAAACAACAATGAATATTTTATAACCACTTGCTTATTTTAAAATATTTGCGTATTTTACCCCTAACTATCCACATTAATCACATCAACCCTTACTATTTCAAAATAATAAATAGAGAAAATTAAATTTCATTAATAATAAGTTGGGGTCTTACAACCTCCCTCCTTATGAAATTTCGTCCTCGAAATTGTCGACGACGTACTGTGTGTTTCAAAAGGTGAGGATACCTCGATTTCATTTCCGTTTCCAATTCCCAGGTCATTTCCTCTATAGCATGATTCCTCCACAAAACTTTAACTTGTGGTATGACCTTTACGTAGGACATGCTCCTTCCTATCCAAGATCTTGACAGGTACCTCCTCATACGTTAAGTCTTCGGCTATTTCGTCCGGTTCTAATTCTATAACGTGGTTCGGGTCTTTCACATATTTACTAAGTACAGATATGTGAAACACATTATGAACACGAGACATACTCGGAGGCAAGTCTATAGGCTACATTTCCTACTCGGTCAAGAATTTGAAATGGACCAATAAATCGTGGATTGAGCTTTCCTCTCTTCCCAAATCTTGTAACTCCCTTCCATGGAACAACTTCGCAACAATACATGATCCCTCACACTAAATTCCACGCCCTTTCGATGAAGATCCGCATAACTCTTTTGTCGATCTTGTGCCGTTTGTATACGTTGTCGAATCATTTGAATCTTTTCGGTAGTCATACGTACTAACTCGGGTCCTAACAATGTTGCTTCACCCACCTCATCCCAACATATTGGAGAACGACATTTTTCGTCCATATAATGCTTCGAATGGAGCCACACCTATACTTGCCTGATAACTGTTGTTGTAGGAGAATTCCACCAATGATAAATACTTATCCCAACTGCCCTTGAAGTCTAGGACATAGAGTCTTAATAGATCTTCAAGAGTTTGAATAGTCCTCTCTGATTGTCCGTCCGTTTGGGGATGGTATGCCAAACTAAATCGCAAATCCGTGCCCATAGCTTTTTGCAAGCTAACCCAAAATCTTGAAGTGAATCTTGGGTCACGATCCGAAACTATGGATACTTGGCATGCCATGCAACCTCACAATCTCATTCACGTACATATACTAGCAAGACGTTCAAGGAATAAGTCTCCGATCGGCAAGAAATGAACAGACTTGGTTAATCTATCAACAATAACCCAAATAGCATTGATGCCTTGAGAAGCTGTAGGAAGACACAGAACTTAAATCCATGGTAATGTGTTCCCACTTCCATTTCGAATCTCAAGTGGTTGCAACGGACCCTTAGGTACCGGATGCTCCGCCTTTACACGTTGACAAGTTAAACACATTGAGATAAACTTTGCAATCTCTCTCTTCATATTGTTCCACCAAAATGTATGTCGAAGATCACGATACATTTTAGTACTTCCAGGATGGATTGCAAATGGTGTATTGTGTGCCTCCATCATAATCTTGTACTTCAAAAATCAGTCGTTAGGAACACAAAGTCTCAGAGTGGACTCAAGTATTCCTTCTTCATCAATTCTCGCCCTAATAGCTCCTTCTTGTACTTTCTTCTTCATACGCATCATCGCCTGGCCGGTGGCTCGAGCAACCTTAACTTTTTCTATTAAAGTTGGCTCTGTCGTATACTTGACATCATCGCACTCGTTCAAGATATGATTTTCTACTCAACGCGTCGCCTACCACGCTCGCCTTTCCGGGATGGTATTGAATAGTGTGGTCGTAGTCTTTCAATAGCTCGAGCCAACGTCACGCCGCATGTTGAGTTCTTTTTGAGTGAAGAAATATTTAAGGCTTTTATGGTCCGAATATATCTCCACTTTCTCCCATATAGATAGTGCCTCCATATTTTTAGCGCAAAACGATCGGGCCGCTAACTCTAGATCATGAGTAAGATAATTCCTCTCATACTCTTTAAGTTATCGCGAGGCATAGGCTATGACTTTCCCACGTTGCATGAGAACACATCCTAACCCTTTGCACGAAGCATCATCAGAGATAACAAATCCATCCGAACCGGATGGTATTGTTAGAACAAAGCCGAAATAAGTCTCCTCTTAAGCTCTTGGAAACTCTTCTCGATTCTTCACTCCAAACGAATTTTGTATCCTTCCGAGTTAATTGAGTTAATGGAGTAGCGATTCGAGAAAACCCTTCCACGAATCTCCGATAATAACCGCCTAAGCCCAAAAGCTACGTACTTGGCCACCGACTTCGGTTGTTCTAACTTTGTATTGCTTCAATCTTCGTGGGATCAACAGATACTCCATGTTTCGACACCACGTGCCCAAGAAATGCTACTTCCTCAAGCCGTAACTCGTGATTTCTTCAATTTGGCATATAGTTTGTTTTCACGAAGCCTTTGGAGTACCGACTTCAAATGGTGCTCATGATCTTCACGACTTTTGGAATATATGAGGATGTCATCAATAAAGACAACAACAAACTGATCCAAATATTCCTTAAATACTCAGTTCATCATATCCATGAAAGTCGCAGGAGCATTAGTTAGTCCGAAAGACATGACTAAGAATTCATAATGCCCATACCGAGTTACTCAAGGCGTCTTTGGAATATCCTCGATTCTAATCTTCAATGATGATATCGAGCTAAGATCGATTTTGAAAAGAATTGTGCCCCTTGCAAATTGGTCAAACAAGTCATCAATACGAGGTAGAGGATACCTATTCTTGATGGTGACATGGTTCAATTCCCGATAGTCAATACAAAGTCGCATACCCCGTCTTTCTTCTTTACAAATAAAACAGAGCACCCAAGGAGATGTACTAGGATTTAATGAAACCGATGTCCAACAATTCTCGTAGTTGGACCTTTAACTCCTGAAGTTCAATAGAGCCATTCGATATGGGGTTTTAGAAATGGGCTTTGTATCAAAGTTCAAGATCAATAAAGAATTCAACTTCACGTTCGGGGTAGACCGGAAGTTCTTGAAATACATCGGAAAGTCAATAACAATAGGAATATTATTCAAATTTGACGTGTCTTTATTCAAATCCATAACATGGGCTAAGAAAGCTTGACATCCGCTTTTTCAATAAACGAATAGCTTTATGATTAGATATGATGGTGATTGATTTTAATGGTTTAGTTGCTTGAATTCGCATAACAACAGTTGGTTAGGAATATGAAAACTAACAACCTTATTTAAAACAATCAATTTTGGCATGATGAGTAGTTAACCAATCAATCCCTAAAATCACATCAAAACAAGTATCTTTAAAGAGATAAGGTCAATGGTAAGGTAATGGTGCCAACTTGAATCAAACAAGATTTATAAACAAGTGGATGTGATGAAAGTTTCTCCTAACGGAGTTTCCACAGATAGGTCAAAGTCTAATTTCTCCGAGTCAAGTTTAAACGTTGAGCACAAGTGGAGAGATAAATGAATGGGGTAGACCCCAGATCAAGTAAGGTATAAACTTCGCAAGAATTTATAAATAGCTTACCCGTGATCACCTCATTTGGGTTCCTCGATTTTGACCGATCCACAACAAACGGTCTTCCGGAATCGTTGACTTTGACTTTTCGGGGACGATCTTTTGAGTCACCGTCCCTCACTGAACTAGGTTTCGCCATCAGTATAATCTCGAAGCGATATGTCCTTCCTTTCCACAATTATAGCATACCTTGAATCGCTGTTGTGGGATGTTTTGACCGATATGTCCCTCTTTCCCGCATTTATAGCATATATATGGGTGGGTCGTTCTCCTCCCTTAGAACCGGTTGTTGCTTGCAACCGCATCGTCTTCATATGGTCGTTGTTAAATCTCCTCTTTTAAAATCTCCTCCCCGACTCGCTTTTACATTTTCATGGCCATGATTACCACCGAGTGGTTACCATTTTTGTCCGTCTGCTTTCTTTCTCCATTTGGTTATCATTATTACATTGATCGCTATCTCTAATACGATCCGGTTGTGGTCCTCGGTTGATCGTACTCGTTATCTCGCCTAATAATTGAGCCTCATTTTATAACATCTGAATAGAGAGAAAGTTTATGAGAAATGAGATATCTCGACGTACGCCGGGTTTCAAACCTCTAAGAAACATTCGGCCATCATCGCTCCTCATTCTCCACCAAATGAGGTGCAAACCGGATAACTCGCAAACTTTGCCTCGCATCGAGACACCGTCATGTTGTTCTCGCTCGGTCTAATAAACTCCACTTCCTTCATATGATTTAACACTTTCGTGAAAGTATTTGTCATTAAATAGTTCTCAAACGCTCCCAAGACATGCTTGAAAAGCGGTGGATGGGTACGCTTTCACGTACTCCCACCAAGAAGATCGCCTTCGCCACGGAACATAAAGGTGGCGAATGGAACCTTCTATTCCTCCGCGTGCATCCCAAGACATCAAATATCTTGGTAATTTGCTTGACCCATGTTTCGCCATGATCGGATCCGCTTTCCCTTAAATTCGTGGTCCCAACTCTTTGAATCCGGCTTCATTGTGACAACCCGTGAATTGCTATCATTTCCTCCTCGTATTTTGAACACGAGTCTCCTCGTCGATTTTTGTATGAACCGCAAAAAGCTTCTAAACATTCCCTCGCTCATCATCTCGCGCTTTCGGTGGTGTTGTTCATGGGAGGAACATTGCCACTTTGTTGCACGTTCTCCTCGTTGGTGAGTACAAAGCGTCTCCACACGGTCTCATTTCCATTGTTCATATTCTCATCGACATTCTCAAATCATCGCTATAAAACAAGGGTTAATTAAGGAAATCAATATATCACATAATATCCCTATATATCTTGACCAACTAACAAATAAGCTTAGGTAGGACACACTAGCTGAAGGATTTATTCGTCTCTCTCCTCCTAGTTCTATTCCCGATCTCCGCCAGAGATCATATCCCTAAGCTCGATACCAATCGTGACGCCCCCAAAATAGGTATACATCACCTATTCCGAGTTGTCAATACATGCATACGTAAACAACTACAACTTTATTATTACAACAAGAAAGCTGTGAGTTTGAATACAAATATTATCTTCTAGACAATATCTATACTCAAATAAATCCTCATCACATTTATTGATACATTATTTTACAAAATGGTGAGGACTACTAAACAATCCTTTCTAAAACCTTCATTCCATACCCCCACTGCATACTCGCTATATTCTCGCCTCCCGAGAAGAAAAATGAAACAAAAAAAAGGAAAAGGGTGAGCTCAACTAGCCCAAGTAAAGAATATTATGACTAAGATAATATACAACAAATTACCGTTAGTCTTCAACAGGAAAAATCTAATAGAATACAATAGACAACAAATTTTAAATCAATATTCGCAATGGAAATAATAATTCATTAGAAGAGTTAAGTAGAGAATGCAAACTACTATCTTCTATGTATGAATTTAAAAGTTCATCGCTCATCTTTTATCCCTCTGTAACATCAATCAATATACATCCGGAATCAAATATTCATCTTTGCACTACAGCCAAAGATATTCATCAGATTGGTCATGTTCATCTAAACACTGCTCATCTTTTGCACTACTGACCCAAAGATATTCTTCGAAATCATTCATCTTTGCACTACAGGCCAAAGATATTCAATAATATCATCATTTAAGACTGAGGATGAGGAAAAATATTTTTTTAAAGAAACGAATCCAGTGAAACAAAATGACAAGGATTAAGGATTAAGGATTCGTACTTTGTTTTATCCATGTTCAAAAATACCTCAAAAATAATCATAGTGGTGTAAAATTCAAGAATGATCAAAACATGGATACAATCAAAGCTAATATCCGAGAATAGATATTTTGGACAAAAAGAAGAAATTTTATTTTTCTATTGAATAGTGTCAGATATCGTGAATAGTGCCAGATATCGTGAATAGTAATCTCAAACACCAAAAGATAGAAATTCCACACAAACATCTTCACGCTTCATGAATAGTACTCATGAATAAGAATCGTGAATAGTAACTCATGAATAGTAACTCGTGAATAGTAACTCATGAATAGTAACCCGACATGAAAAAAGTTCCAAATTTGATAAAAGTTCCAACCAATATTTTAGCATAATGATATTGAAGAAATAATATCATCCGAGAAGAAAATAACATCCTTACCTCGAAAGATTAGTACTTCTAATTTGGAATACCGTATATAGTCAAGGAAACTTGCACCGCTTCCAATCTAACAATACTCAAAGTATACTCAAAATACTCACAAGAATACGCCGATAATATAGAGAGAAAACTTGAGTTTCGGTGTGATTTTCAATTCTAACCTAAGACCCTATTTATATAGAAAATGCTTAGAACATTCAAAGCGAGAAAATTTAATAAAATATTAATATATATTATAAATTTCCTTAGCCCATCTTTGAAGATCTGATTTCAGCAATTAATATCACATGTTAGCCCACTTAAATGTAAAAAACGTTTTTCTTTAAAATAATAATTAAAACTTCCAAAATCAATTATTTTGAGCTTTGAACTTCAATAATTCACAATAAATAGCCCTTTTATCAGAAAATTCGAATCTCATGAGTTTTTATAGGAAATTCAATTCTCTACAACTTTGCAGAAGAAAGTTTTTCCGAATTCCAAACAGAAATTGACCGAAATCCACAAACGGGCAATTTTACAGGCTATAATCAAATTTCAGTCAATAAATAGGGTCCACCGACATGTTTAACATGTTTTAAACATTTATTGCAACAAAAATACTCTTTCTCCTCGTATACTCATATATCCCACATTCGTTGTAAAAATATCACCATTATTATATTATTAAAATATAATAATATATTTAAATGAATTATTTTATCAGAAAAAGATAAAATTTCAATTTTCAACAATTGTCACATTAAAAATTTTCTCCATCTATATCCACATAAAATTAATATTTTCCTCATCATATGAATCAATAATTAATTATTCACAAATAATATTACAGACTCACAATATTGACAACCAGACAGTTCCTAAGAAAGAGGGGGCTTTCCAATAAGAATTTCTCCTTACTGGCGCGCAATTAGGTGACCAAACCTCTCCTTAGACAGAACTTTCTAGACATTGCCAATAATGTTATCTAATAATATTATTCAGATAATATGAATTATTGCTTCGATAATGAAAAATATTGTGTAATGACAATTATTGAAACAACAAAGCAATATAAAATATCAATATGAGAATTATTAACTCAATAAAATATTGAAGCATTAATTATCGTAACCATTATTGAGTAGTGCCTTCTCACGTAAGAATCAATAATTGGTGCAATCTGGTGTATGTCTGCGTGTTTTAACCAACCGAGTATTTTAACAAGATTAATCTGTAATAACCACGTAGTTATTTTTAACCAACTTATATTTGTCGTTTTCTTCATCCAATCGCTTTCAGTTATGGGGCCCACACATGGTCGCTGGTCGTCGCATTTAATATTCCCCGACAAAGACAAATATTCCACGACCAAACGAATATTCCCCGACAACAATGAATATTTTATAACCACTTGCTTATTTTGAAATATTTACGTATTTTACTCCTAACTATCCACATTAATCACATCAACCCATACTATTTCAAAATAATAAATAGAGAAAATTAAATTTCATTAATAATAAGTTTGGGTCTTACACCCTACCAGTCAGAATACTCTTCTTTCTAAGGTAAGGGATATTATTTGTTGTACTCATAAGAGGTATAATTTCTTTCGTATTCATGAAGAAAATTATTTTCTTTCAAATACTCTTAAGAGCTGTTATTCCATTCTTTATTATTATGTTGGAATAACTTTTGTCTACATCCAAGTACATCATACATGGTGAAATTCTTACATTATTCCATTCTTTATCATTACATTGGAATAACTTTTATGCGTGTGGTCTATCGCATGCACGGTGAATTATGTTGTTATTCCATTCTTTGTTATTACGTTGGAATATATCACATGCATGCGGATTACGCATGACTGGTTCCATTCTTTATTATTCGTTTGAATATCACGTGCATGCGGATTACGGCATGACTTTGGTTCCATTCTTTATTATTCTATTAGAATATCACATCATGCGTACGCATTGAATTCGGTTCCATTATTTATTATTTTGTTGGAATAACATGCGCATGCGATTACATCGCATGCACGGTGAATTCTTACATTATTCCATTCTTTATTATTACATTGGAATAATGCATGCCTATGTGGATTACTGCATGTATGGTGAATGATCCTTTGTATTCATTCATTATTAAATTGTGGAAATGATCTGTCTCACGTGGATTACTGCGTACGGCGGTGAAAATCCATTTGCGATTTCATATATTCTATTATACTCGGTTGGTTAAAGTTTTGGCTTCTATACTCCATGAAATTAGTATAATATCCACGGATATTTGCGCTTCATCTAGTATCTTTTCATGGAAATATTCTTCTGAGCATTCTTGAATTTTACACCACAACAAAGCAGTATCATGTTGACAATTTGGACGTTATTGGTTCCTGGATAAATTAATTTATAAATCTTTAAAATTTATTCTTGAACTTGTTTTATTGAATTATCATCATCCTCATGCTTATATTATGTTGAAAGTCATCTGTGGCCTGTAGTGCATAGATGGACTTGGTATGATTATGATCAGGGATTATTCGGTATAATCATGACAGTAATGTTACAAATGATGTGGAAAAAGTCCTCATTGGCCCGTAGTACATTGATGGACAGTTTTTTGTATGATTATGGCTATGGATTCTCTTCGGCCAAGGGTGCAAATGTAAGACCCCCACTTTTTGAATAAAGATTAAATTTTCTCGAAATATATTTTTGAATATTATGGTGTGGATTTGATATAATGTTATAGTTGTGGGTAATATTTACAAATTTTGCAAAGTACGCAAGTTGTTATATAATATTCAATTGGTCGGGGAATATTCATTTTAACAGGGAATATTCGTACAATGGCACAATCATTGGTGGACCCCCACAACGGAATTATTGTCGAATTGAGAAAACGACAAAAATAATTTATGAAAATAATGGCGGAAGTTTTACCGTTAATTGTTGAACTACCCGGTAGTAAAAGTACAGTAATATGTGTGGTTGCATAGTAGTACACGGTATTGATTATTGATGCTTACGTGAGAAGTCACTCAGTTATACTCAATTATTGCTACAGTAATTGCTGCATTATATCTCTCATATTATTGATTCGATTATCATCGTAAGATCATCCGCATAATATGTTATTTTATTAAATCAATAATTGAGACGACAAAGTTATTCATATTATTAAATTGCAATATTTACAATGTCTAGAAGTTACATCAAGGAGAGGTTTGGTCACCTAATTGTGCTTGATAGGGAGAAATCCTTATTAGAAAGCCCCTCTTTCTCGGGAGCGACTTTGGTTGATAAATATTGTGAGTTATAATATTAATGATGAATGTTATTAAAATTGAAGTTGTGTTCAGAGTTGAATTTGGAGACGCGGACGTGATATTTGAGTACGGAACAATGAAATTAGTAAAAATAGTGTATAAACACAAAATTTTCCGAAATTCACTATTTGGTCAAAAAGTCAACAGTTGACTTTTTTAGGAAAAGTCAAACTTTGAAATTTCAAAATTTATATTTTTGATAAAAATGGTTTCATTGTGTTGGAATTATTTATGTTAATGAAAATCGGTAATTATTTCGATAATAATTGATGTCTGGAGGTTATATTGACCAATCGGATATTTAACTGGATAAATGAGCAATTGATTGCTATTATTTCACATGATTATAACTATTTGTTCACATGTGTATACTATTGTTTCACATTCTTGTTACTATTAGGGGAGTTGGTGCAAGATTGATAATACTTGCATGATTAAGTTAAAAATGGAGGTATAGATGGACGTACTATACTGTAATTCGTATTTTCACATGTCTAGAACTATTGATTCACATAATTTACTATTGAATCACATTATTTACTATTAGAGGAGGTGGTGAAAGTTTGATAATACTTCCATGACTAAATTAAAAATAAAGGAAAAGTTGGAGGTATTGTACTGAAATTTTTCGAGCCCCAAAACGTGCAATTATCGAAACTATATTTTTCTATAAAAAGAAGCTCATTCTTTCTTCATTTCTCACCAATTCACAAAAGCTTTAGAGTGATTATTGTATAGAGAAATTATAGAAAGAAGAAGAGAGGTTTGCTACCTCACTATTCCAGTATCCAGTTTTTCTAAAGGTAGGGAGTATTATTTCTTTCTTTCGTCTTCTTGAAGAGAACTTCTATTATTCCATTCTTTGTTATTATGTTGGAATAACCTGTCTATGAAAAGTACCGCATACCTGGTGAAATTCTTCTGTTATTCTATTATTTATCATTCTGTTGGAACATCCTGTCTGTGCGTTCTACGCCGAACCTGGTTCCATTATTTATCATTCTTTGGAACATCACATGCATGACGTTCTACTTGGGACCTAGTTCGTCTTTTATTATTACATTGGAATATCATGTACATGCGTTTTACGCCGGACTGATCGATTCCGTCTTTATTATTCATTGGAATATCACATGCATGCGTTTTCTTTGGGACCTAATTCCATCTTTATTATTACGTTGAATATCACGTCTGCATGCTTTTCTTTGGGACACGATTCTATTATTTATTATTCTATTGGAATAACCTGCCTGTGCGGTCTATCGCATGTATGGTGATTTCTTTTGTTATTCCATTCCTTGTTATACTTAGTTGATTAAAGTTTTAACTTCTATACTCCATGAAATTAGTGGAATATCCTTGATATTTGCACTTCATCCAGTATCTTTTCATGGAAATATTCTTTAGAGCATTCTTAAATTTTACTCTACAAAACAGTATCATGTTGACAATTTGGACGTTATTAGTTCCTGGATAAATTAATTCTTGAACTTATTTTATTGAATTCTTATATCATTGTCATCATCCTCATGTTTATATTTTGTTGAAAGTTATCTGTGTCATATAGTGCATAGATGGACTTGGTATGATTATGACCAGGGATTATTCGGTGTAATTATGACCGTAATGTTACAAATGATGTGGAAAAAGTCCTCATTGGCCCGTAGAGCATTGATGGACAGTTGTTGGCATGATCATGACCATTATTGAATACACAAATATTCTTGGCCCGTAGTGCATGGATAATTGTGGTCGTGATACTAAAGAATATCCTTGGTCGTAGTGCAGGGGTGATTCGATGATGTGGATTATTTATTAAGCTGAGTCCCAGCGATAAAAGTGATGAAAAACCTTCTAAATCATAAAAGATAGTAGATTTTATTCTCTACTTGACTCTTTTAATGGATTGCTTGTTCCGCTGCAGTTAAACTTGATGGTTGTTATATTGTATCAGTTTAATATTGTTGAAGGCTAAAGATAATATATTCAAAGCTGGTTATTATCGGAGATTCGTGGAAAGATTTTCTCGAATCGCTACTCCATTAACTCAGCTGACTCGAAAAGATACAAAGTTCGGTTTGGAGCGAGGAATGTGAGAAGAGTTTTCAAGAACTCAAAAGGAGACTCATTTCAAAGACTGTTCGACAATACCATCCGGTTCGGGAGGATTTGTCATCTACTGATGATGCTTGAAGCAAAGGGTTAGGATGTGTTCTCATGCAATATGGGAAAGTCATAGCCTATGCCTTAAGACAACTCAAAGAATATGAGAGGAATTATCCTACTCATGATCTAGAGTTGGCAGCTGTTGTCTTCTCACTTAAAATTTGGAGGCATTACTTGTATAGAGAGTAAGTGGAGATCTTTACGGATCATAAAAGCCTCAAATATTTCTTCACTCAAAAGGAACTCAACATGCGACAACGACTTTGGCTTGAACTGTTGAAAGATTATGATCATACCATCCAATACCTTCCTGGAAAAGCGAACGTGGTAGCTGACGCATTGAGTAGAAGATCATATGGGGGTACGAGTGCAATATTCACAACACAAAAGCCCATTTTGTGTGACTTGCAAAGGATGGAGATAGAGTTAAAAAGTCTAGGGACCCATGTGATGATGGCAAATATACGAGTAGAACCAACTTTAATTGATAAAGTTAAAGTTGCTCAAGTTACAGATTCAGAGTTGATGCGTATGAGGAAGAATGTGCAAGAAGGTGCTATGCTGGAAGCAAGAATCGATGAAGAAGGAATACTTCGAGTCAACTCCAGACTTTGTGTTCCTAACGACCCTGATTTAAAGTATAAAATCATGATGGAGGCGCACAACACACCGTTTGCAATCCATCCTGGGAGTACCAAAATGTATCGCGATCTTCGTCATACATTTTGGTGGAGCAATATGAAGAGAGAGATAGCGCTATTTATCTCAAGGTGTCTAAATTGTCAACGAGTTAAAGCGGAGTATCAAGTACCAAAAGGTCCATTGCAACCACTTGAAATTCCAGAATGGAAGTGGGAGCACATTACCATGGATTTCATTACCGGTCTTCCCAAAGTTTGTCAAGGCATAGATGCGATTTGGGTCATTGTTGATAGATTGACCAAGTCTGCTCATTTCTTACCGATACGAGAAACTTATACACTTGAACGTCTTGCTCATATGTACATAAACGAGGTTGTAAGATTGCATGGTATGCCAGTATCCATAGTTTTTGATCGAGACCCAAGATTCACTTCAAGATTTTGGGTTAGTTTGCAAAAAGCTATGGGCAAGAATTTACGATTTAGCTCGGCATATCATCCTTAGACGGACGGGCAGTCGGAGAGGACGATTCAAACTCTTAAAGATCTATTAAGACTCTGTGTCCTTGACTTCAAGGGAAGTTGGGACAAGTTCTTACCATTGGTGGAGTTTTCCTACAACAACAGTTATCAAACAAGTATGGCATGGCTCCATTTGAGGCGTTGTATGGAAGAAAGTGTGTCGTTCTCCGGTATCTTTGGGATGAGGTGGGTGAAGCAACGTTGTTGGGACCGGAGTTGGTACGTATGACTACGAAAAAGATTCAAACGATCTGATAACGTATAAAAACCTCACAAGATCGATAAAAGAGTTATGCTGATCTTCATCGAAAGGACGTGGAATTCGATATTGGAGATCATGTGTTATTACGTGTTGCTCCATGGAAGGGAGTTACGAGATTTGGAAAGAGAGGAAAGCTCAACCCTCGATTCATTGGCCCATTTTTAATCGTCAATTGAGTAGGAACTGTGGCGTATAGACTCGTTTTACCGCCATGTATATCTCGTGTTAATAACGTTTTTCACATATCTATGTTACGTAAATATGTGAAAGACCCGAACCACATTATTGAATTAGAACCAGATGAGATAGAGGAAGATTTAACGTATGAGGAGTTACCTGTTAAAATCTTGGATAAAAAGGATCATATTCTACGCTCCAAGGTTATACTTCAAGTCAAAGTTTTGTGGAGAAACCACGATGTGGAAGAAATGACCTGGGAGTTAGAATTTGAGATGAAATCAAGATATCCTTACCTCTTCGACATACCAGGTATGCACCCTAATTTCGACGACGAAATTTCATAAGAAGGGGAGGTTGTAAGACCCCAACTTTTTGAATAAAGATTAAATTTTCTCGAAATATATTTTTGAATATTATGGTGTGGATTTGATATAATGTTATAGTTGTAAGTAATATTTACAAATTTTGCAAAGTACGCAAGTTGTTATATAATATTCGATTGGTCGGGGAATATTGGTTTTAAAAGGGAATATTCGTACAACGGCACAATCATTGGTGGACCGCCTACAACAGAATTATTGTCGGATTGAGAAAACGACAAAAATACTTTATGAAAATAACGGCGGAAGTTTTACCTTTAACTGTTAAACTACCCGGTAGTAAAAGTACAGTAATACGCGTGGTTGCATAGTAGTACACGGTATTGATTATTGATACTTACGTGAGAAGTCACTCAGTTATACTCAATTATTGCTACAGTAATTGCTGCATCATATCTCTCATATTATTGATTCGGTTATTGTCATAGTATCATCTGCATAATATGTTATTTTATTAAATCAATAATTGAGACGACAAAGTTATTCATATTATTAAATTGCAATATTTGGTCACCTAATTACGCGCCAATAGGGAGAAATCATTATTGGAAAGCCCCCTCTTTCCTGGGAACGACCTGGTTGATAAATATTGTGAGTTATAATATTAATGATGAATGTTATTAGAATTGAAGTTGAGTTCGGAGTTGAATTTGGAAACGCGGACGTGATATTTGTGTCTCGAACGATGAAATTAGTAAAATAGTCTATAAACACAAAATTTTCCTAATTCACTATTTGGTCAAAAGTCAATAGTTGACTTTTTTGGGGAAAAGTCAAACTTGAAATTTCAAAATTTATATTTTTGATAAAAATGGTTTCATTGTGTTGGAATTATTTGTGTTAGTAAAAATCGACAATTATTTCGATAATTATTGATGTCTGGAGGTTATATTGACTAATCGAGTATTTAACCGGATAAATGAGCAATTGATTGCTATTATTTCACATGATTATAACTATTTGTTCACATGTGTATACTATTGTTTCACATTCTTGTTACTATTAGGGAAGTTGGTGCAAGATTGATAATACTTACATGACTAAGTTAAAAATGGAGGTATAGATGGAGGTACTATAATTGTAATTCGTATTTTCACATGTTCAGAACTATTGATTCACATAATTTACTATTGAATCACATTATTTACTATTAGGGAGGTGGTGCAAGTTTGATAATACTTCCATGACTAAATTAAAAATAAAGGAAAAGTTGGAGGTATTGTCTTTGAAATTTTTCGAGCCCCAAAACGTAAATTATCGAAACTATATTTTTCTATAAATAGAGGCTCATTCTTCCTTCATTTCTCACCAATTCACAAAAGCTTTAGAGCGATTATTATAGAGAGAAATTATAGAAAGAAGAAGAGAAGTCTGCTACCTCACTATTCCAAAGATCAGCTTTTTCTAAAGGTATGGAGTATTATTTTTTTCTTTCGTCTTCATGAAGAGAACTACATTAGTCCATTCTTTATTATTATGTTGGAATAACTTCATCATGCAAAGTACCGCATACCTGGTGAAATTCTTCTGTTATTCTATTATTTATCATTCATTGGAACATCTTGTCATGCGTTCTACGTACGGACTGGTTCCATTATTTATCATTCAGTTAGAACATCATGTCTATCGTTCTCACGGGACTGGTTCCGCCTCTTTATTATTCTCGTTGGAATATCCTCGTCTCATGCATTTTACGTCTTGACCGATTCCGCCTTTTTATTATTACGTTGGAATATCCGTTTATGCATTTTACGCCTTTAGACACGATTCCATCTTTATTATTCATTGGAATATCCTATCGTCATGCTTTTACGTTGGACTGGTTCCGTTATTTATTATTCTCTTTGGAATAACTCGCTGTCTTGGTCTATCGCATGCATATTGATTTCTTTTGTTATTCCATTCCTTGTTATACTTAGTTGGTTAAAGTTTTGACTTCTATACTCCATGAAATTAGTGGAATATCCTTAATATTTGCGCTTCATCCAGTATCTTTTTATGGAAATATTATTCTTAGCATTCTTAAATTTTACTCTACAAAACAGTATCATATTGAAAATTTGGACGTTATTAGTTCCTGGATAAATTAATTTTAACTTGTTTTATTGAATTCTTATATCATTGTCATCATCCTCGTGTTTATATTTTGTTGAAAGTCATCTGTGGCATATAGTGCATAGATGGACTTGGTATGATTATGACCTGGGATTATTCGGTGTAATCATGACCGTAATGTTACAAATGATGTGAAAAAAGTCCTCATTGGGCCGTAGACCATTTGATGGATAGTTGTTGGCATGATCATGACCATTATTGAATACACAAATATTCTTGGCCCGTAGTGCATGGATAATTGTGGTCGTGATACTAAAGAATATCCTTGGCCGTAGTGCAGGGGTGATTCGATGATGTGGATTGTTTATTAAGTTGAGTCCCAGCAATAAAAGAGATGAAAAACCTTCTAAATCATAAAAGATAGTAGATTTTATTCTCTACTTGACTCTTTTAATGGATTGCTTGTTCCGCTGCAGTTAAACTTGATGGTTGTTATATTGTATCAGTTTAATATTGTTGAAAGCTAACGATAATATATTCTGCATTATCTTAGTCATAATATTTCCTACTGGGCTAGTTGAGCTCACCCTTTTACTTTTATTGTTCTCTTTAGGAAATGAGAACGTAGCAGAGACTAGTCGGGGAACGGAGTGACGGACCAGATGATAGCATTAGTAGTCCTCACTATTCTGTGAAATAGTGTAATAATAATTGTAATAAGGACTCCTTTTGAGTTTGTATAATCTCTAGTAGACAATATTTGTATTCAAACTCACAGTTTATGTTTTGTCGTATTGTACACGACAGTTGTATTATTAAGTTGTATTTGAATTTATGTACCATGTAAGTGGTGACCCAAGATGAGTGACGTATACCTAATTTTGGGGGCGTCACAACAAAGATGAATTGTTTTATGGCATGATCAGGACCGTTGATGAAAACATGATTATCTTTGGCCGTAATGCATAGATAATTCGTGGTCATGATATTAATGAATATCCTTAGCCTATAGTGCAGGGATGATTCGATGATGTGAATTAATTATTGATCTAAGTCTCAGCAATGAAATATTAATTTATGGATGTGATAATAATGAATATCCTTGGCCCGTAGTGCATGAATAATTCATGGATGTGATATTAACGAATATCCTTGGCCGTAGTACAGGGGGGATTCGATGATGTGGATTATTTATTAAGCTGACTCTCAGCGATAAAATATTGATATTAAACTTTTAATTCGTAAAAGATAGTAGATATCATGCTCTACTTGACTCTTCTAAAATACAGTTGTATTTCTTTGGCCTGTATTGCAAAGATGAATTATTAATAAATATTTTTGGTTGTAGTGCAAAGATGAATTTATTAGTATGATTATAAGCAGAAATTTTGATTTGGTATAACCATGATTTTTGATGTTTCAGGTGAAGATAGGTGATGAAAATTATCTTCGTTCTGGGTGCGAAGAGGAATTTAGAATCACAATTATGATTATGAGTTATTCATATGATTGTGGACATGAATTGTTGATTGATGTTACAGGGATAAAACATTATTAGTGGACTTTTAACATGGAGAAGATAATAGATCTGATGGTCTATTTGACTCTTCTAATGGATTTCTCGTTCAGCTGCAACTATGGTTGAAAAGTTTTATCATCTACCATATGTTCTAAATCTCTGATTTATTACCGATGAAGGCTATTGATGATGTAAATTATCTTTAGTCACGATATTCTTTACTTGGCTAGTTGTGCTCACCCTTTTTGCTTCACAATTCCTTTTAGGTAATAAGAGTGTAGCTGGGTCGAGTAGGGATAACAGGGGAATAGAACGATGGTCTATAGCTGTTAAGGTTCTCCATAAATAGTATGGAAATAATTTTATTGAGAACTTTAGATAAGTGTGTTGTATTGTATACGTCATTTGATATTTAATTTTGGTGAACCGAATAGGGTGAGGTGAACCCAACTTTGGAAGGGTGTTTTGCCACTATCATACAAGATGTCTAATGACATACAACCTCGTGTTATCATAAGACAGGGTTGTGCACATCCACTTGCTGAGTATATCTACGAGCACTACCTATATGATCTTGGAGTTTATTTAAATATAATTTTCACTTAGAGGACAGTGGAGATAGTTATATGTCAAGAGAAGACTCACCATTGGAAAGAAGATGATAGTAATCTTCTAGTTTTTCTTTGGGGTCTATTGGGTCAACCAAGGATAATTCTTTGGACATATGATATCTATCAAAACCTAGACGCATGGCCTCCCATGTACGAAGGTTTCCTTGAGCACTTCCCAAAGATTTTAATTTCTAAAATAGTTTTTGACTATACTTTTATGTAAAGTACCATTGTAAGGTTGTGGTCGAGGCACCATGAGAGTTACATACATTTGTATTAAAACTCACAGATTAATCGTGGTCGATTCTATACTGACGATTCAATGATTAATATAAATGAAGTTTGTATTTGATTTTTATAGTGTGATATTTGGCGACTCAGAATGGGTCGTGTGGACCTATTTTGGGGGCGTCACAAATGGACCTATATTCTAGAATGATATATGAAATACAGGAGATGAGGAATGGAAAAATCATGATAGCGAGGAAATTACCGAGAAAGTACAATCTGAAAAGAAAGCAAGGTATTCTCATCTCTTTGAATATCAGGTACGTACGTAAATTTCGAGGGCCAAATTTCATAAGGAGGGGAGATTGTGAGACCCCGAATTTTATGAAATAAAAGTATTCAATTTTTCTATTTTGGTAAATAGTTAAATTGATAAAAATTTAAAGTTAAGGGTAATATGTGAAAATTTTGCAAAGTAAGCAAGTTGATATAAAATATTCTTTGTGTCGGGAAATATTCGATTAGTCGGGGAATATTCTTTTTATCGGGGAAAATCTGTACGACGGTACAATCATTAGTGGACCCCACAACAGAATTATTATCGGATTGAAAAAACGACAAAAATATTTTTTAGGAAAATAATGGCGAAAGTTTTACCGTTAAAACTGTTGAACTACTCCGTAGTAAAAGTACAGTAATACGCGTGGTTGCATAGTAGCACACGGTATTGATTATTGATGCTTACGTGAGAAGTCGCCTCACGTTATTTGATTCAATTATTGTCGATATTTTATATATTATTAAATCAATAATTGAGATATCAAAGTTATTAATATTATTATTTACAATATTAACGATGTCTAGAAGTTCTGACAAGGAGAGGTTTGGTCACCTAATTGCGCGCCAATAGGGAGAAATCCTTATTGGAAAGCCCCCTCTTTCCTGGGAACGACCTGGTCGATTAATAGTGTGAATTATAATAATGATGATGAATTTTATTTTATTATGTTCCAACTTGATGAACTCCACCTCCTTCATGTGACGAATACTTTCGGGAAAGTACTTGTCGTTGAATAGTTCTCGGAACTTATCCCAAGACATTTTCAGTGCGGCAGGTTGAGTTCACTTTACCGATTCCCACCGGTAATCTGCCTCTCCTCGCAACATAAAGGCGACAAAGGGAACCTTTTGTTCCTCGGAGCATCCCAAGACATCAAATATCTTGGTGATCTGCTTTATCCGTGCTTTCGCTTTAAGTGGTTTTGGCTCTCCAATAAACTCAGGTGGTCCCAGCTCCTTGAACTATTTAGCGGTGACCGTCCGAGAGTTTCCAGTGGTTCCACCTACATTTTGGACAGGAGCCGCTCTCGCCTGCTGTTGCATAAATTGCATAAAGCTCTGAACATTCCATCATTCATAATTTCTCTCTCTAGAGTTTCAGCGAATTCGTAAGAAATAATTTCTACTTTTCTATAGCTTCTCTATAATTTCTCTCTCTAGAGTTTCAGCGAATTCGTAAGAAATAATGAAGGAATGAGCTTCAATTTATAGAAAAATGGACTGCATAATAGCTAACTCATGAACGGTCCAGATTGATTTACTTTAATCTGACGGTCCATATTTAAACCAAAATCTTTTAAATAAAATATAATATATTCTATTTATAATCTAATAAAACGAATAACTTTATAAAAGATTTTACTATACAAACACTATGTAGGCACTATGCATAATAAAATATAATATATTCTAATTATTGTCTAATAAAACAGATAACTTTATAAAAGTATTCTGTTTTATATAAAAAGATTTTACTATTAGCCTAATAAAATGAATAACTTTATAAAAGTATTATGTTTTATATAAAAAGCTTTTCTGTTTTATTACATTAATAATACCAATAAAACAAAACTGAGTGACTTATCACATAAGCATCAATAATCAAAATTGTGTGCTAATGTGCAACTACGCGTATTATTGTACTTTTAACACCGAGTGTTTCAACAGTTACGGTAAAACTTCCGCTGTTAATTTCATAAAGTATTTTTGTCGTTTTCTCAATCAAAACAATAATTCGTTTTTGGGTTCACTAATGATTGTGTCGTTGTATTTAATATTCCTTTTAAAACGAATATTCCCCGACCAATCAAATATTATATAACAACTTGCGTACTTTGCAAAATTTATAAATATTACCCACAACTATAACATTATATCAATTTCACTCCATAATATTCAAAAATAATATTTATAGAAAATTCATCTTTATTCAAAAAGTTGGGGTCTATATATATATATATATATATATATATATATATATATATATTTTATAAATAGAATATATTATATTTTATTATATAGTATCCTTTCCATTCTCATATAAATAGGATGCTTAGTTAGAATTGAAAACACACCAGAAATTTAGAGAATTCTTCTTCTATAATCTTGAGCGTATTTCTTTATAGTTTAAGAAGCTTTGAGCGTAGAAAACAGTTTAAGTTTTCTTCAAGACTATCCTCGCCCTACCAGTCGGAATACTCTTCTTTCTAAGGTAAGGGATATTATTTGTTGTACTCGTAAAGGGTATTTTTTTCTTTCGTATTCATGAAGAGAATTATTTTCTTTCAAATACTCATAAGAGCTGTTATTCCATTCTTTATTATTATGTTGGAATAACCTGTCTATTCGAAGTACCGCATATATGGTAAAATTCTTCTATTATTCCATTCTTTATCACTCTCTTTGAATAACCTGTCTGTGCGGTCTATCGCATGCCTGGTGAATTCTGTTGTTATTCCATTCTTTGTTATTCTGTTGGAACATCCTGTCTATGCTGATTACACATGACTTGGTTCCATTCTTTATTATTCTGTTGGAATATCATGTCTATGCGGATTAGGCATGACCTAGTTCCATTCTTTATTATTTTGTTGGAACATCCTGTCTTTGCGTATTACACATGACCTGGTTCCATTATTTATTATTCTGTTGGAATAACCTGTCTGTGCGGTCTATCGCATGACTGGTGAATTCTTCTGTTATTCCATTCTTTATTATTATTTGGAATAACCTGTCTATGTGGATTACCGCATGCATGGTGAATGATCCTTCGTATTCATTCTTTATTAAATCATGGAAATGATCGCATCTGCGTGGATTACCGCATGGTAGTGAAAATCCATTTTAGATTTCATATATTCTATTATACTCGGTTGGTTAAAGTTTTGGCTTCTATACTCCATGAAATTAGTAGAATATCCTGGATATTTGCGCTTCATCTAGTATCTTTTCATGGAAATATTCTTCTGAGCATTCTTAAATTTTACACAACAAAGCAGTGTCATGTTGACAATTTGGACGTTATTGGTTCCTCGATAAATTAATTTATAAATCTTTAAAATTTATTCTTGAACTTGTTTTATTGAATTGTCATTGTCCTCATGCTTATATTATGTTGAAAGTCATCTGTGGCCGTAGTGTATAGATGGACTTGGTATGATTATGACCAGGGATTATTCGGTATAATCATGACCGTAATGTTACAAATGATGTAGAAAAAGTCCTCATTGGCCAGTAGTATATTGATGGACAGTTTTTGGTATGATTATGGCTATGGATTCTCTTCGGCCAAGGGTGCAAAGATGAATTGTTTTATGGCATGATCAGGACCGTTGATGAAAACATGATTATCTTTGTCCCGTAGTGCATAGATAATTTGTGGTCGTGATATTAACGAATATCCTTGGCCTGTAGTGCAGGGATGATTCGATGATGTGGATTAATTATTGAGCTAAGTCTCAGCAATGAAATATTAATTCATGGATGTGATAAAAATGAATATCATTGGCCCGTAGTGCATTGATAATTCATGGATGTGATATTAACGAATATCCTTGGCCGTAGTGCAAGGGTGATTCGATGATGTTGATTATTTATTAAGCTGAGTCTCAGCGATAAAATATTGATAATAAACTTTTAATTCTTAAAAGATAGTAGATATCATGCTCTACTTGACTCTTCTAAAATACAGTTGTATGTCTTTGGCATGTAGTGCAAAGATGAATGGTTAATGAATAGCTTTGGCCGTAGTGCAAAGATGAATTTATTAGTATGATTATAAGCAGAAATTGTGATTTGGTATAACCATGATTTTTGATGTTTCAGGTGAAGATAGGTGATAAAAATTATCTTCGTCCTGAGTGCGGAGAGGAATTTAGAATCACAATTATGATTATGAGTTATTCATATGATTGTGGACAGGAATTGTTGATTGATGTTATAGGGATAAAACATTATTGGTGGACTTTTAACATAGAGAAGATAATAGATTTGATGCTCTATTTGACTCTTCTAATGGATTGCTCGTTCCGCTGCAACTATGGTTGAAAAGTTTTATAATCTACCATATGTTCTAAATCTCTGATTTATTACTGATGATGGCTATTGATGATGTAAATTATCTTTAGTCACGATATTCTTTTTTGGGCTAGTCAGGTGCTCACCCTTTTTGCTTCACAATTCCTTTCGTGTAATAAGAGTGTAGTTTGGGTCGTTGTTGGGATAACATGGGAATAGAAGCGTGGTCTATAGTGTTGAGGTTCTCCCTAAATAGTATGAAAATAATTTTATTGAGAACTTTAGATAAGTGTGTTGTATTGTATCGTCATTTGATATTTAAATTTTTGTGAACCGAATAGGTGAGGTGAACCCAACTTTGGAAGGGTGTTTTTCCACTATCATACAAGATGTCTAATGACATACAACCTCGTGTTATCATATAAGTGGGGTTACACATCCACTTGTTGAGTATATCTACGAGCACTACCTATATGATCTTGGAGTTTATTTGAAATATAATTTTCACTTGGAGACAGTGGAAATAGTTATATGTCAAGAGAAGACTCACCATTGGAAAGAAGATGATAGTAATCTTCTCATTTTTCTTTGGGGCCTATTGGGTCAACCAAGGATAATTCTATGGACATATGATATCTATCATAACTTAGACGCATGGCCTCCCATATACGAATGTTTCCTTGAGCACTTCCCAAAGATTTTAATTTCTAAAATAGTTTTTGACTATACTTTTATGTAAAGTACCACTTTAAGGTTATGGTCGAAGCACCATGAAAGTTTCATACATTTGTATTAAAACTCACAGTTAACTGTGGTCGTATTCTATACGACAGTTAAACAGTTGTATAAATAAAGTTTGTACTTAATTTTTATGGTGTGATATCTGGCGACTCAGAATGGGTCGTGTGGACCTATTTTGGGGGCGTTACAAATGGTATCAGAGCTTAGGGATATGGTCGCTGACGGAGATAAGAGTGTAGAACTAGGAGGGGAGAGACGAGTTATATACTTCGCTAGTGTGTGACTTACCTAAGATGAAATTGTTTACTTGATAAGTTCACAAATTGTGATATGTCAATTAACCTTTGTTTTGAAGCTATATTCTAGAATGATATCTAAAATACAGGAGATGAAGAATGGGAAAATCATGATAGCGAGGAAATTACCAGGAAGGTACAATTTGAAAAGAAAACAAGGTATTCTCATCTCTTCGAATATCAGGTACGTACGTAAATTTCGAGGGTGAAATTTCATAAGGAGGGGAGATTGTGAGACCCCGAATTTTATGAAATAAAAATATTCAATTTTTCTATTTTGGTAAATAGTTAAATTGATAAAAGTTTAATGTTAAGGGTAATATGTGAAAATTTTGCAAAGTAAGCAAGTTGATATAAAGTATTCGTTGTGTTAGGGAATATTCGATTAGTCGGGGAATATTATTTTTGTCATGGAATATCCGTACGATGGTACAATCATTGGTGGACCCCACAACAGAATTATTGTCGGATTGAGAAAATGACAAAAATATTTTTTAGAAAAATAACGGCGAAAGTTGTACCGTTAAAACTGTTGAACTACTCGGTTTGTAAGAAACAAGAATGTCTGGCGTGGTTGCGTAGTACATGCGGTATTGATTATTGATGTTTACGTGAGAAGTCACTCAGTTTTGTTCAATTATTGCTACAATAATTGTTGCATAGTATCTTATGTTATTTGATTTAATTATTGTCGATATTTTATATATTATTAAATCAATAATTAAGATAACAAAGTTATTAATAATATTATTTACAATATTAACGATGTCTAGAAGTTCTGCCAATGAGAGGTTTGGTCACCTAATCATGCGCTAATAGGAGAAATCTTTATTGGAAAGGACCCTCTTTCCGAGGAGCGACACGGTCGATTAATAGTGTGAATTATAATAATGATGATGAATTTTGTTTTATTATTATTATAAATGTAATAAAAGTAAATCTTTTATATAAACTAGAATACTTTTTATAAAGTTTTGTTTTATTTGATTATAAATAGAATATAATATATTTTATTATGCATAGTGTTTTGCATTGTGCTTGTATAGTGTTTCAGATAGTAAAATCTTTTTATATAAAACATAATACTTTTATAAAGTTATTTGTTTTATTAGATTATAAATAAAATATATTATATTTTATTACGCATAGTATTTGTATAGTAAATGCATAGTGCTTGCATAGTAAAATCTTTTTTATATAAAATAGAATACCCTTTTTAAAGTTATTTGTTTTATTGTATTATAAATAGAATATATTATATTTTATTATGCATAGTGTTTGCATAGTACTGCGATAGTAAAATCTTTTTATATAAAACAATACTTTTATAAAGTTATTTGTTTTATTAGATTTTAAATAATATATATATATATATATATATATATATATTATAAATAGAATATATTATATTTTATAAATAGTATCCTTTCCATTCTCTTATAAATAGGATGTTTAGTTAGAATTGAAAACACACCAGAAATTCAGAGAATTCTTCTTCTATAATCTTGAGCGTATTTCTTTAGAGTTTAAGAAGCTTTGAGCGTAGAAAACAGTATAAGTTTTCTTCAGGACTATCCTCGCCCTACCAGTCGGAATACTCTTCTTTCTAAGGTAAGGGATATTATTTGTTGTACTCGTAAAGGGTATTATTTCTTTCGTATTCATGAAGAGAATTATTTTCTTTCAAATACTCATAAGAGCTGTAATTCCATTCTTTATTATTATGTTGGAATAACATGTCTATGCGAAATACCGCATACATGGTGAAATTCTTCTATTATTCCATTCTTTATCACTCTGTTGGAATAACCCGTCTAGGCGGTCTATCGCATGCCTGGTGAATTCTGTTGTTATTCCATTCTTTGTTATTCTGTTGGAACATCCTGTCTATGCGGATTACGCTTGACTTGGTTCCATTCTTTATTATTCTGTTAGAATATCATGTCTGTGCGGATTACGCATGACCTGGTTCTATTTTTTATTATTTTGTTGGAATATCCTGTTTGTGCGTATTACGCATGATCTGGTTCCATTATTTATTATTCTGTTGGAATAACCTGTCTGTGCGGTCTATCGCATGCCTGGTGAATTCTTCTGTTATTCCATTCTTTATTATTATGTTGGAATAACCTGTCTATGTGGATTATCGCATTCATGGTGAATGATCCTTCGTATTCATTCTTTATTAAATTGTGGAAATGATCTGTCTACGTGGATTACCGCATGGCAGGTGAAAATCCATTTGCAGTTTCATATATTCTCTTATACTCAGTTGGTTAAAGTTTTCGCTTCTATACTCCATGAAATTAGTAGAATATCCTGGATATTTGCGCTTCATCCAGTATCTTTTCATGGAAATATTCTTCTGAGCATTCTTGAATTTTACACCACAAAGCAGTATCATGTTGACAATTTGGACGTTATTGGTTCCTCGATAAATTAATTTATAAATCTTTAAAATTTATTCTTGAACTTGTTTTATTGAATTGTCATCATCCTCATGCTTATATTATGTTGAAAGTCATCTGTGGCCTATAGTGCATAGATGGACTTGGTATGATTTTGACCAGGGATTATTCGGTATAATCATGACCGTAATGTTACAAATGATGTGGAAAAAGTCCTCATTGGCCCGTAGTACATTGTTGGACAATTTTTGGTATGATTATGGCTATGGATTCTCTTCGGCCAAGGGTGCAAAGATGAATTGTTTTATGGCATGATCAGGACCGTTGATGAAAACATGATTATCTTTGGCCTGTAGTGCATAGATAATTCGTGGTCGTGATATTAATGAATATCCTTGGCATGTACTGCAGGGATGATTCGATGATGTGGATTTATTATTGAGCTAAGTCTCAACAATGAAATATTAATTCATGGATGTGATAATAATGAATATCATTGGCCCGTAGTGCATGGATAATTCATGGATGTGATATTAACGAATATCCTTGGCCGTAGTGCAGGGGTGATTCGATGATGTGGATTATTTATTAAGCTGATAAACTTTTAATTCGTAAAAGATAGTAGATATCATGCTCTACTTGACTCTTCTAAAATACAGTTGTATGTCTTCGGCATGTAGTGCAAAGATGAATTGTTAATGAATATATTTGGCCGTAGTGCAAAGATGAATTTATTAGAATGATTATAAGCAAAAATTGTGATTTGGTATAACCATGATTTTTTATGTTTCAGGTGAAGATATGTGATGAAAATTATCTTCGTCTTGGGTGCGAAGAGGAATTTAGAATTACAATTATGATTATGAGTTATTCATATGATTGTGGAAAGGAATTGTTGATTGATGTTACAGGGATAAAACATTATTGGTGGACTTTTAACATGGAGAAGATAATAGATCTGATGGTCTATTTGACTCTTCTAATGGATTGCTCGTTCTGCTGCAACTATGGTTGAAAAGTGTTATCATTTACCATATGTTCTAAATTTCTGATTTATTACTGATGAAGGCTATTGATGATGTAAATTATCTTTAGTCACGATATTCTTTACTGGGCTAGTTCTGCTCACCCTTTTTGCTTCATAATTCCTTTCAGGTAATAAGAGTGTAGCTGGGTCGAGCGGGGATAACAGGGGAATAGAACGGTGGTCTATAACTGTTGAGGTTCTCCCTAAATAGTATGAAAATAATTTTATTGAGAACTTTAGATAAGTGTGTCGTATTGTATATGTCATTTGATATTTAATTTTGGTGAACCGAATAGGGTGAGGTGAACCCAACTTTGGAAGGGTGTTTTGTGCACATCCACTTGCTGAGTATATCTACGAGCACTACCTATATGATCTTGGAGTTTATTTGAAATATAATTTATATGTCAAGAGAAGACTCACCATTGGAAAGAAGATGATAGTATTCTTCTCGTTTTTCTTTGGGGTCTATTGGGTCAACCAAGGATAATTCTGTGGACATATGATATCTATCATAACCTAGACGCATGATCTCCCATGTACGAAGGTTTCCTTGAGCACTTCCCAAAGATTTTAATTTCTAAAACAGTTTTTGACTATATTTTTATGTAAAGTACTATTGTAAGGTTGTGGTCGAGGCACCATGAGAGTTACATACGTTTGTATTAAGACTCACAGTTAACTGTGGTCGTATTCTATACGACAGTTCAATAGTTGTATAAATAAAGTTTGTATTTGATTTTTATAGTGCGATATCTGGCGACTCAGAATGGGTCGTGTGGACCTATTTTGGGGGCGACACACAAATAGACTAAAATGCCCTTTTAGCATTCTTTAATAGGTTGGAGTATAAATCTTGCCATATCATGGAGTTAGTAACCTAATATGTTGACTATGTTCTCACTATATCACCAATCCCAGCCACCATTCATCAACTATACATTGAATCAAACATAAAAATCAAAAAGTAAGAAAACCTTCTTACTTTACTTAGCAAACTATCCTAGACCCTCTCTCTCTATAATTTTCAAGATGTGGAGTGAGAATGAGTGAAAAGATAAGCTAACATCACCATTTTAGCTTCTCATTAACAGATCAACAAGATCAGATTCAAAGATCTAAGCCTAGAAGGTATAAATTCTAAAATTTCTAAATCATGTGATCTTATGTTATATGTTATAATTTGTTGTTTAAAGTTATGTATTAGGGTGTCATTTAGTGATCTGGGTTGATAGATGTTAGATCTATAACATTTATAGGCTTGGATTAGAAGTATTTCAAAATCTGGAAAACTGGAAATTTATGTCTGACAGACGAATGTCAGACCTTGTAGATTTTTCTCTGTTTATGTTTTTGGTTGTTTAAATGTTTGAAGTTGTAGTATGTCATGAGTTCTTTGATGTGGAACTTGAATCAGGTCTATATTTGTTATAGATTAAAAGTTATAAGTGGTCAAACAGGGTTGACCGATCACGAAAATGAAATTCTGGGTAACCTAGATTACCTAGAAAAGTCTGACAACCGATTTTAAAGGCTTTAATCTTGTTGTGTTTAAGTGATTTGGCAAAGTTGTTGTTTTGATCTTCTAGACCGGTATACTGACTACATAATCATGCCTTTATATCATCTATTTCATGTAAAGAATCAAAGTTGTTAAGAGTCATAGTAGCATTGACCATCTGTTTTGTTGAAAATCTGGAAAACCCAGATTCATGATGAACAAGGTCTCTGACATGGTTTGACAATGCCAGATCTTGTTCATGTGTTGTTATTAGAGTTATCTGATGTTATATACTTGTACTATGACATGTGAGCTACACGTATGAACCTTTATATCACACTAAGCGACCTCGGAATGCAAGTTATGGAGATCAAAAGTAGCCAACTTGAACTGTTCTTCATTTCTGGAAAACCCAGAAATGAAGAACAGCTTCTGACAGGTTTTGTGAGGCTCGAATCTCTCGGTTGTATAATTATTTGGCCATGATAGTTGTTTATGGTTGTAATACTACATTATTACTACAATATTAACACCTTAGTAAGCCAGAAAACCACAAGGGCACGAATCTATTGATGGTCAAACATGCCACCATGTTAACTTGGTTCGAAGGTTCTGACATGCTCAAGAACACCTATAGCGACGATAGCGTACGCTATAGGCCCTTTTATGACAGAGATAAATTAGAAAATGAATTATTTTATTTAATAAATAGATAAAAATAGTTTTTAATTACTAAAAATACAAAATAAATTACTAAAAACTATTTTAAAGCCTAAAAATTAGTTTTTAATATTTTTGAATATATTTCATAAATATTTAATATTTTTGGAATAATAAAGGTATTTAATTTATTTAATTGTTATATTAAATAAATTATTTAAAAAATGATTTTAATACTTGAAAAATTATTTAAAATTATATTATGGTATAGGAAAATATTTTAAGTTATTTTTAATGACTTTTAATATTTTGTGATAAATTTCATTAATAAATTAATATTAATGATAATTAAGTTATTTAATAAGTGTATTAAATAAATTATGAAAATTGAATTAATGATTTAAAAATCTTATAAAAATGATTTAAAGATTATAAAAATATTTTAAGTTATAAAATATAACTTTTTGATATTTTGTCATAAAAATATTAATATTTTAATATTGATAATATTAAATTTATTTAATATTTATATTAAATAAATTAATTTAAAAATGATTTTAATATTAGAAAATCATTTTAAATGAAAATAAAATATTTAAAAATATTTTTCAGTTATAAAATTTAACTTTTAATATTTAAAGGATAATTTCATTACTAATTTAATATTAATGATATTAAGTTTATTTAATAAATATATTAAATAAATAGTTTAAAAATAGTTTTATTAATTTAAAAATCATTTAAAAGGGATATAAATGAATTAAAAATATTTTAAGTTATAATTAATAACTTTTAATATTTTTATAAGTAATGCATTAATACTTAAATAATAATGGTAATTATTTAAAAATGATTTTAAATGTTTTAAAAATCATTTAAGGGTAATATTAATGTTTTAAAAGTATTTTAAGTTATTATAAATAACTTCAATATTTTGGCAATGGTTTCATTAATTAAGTATTAATGATAATAGAATTATTTGATATTAAAATCATTTAGTAATGATCCCGGTGTTTGAAAATTCATGATAAATTATAATAATTATTTAAAAATTAGTATATGGCTATGAAAAATCGTATTACTGATATTTACATCTATTGAATTTCGATATAGAGTCTTAGACTTGTTAATTACCCGATAAAGCTGTCGGTACGCCGACATATTTCAGAAATTAATCTGGACTTAGATAATTTCACTGGATAAGTGTTTGTTTATGAAACAATGACTGCTAAACATGTGTAACAATGTGATTAGGTTATGTGCTGACTGTAATAAGTAGTCTTATGTGTTACGATATGATATTCTAATCGAACGAATGATCTTATTAATGATAGGTTGCTTTATAAAAGATAAAACTAAGTTGCGTCTTGTAAGTAGCAGACCAGACAAGTATCTTACCTTTGCATTTACTTTATACAATGGATATAAGTAAGAAAGTTTCAGAATTATATTATTATTGTGCCAGATTATTAACCCTATTGTTATATATATTATATCCGATCATTATTTATTAGTACAATATTATTGTATAATTCAGATATTTATTTTGTTCGTTAATTTCTAAATATGGTTATACAAGTGTCCCCACTTGAATAATCATTGTATTTAATCACATGTTGATATATATACTTATTAAATTCCATTATGTATACCTTAATTAAAAGTCGTCTAGCTATTTGACACTGATTTAAAAATATTGTTGAATATGATAAAACTTTATTGTATCTAATCAAATTGTTTTGGTTTGAATTCCCAACTAAGTATGAACATCCCGAATATAGGAAAAACTTTTATGCGCCCAAGGCGGAAAGGATGAACGATAATATCGTTCTTACATGTAGTATTGATCAATACAGGGCCCATGTGATGTACACCCTCGCGCCCGTAAGTTATGACAGTTTCAAGATGAAGTTATGTTTAACCTTTTCGAAAATAGAAAATAATGTTCATAGTCTGTCGACTACCCTATATATATATAGTCAATGCGTAGTTTCAAAAAATTTGATATAGAATTGTTATGTTATTATTATTGGTTCGGATTTACTTCACAACCTGTTGATTGATTTGTAGTAGAAGTGTCGCATAAAAGAAAACATTTATTTCTTTCAGCCTATATTTATAATTGTTATTACTTGTTGGGCATTCAAATGCTCATCATTGCTTAATTTAAATGTTTTCAGTTAAGTGTGAACAACTAGAAGATTCGATCAAGAACCAAGGAAAAGGAAAGCAAACAGAATAAGTGTTATGGTATTCTATGTAATATTATAACTTTATTGAGGTAATGATATTTATTATTATCATGTATTACAGTGAATGTAGTAAGGGTTGCGTACTTGGGATTAGACTCTAATATATGTAAATTAAGTTTGGTATTTATATTATTGTTATTATTATTAGTATTATTTCCAATCATAGAAATGGTATCGTAAAGCACTAAATTCGGGTTTCAAGTAACTGAATTTGGGGGTGTTACATCATGGTATCAGAGCTTTAGGGTTAAAAACCTTAGGTGGGATAGACCTTAGGCTATAACCTGGGGACAGAGGGAAACGTTGAAAATATAAATAACTCGTATAGAGTTTAAAAGGGAGATGAATTGAATAAGTTCATCATCAAATCAAATAAAAGATAACCTATATAAAACTATTATTTATTGTGTGTATATATTATGTGATAATCAAGATAGTTTGTTTGTAGATATCAGATAGAAAGGATTAGGATACCCTCAGATAGTGAGAAGGAGTGAAACCTCCATAACCGAGCCAATATCAAAGCCAATAGCTGAAATATAGGCTCATAGTGAAAGCAACTCTAATGAGGTGGATATTGTGGAAAAGTGTAGTACCGGACCTAAAAATGATAGTATAACTGATAGGTAGAGTATAGTTAGAGAATATATGGTCGAGCTTGAGTTCTTAAACTCATATGTTTGTGGTGAGTTCTTAAACTCATAATGTGTGGTAAGTTTGACAAAATTGGTATAGTTAGGTGTGAATGGATTATTGAGGATAATGGTAATATATAGAATACTAAGCAATTGATCCTTAGTGAAGGCGTAATAAACAATTAGTATTAGTATTACTTGAATATGTATGATTCTATGATGCGTATACGATAAGTATGTTCGTGTAATGTAATATTTTATATAGGTTGTGGCAGCGATTCCCGACTTTTGAGTCACAAAGGGATAACGGATGTTTAAAGCAGTATGTGCTATGTTATGTTAAGTGCTATGAGTATGAATCTATGTTGGATTAATGAAATAAGTTGGTATAAAGATAGTAATTATTTATCTGAACACTGGTTAATACAATAAAACCAAATTTTCAAAATCTAATTTTTTAAATGCATGATTAATTGAGTAGAAAATTTCGCGTTATGTATATACCCTAAGACATAGAAGGTAAGTCGATGAAAGATAAATTATGATTAATCAGATAATGTCGCCAAGACAAAAATGAAACCAAAAGTTAGAAGAACCTGTCAACAATACTGGAAGACAACCAGACCCGATACAAAATATGGCAAATATAGATGCTCAAGCTATGCAGAATAGAATACCAGCCGTGGGAAATCAGCCAGATAATCGATCGACAAACTTCAGAGACTTCAAGGCAATCATACTGCCAGGATTTAGAGGATCAACTGAACCTGTAGAAGCGTTTGTGATAGCTAGGATAACGGAGGGGCAAAAGACAGCTTTTGCCACCTATACGATAAAAAGGGAGGCAAAGTTTTGGTGGGAGGCAAATCAAGCTAGAGCTGGAGAAGGGAGTAGTGGTAGTAGGACTGGAAAAAAGAAAAGGAGACAATTTCGGGAATACTAGAAAAAGGCCAGGAGGTGGAAAGAAACAAGTGGTGCAGTGTCAGAATTGTAGAAAGAATCACTCGGGATAGTGTCTTAAAGGAAAGTTTGTGTGTTATAAGTGTGGGAAGAAGGGACATATCTCTCCCAACTGCCCCAATCCCAGAATGTATAGTGGGTGTTTTATTTGTGAATCAATGAAGCATAAGGTGATAGACTGTCCAAGAAGGAGAAGGAAGGCAAGGAATGCGAATACGGGAAAAGGCAGTAAGACATTGGCGACAACGAGACCAACTTCAACAAAAGAACCAACAAAATCAATAGCAAAAGTCTTCAACGTGACCGTTCAAGATACCGTGACAACTGAGGATGTAACTCCAGGTATTATTCGTATAACTTTTATTTTCTTATATATTATTTTCTTATATATAATAAATTATTTTATAAAGAAATTTTGAAGGAGAAATTTGAGTTCTATTAGAAATCAATTTTCCGTTTAATCAGATAGACAAGCTTTATGGTGGACAGTTAAAGATTGGTTCGATTAATTATGATTGAGATCTACTCGCAATGATTATGTATGCTATGTACCCTTGTATGTATAAGTTTTAAAACGGTGATTCCGGGGACGGAATCTTTATAAGGGAGGGTGAATGTAATAACCCGATATTTTCTATATAATTAAATCAAAAATTTTGCTTATAATTTATTATTATTATTATTTTAAAGTTGAGAATATGTGCCAGGTAATGTGTATGTATATTTATGTGATGAATATAAAATATATTTATTACATAAATAATTACAAATAATTTTATTTTAGAATTATTGCTCATTATAAAGTATATTCTTATAATAATTAATTTTATAGTAGAAATGTTTTTTATTAATTATTTTCTATTAAAATGTGATTATTATATTATTTAAATAATATATGAAATGATTATAGAATTATTATAATAATTATTTTATTATATGAATTTATTTGAGTTAGTTAAGTTAATTATTTTAACTTAATTAATAATGTTATATATGAAAGATAAATCAGATATGGAATCCAAACCCTAATTTTGGATTTTGATCAAGGAATGAGAATAATAATATTATATTATTATTTGACAACCTTATAAATATGTATTGTATGTGTGTAATATTAATTTGTGAAACCGTTTTGATGGACCAGTAGAAAACCCTAGTATTAATCTGATAAACCTTAGTTTTGAAGTCAAATGAGACTTTAAAATTTGTCTAGTAATTATTTTATGTGATTAGTGACATTTATTATAAATATTATTTTTATTTCAGTGCTATAAATATGTACTGTATATGTGGACTGATAATAGATGGTCAATTATATTGCATCATGACCAAACTCTAGCATTAATTTGTTTAACCCTATTTTTAAACTCAAATTGGATATTCAAGACTGTGTAATAATTGTGTTATATGAATAATGACATCTATTTTAGAATTTAGTCTTAAATAGGGAAAACCCTAATTATTATAAACCCTAATTAATATTTATAAAACCCTAATTTCTACATTTGGAACCCTAATTGTCAATGGGGAAAACCTAATTACTAAACTAGGAACCCTAATCGCTTAATGATAAAGCTTAATGCTAATTAGTGGAATTTAAACCCTAATGTTCATGTATAATGTAATTACATAACCTATGTTAATTAAGAAACCCTAAATTGTTAGAAGCCCTAGTTTCTAAAATTAGTAACCCTAATTATCAAATTGGAAACCCTAATTGCTAAGCCTTAATGCTAATTGGTGAACTATTAAACCTAATTTCAACTCTAATGTAATTAGTAAACCTAAACTAATTAGAAACCCTAAGTTCCAATGTTTAGAAAAACTAAATTTTTATTTTTTTTGCCTAATCACAAGATCTTAGAAAGCTAATGTTCAAAACCTTAGGGTTAAACCCTAAGGGTCAAACCCTAAGGGTTAGTCAAGATTACAACCTTGCCATTAAAATTGTATGCAAATAGACTAAAATGCCCTTTTACCATTATTTAATAGGTTGGAGTATAAATCTTACCATATCATGGAGTTGGTGACCTAATATGTTGACTATGTTCTCACTATATCACCAATCCCAGCCACACTTCATCAGCTATACATTGAATCAAACATAAAAATCAAAAAGTAATAAAACCTTCTTACTTTACTTAGCAAACTATCTTATAGACCCTCTCTCTCTATAATGTTCAAGATGGGGAGTGAGAATGAGTGAAAAGATAAGCTAACATCACCATTTTAGCTTCTGATTAACAGATCAACAAGATCAGATTCAAAGATCTAAGCCTAAAAGGTATAAACCATAAAATTTCTAAATCATGTGATCTTATGTTATATGTTGTAATTTGTTGCTTAAAGTTTTGTATTAGGGTGTCATTTAGTGATCTGGGTTGATAGATGTTAGATCTATAACATCTATAGGCTTGGATTAGAAGTTTTTCAAAATCTGGAAAACTGGAAATTTGTGTCTGACAGCCGAATGTCAGACCTTGTAGATCTTTCTCTTTTTATGTTTTTGGTTGTTTAAATGTTTGAAGTTGTAGTATGTCATGAGTTCTTTGATGTGGAACTTGAATCAAGTATATATTTGTTATAGATTAAAAGTAATAAGTGGTCAAACAGGGTTGACCGATCACGAAAATAAAAATCTTGGTAACCCAGATTACCCAGAAAAGTTTGACAACCGATTTTAAAGGCTTTACACTACACCAAAAATGGCCTCTAGCGAGGGAAATTTTGTGAAGGAATTTATTCCTTCACATGAGGAGTTGTTTAGCGAAGGAACAGTGAAGGAAAAAAGTATAGTGACAATATAGTTATTAGCGAAAGAAACATCATTCATAATTTATATTTTTTCCTCGCAAAATTGGGGTGATAGAAAGATTTTTGGAGCCATTTATGATGAAAATTTGCAAGGAAAAAATCTATTTAGTGAAGAAATTATTACTCACTATATATCATTATTCAGAAGTTTGTTACGAGGGATAAAATTGGTCGCTATCTTGTTCTAAATAATTTTTTATAAATAATTATGGTGAATAAAAATTATAATATAAATACAATAATTTTTTTAAGGTAAAAAATTTACATATAATAATTACACTTTTTGACTAACTTACAGTTGTTTTTTTTTTAAATGTTTTCTAACTTTTATGTTTGGAACATATGAGTATTCGCATCAGTCGATCGTAATAGAAAATATATTCAGCCCTATTCCCATTTTATTTCCTACTCTCTATTCCCTCGTTTCACAATCCATTGTTGAAAGGCGTCCTCTTTCCTCTTTGTGCCTTCGCCGATCTACCATCTCGATCCTTGCTTTACGTGAACCTATCTACGGTTAAAGACCGGTTGGAATACACAAATTATGAAGACCTAGGGTTTTAATTCCAAGTGAAGAAAGGGGATCGAGAGAATTGCCGCGGTATTGATGGTTCTCGTCAATGTTGATAGCTCAATTGATACAGAAATCGGCGGTGATGATGGAAGGATATTATTATGCATGGGCGAAAGGTGAGCAACATAGGTCACACCGTCGACACATGTGGTGGGTGCCCGCTTCCACCACGTCAATCTGTAAGCATAATCGATTTCAATCCGATTACTCCCTATTCTTTCTTCAAGGTTAATTTATTTATTTATCTTCAATCCGCCGCTCATCCAAAAGTTTCTGATACTTTTTATGTTTTTATCAATGTTATCAAGGGAGAGGGATGGCGAGCTGTTGATTTTGGTGAAATTGATGATTTTGTCTTGATATATTGATTTTGTGATTCATGTTTTTATAATCCAGGATGTTGGTCTGTTGTAGCACCGTCGGTCTTTAAGCTCAGGGGCACAAATTACTTCACGTTAGTTATTGGTTGCTTTCGTTCACTATCTGCTCACTGCAACAATTTGCGTATTGTTCTTTTAGATGCAGGTTCAGTTTTTTCTTTTAAAGGGGCCAAACTGACTAGTCATTAACAAATTATTGTGCAGAGATAAGTGCAAATACCCTGCTCCAAACTATTGCCCATATGCCCCAATTGGAGTTGATTTATTTTTCTCCCCTCGAAAGATACATCACATTGCTCAAGACCTTGAACTTCCCTCTGTAAAGGAACATGAAAAGATTCCATCACTACTGATTGTTAATGTTCAGGTATTACTTTATGTCTATATACACTCATCTTTTTGTGTATTATCTTTTCTCACTACTATTTGAATTGTTCAGTTGATTGGAAGAGGTGCGTATGCTATAGACTTGAGTTGTAATTTATGCCCACTTTGAAATGCATTTGTTAATTCATATGCTGAGCCACGATTTTTTCATTTGTCTTGTGTACTTGTTTGTGAACATTTCCATGCATGCCTTGCTGTGTTTCACTCATTAAGAACAAGTGTATTTGAGATGAAGTTGCATTTGCTTATTTCATAAGTACTTGATTCTAAGTGAGACCTTCCTTTTAAAAAAATTATGCATGTTCTTCGGGCAGCTGCCCACTTATCCTGCTTCACTCTTCCTTGGAGATACTGATGGAGAAGGCATGAGTCTTGTATTATATTTCAAAGTATCAGAGAATTTTGACAAAGAAATTTCTTTGCAATTTCAGGACTGTATCAAGGTACATACAGATTTGAATTAGCACCTCATTATCTCCTGTCACTCAAATTTACCATGCATGCTTTTCAATATCCTTATTTTTCTTCTTTATTCATTCATTCCTTCCGAATTCATGGGTTTACATTAGTTTTATTGTGTTTTTTTCCTTTTCTTTTTTCGCTCCTAAAAACCAATTTATTCAGTCTTTATCATTTATAATAAGTTTCCTCCTCTTATAATATTTAGTTAACTATAATAGCTGATATCTTCCACAGAGATTCATCACTGATGAGATGGAAACGGTCAAGGGTTTTGCAAAAGATTCTACAGTTCCTTTTAGAGAGAGATTAAAATCATGGCTGGGGTGGTTAACCCAGATGATCTCTACTTGAGTTCTGCCGAAAAGAAGCTTTTACAATCTTGTAATGATAAACCGGTCCTTTCACGGCCTCAACAAGCTTTTTACAGGGTAAGTAAAATCTTCTAATTAATTCTGATCACCCCTCTACTTTTGCGAATTATGGCTAATGATAGTCATGAGATTGAGCAATGCCCTCTTGGGCTGAGAACATCGATGTTGTGTGTGACGCCCCCAAAATAGGTATACATCACCTATTCTGAGTTGCCAAATACATAGTACAGAATACAAATACATTCTTGGTACAGAATACAAATACAATCTTTAATATACAACAAGAGAGTCATGAGTTTTAATACAAATATTGTCTTCTAGACAATATCCACTCGTAATAAGTTCTCAATACATTTTATTGTCACACTATTTAATGTAATAGTGAGGACTACTAATACTATCATCCGTCCATCACTCCGCTCCTCGACTCGTCCCACCTATATTCTCATTTCAAGAGAATAACGATTGAAAGAAAAGGTGAGCTCAACTAGCCCAAAGAAGAAATATTATGACTAAGATAATACGTAATAAATTATCATTAGCCTTCAATAGTGTTAAACTGATAAAATATAACAAACATCAAGTTTAACTGCAGCGGAACAAGCAATCCATTAGAAGAGTCAAGTAGAGAATAAAATCTACTATCTTCTATGATTTAAAAGGTTTTTCATGACTTTTATCGCTGAGACTCAGCTTAATAAATAATCCACATCATCGAATCACCCCTGCACTATGGCCAAGGATATTCTTTAGTATCACGACCACAAATTATCCATGCACTACGGACCAAGGATATTTGTGTATTCATTAATGGTCATGATCATGCCAACAACTATCCATCAATGCACTATGGGCTAATGAGGAATTTTTCCACATCATTTGTAACATTACGTTCATGATTACACCGAATAATCCCTGGTCATAATCATACCAAGTCCATCTATGCACTACAGGCCACAGATGACTTTCAACATAATATAAACATGAGGATGATGACAATGATATAAGAATTCAATAAAAATAGGTTCAAGAATTAATATATCCATGAACCAATAACGTCCAAATTGTCAAAATGATACTGCTTTGTAGAGTAAAATTCAAGAATGCTCAGAAGAATATTTCCCTGAAAAGATACTGGATGAAGCGCAAATATCAAGGATATTCCACTAATTTCATGGAGTATAGAAGTCAAAACTTTAACCAACTGAGTATAATAATGAATGGAATAATAAAAGAAATCACCATGCATTCGGTACTTCGCATAAACATGTTATTCCAACAGATTAATAAGTAACGGAACTAGGTCAAGCAAAATTGCACCGATGTGGATGTTCCAATGTAATAATAAAGAAGAACCAGTCAAGGCAGTAAACGCATGTACATGTGATATTCCAAATGTAATAATAATAAAGATGGAACCAAGTCCCACAGAAATGCATGTACATGATATTCCAATGATTAATAATAAAGATGTAACTAGGTCCCACAGTAAATGCGCATGCATGTGATATTCCAAATGTAATAATAATAAAGATGGAATATTACAAGAATGTCACCAAGTATAGGGTAGTCCGCGATAATCTTTGGTTATTCCAATGTAATAATAAAGAATGGAATAATGTAAGTTCTCTTCATGAATACAAAAGAAATAATACCCCTTACGAGTATCACAAATAATATCCCTTACCAGTAAAAGAAACTAAATATAATAAGAGTAGGAAGGAGCGTAATACTTTTTCTATACCTTCTCTATAATTTCTCTCTAGAGTTTCAAAGTGAATTCGTAAGAAATAATTAAGGAATGAGCTTCTATTTATATAAAAAATGGATCGCATAGTAACTAACTCATGAACTATCGAGATTAATTTATTTTAATCGACTATCCATATTTAAAGAAAAATCTTTTAAATAAAATATAATATATTCTATTTATAATCTAATAAAACGAATAACTTTATAAAAGATTTTACTATGAAAACACTACGCAGTGCAGTAATTATGCAAACACTATGCATAATAAAATATAATATATTCTAATTATTGTCAAATAAAACAAATAACTTTATAAAAGTATTCGCTTTATATAAAAAGATTTTACTATTAGCCTAATATAAAACTAATAACTTTATAAAAATATTATGTTTTATATAAAAAGCTTTTCTGCTTTTATTACATTAATAATACCAATAAAACAAAACCTGAGTGACTTATCACATAAGCATCAATAATCAAAACCGCAAGCTTCTAACGCAACTACGCCATTATCTTTATTTTTTAACACGGGTGTTTCAACAGCTTAATGGTAAAACTTCCGCCGTTATTTTCATAAAGTATTTTTGTCGCTTTCAATCCGACAATAATTTAATTTCATAGAGGTCCACCAATGATTGTGCCGTTGTATTTAATATTCCCTGTTAAAACGAATATTCCCCACTAATCGAATATTATATAACAACTCACGTATTTTTTGCAAAATTTATAAATATTACCCACAACTATAACATTACATCAATTTCACTCCATAATATTCAAAAATAATATTTATAGAAAATTCATCTTTATTCAAAAAGTTGGGGTCTTACAACCTCCCCTTCTTATGAAATTTTGCCCTCGAAATTAGGGTACGTACCTGGTATATCAAAGAGGTAAGGATACCTTGACTTCATTTTAGATTCTAACTCCCAGGTCATTTCCTCAACATCGTGGTTTCTCCACAAAACTTTGACTTGAGGTATAACCTTGGAGCATAGAATATGTTCCTTCTTACCAAGATTTGAACAGGAACCTCTTCATACGTTAAATCTTCCGCTATTTCATTTGGTTCTAACTCAATAATGTGGTTTGGGTCTTCCACATATTTACATAACATGGATATGTGAAAAACGTTATGAACACGAGACATACTTGGCGGTAAAGCGAGTCTATAGGCTACAGTTCCTATTCGATCGAAGATTAAAAATGGGCCAATGAATCGAGGATTGAGCTTTCCTATCTTTCCAAATCTCGTAACTCCTTTCCATGGAGCAACACGTAACAACATATGATGTCCTATATCGAATTCCACGTCCTTTCGATGAAGATCAACATAACTCTTTCGTTGATCTTGTGAGGTCTTTATACGTTGTTGGATTTTTTGAATCTTTTTCGTAGTCATACGTACCAACTCCAGTCCCAACAACGTTGCTTCACCCACCTCATCCCAGCATACTAGAGAACGACAGTTTCTTCCATACAACGCCTCGAATGGAGCCATGCCAATACTTGCTTGATAACTGTTGTAAGAAAACTCCACCAATGGTAAGAACTTGTCCCAACTTCCCTTGAAGTCAAGGACACAGAGTCTTAATAAATCTTCAAGAGTTTGAATAGTCCTCTCGATTGTCGTCCGTCGTCGAGGATGATATGCCGAACTAAATCGTAAATCTGTGCCCATAGCTTTTTGTAAAGTAACCCAAAATCGTGAAGTGAATCTTGGGTCTCGATCAGAAACTATGGATACTGGCATACCATGCAGTCTTACAATCTCGTTTATGTACATACAAGCAAGACGTTCAAGTGTATAAGTTTCTCGTATCGTTAAGAAATGAGCAGACTTGGTCAATCTATCAACAATGACCCAAATCGCATATATACCTTGAGAAACCTTAAGAAGGCCAGTAACAAAATCCATGGTAATGTGCTCCCACTTCCACTCTGGAATTTTAAGTGGTTGCAATGGACCTTTTGGTACTTGATGCTCCGCTTTAACTCGTTGACAAGTTAGACACCTTGAGATAAACAACGCTATCTCTCTCTTCATATTGCTCCACCAAAATGTATGACGAATATTATGATACATTTTGGTACTCCTAGGATAGATTGCAAACGGTGTGTTGTGCGCCTCCATCATGATTTTATACTTTAAACCAGGGTCGCTAGGAACACAAAGTCTGGATTTGACTCAAAGTATTCCTTCTTCATCAATTCTTGCTTCTGGCATAGTACCTTCTTGCACTTTCTTCCTCATACGCATCGCCCCGTGTTCAGATCGTGAGCGAGCAATTTTAATTTTATCAATTAAAGTCGGTTCTACTCAGATATTCGCCATCATCACGTGGGTCCCCGGAGTCTTTATCTCTATCTCCATCCTTTGCAAGTCATACAAAATGGGCCTTTGCATTGACAATATCGCACTCGCATTCACATATGATCTTCTACTCAACGCGCCATCTACCACGTTAGCTTTTCTAGGATGGTATGGATGGTATGATCATAATCTTTCAGATTCAAGCCAACGTCGTTATCGCGATATTGAGTTCCTTTTGAGTGAAAAAATATTTGAGGCTTTTATGATCCGTAAAGATCTCCACTTTCTCCCCATACAAGTAATGCCTCCAAATCTTTAGTGCAAAGACAACAATCGCCGCTAACTCTATATCATGAGTGGGATAATTCCTCTCATATTCTTTGAGTTGTCTTTGAGGCATAGGCTATGACTTTCCCATGTTGCATGAGAACACATCCCAACCCTTTACCCGAAGCATCACTGTAGATGACAAATCCCTCCGAGCGATGGTATTGTCAGAACAGGTGTTGAAATGAGTCTCCTCTTGAGTTCTTGAAAACTCTTCTCATATTTCTCGTTCCAACCGAATTTTGTATCTTTTTGAGTCAGCTGAGTTAGTGGAGTAGCGATTTGAGAAAATCCTTCCACGAATCTCCGATAATAACCAGCTAAGCCGAGAAAGCTACGTACTTTGGTCACTGATTTAGGTTGCTCCCAGCTTTGAATTGCTTCAATCTTTGTCGGGTTAACTGATATTCCATGACTTGATACTACGCGCCTAAGGAATGCTACTTCCTCAAGCCAGAACTCACATTTCTTCAACTTGACATAAAGCTTGTATTCACGAAGCTTTTGGAGTGTCAGCCTCAAGTGTTGCTCATGATCTTCACGGCTTTTGGAATAAATAAGGATGTCATCAATAAAGACGACCACAAATTGATCCAAATATTCCTTGAATACTCAGTTCATCATATCCATGAAGGCAGCAGGAGCATTAGTCAATCTAAAGGACATAACTAGGAATTTATAATGTCGGTACCGAGTTCTAAAAGCCGTCTTTGGAATGTCATCTGTTCTAATCTTCAATTGGTGATATCCGGAACGAAGATCAATCTTTGAATATAATTTGGCTCCTTGTAACTGGTTAAACATGTCATCAATACGTGGCAATGGGTACCTATTTTTGATGGTGACATGATTCAACTCCCGATAATCAATACAAAGTCGCATACTCCCATCTTTCTTTTTCACGAATAGAATAAGAGCACCCCAAGGAGAAGTACTAGGATGAATAAATCCAATGTCTAACAATTCCTGCAGTTGGGTCTTTAACTCCTGAAGTTCAATAGGAGCCATTCGATATGGGGCATTGGAAATGGGTTTTGTACCGGGTTCAAGGTCGATACAAAATTCAATTTCACGCTCTAGGGGTAGGCCATGAAGTTCTTCAGGGAATACGTCATGGAATTTATTAACAATAGGAATATCATTCAAAACTGACGTATTATTGTTTAGATCCGTGACATGAGCTAAGAAAGTTTGACATCCATTTTTCAATAAACGAATAGCTTTATGGCTTGAGATGACCGTGATTGATTTTAATGGTTTGGTCACTTGAATTCGCATAATAGATTGATTAGGAATATGAAAGCTAACAACCTTACAAAAACAATCAATTTTAGCATGATGAGTAGTTGACCAATCAATCCCTAGAATCACGTTAAATGCAAGTATTTTCAATGAAATAAGATCGACAAGTAATGTGAGGGTACCGATTTGAACCAAACAAGACTTATAAATAGTGGATGTAATGAAGGTTTCTCCCAATGGAGTTTCCACAGATAAGTCAAAGTCTAATTTCTCCAAAGTCAAATTTAATCGTTGAGCGCAAGTATGAGAAATAAAAGAATGGGTAGAACCGGTATCAAATAAAGTATAGACTTCGCTAGAGTTTATGATTAGCTTACCCGTGATGACCTCATTCGGGTTCCTTGCTTTCTGGGAGGTCACAAAAACGCCTCTCCCTCAGACCACCGGCTTTGAATTTTTCTCGGGACGGCCTTTGGTGCCTCCATCCTAGCTAAACTTGTCTTTGTTGCACAACAAAATCGGCTAAGTGACCTTTCTTCCACAATTATAACATGCTTTTGGACGACATCGCACAGTTTGACCGATGTGTCCTCCCTCCGCATTTGAAGCATATGATAGGTGGTCGTTCTCCTTCCTTAACAACGGTGTCAGGCTTTGACGTCTTTCCATCATTGTTGGATCTCCTCTTCTTTAAATGTCCATTCTTATTGTTTTGGCCCGATTACCAATCAAGTGGTTACCATTTTCGCTCGTTGATTCCCTCCATGCTTGTTGTTGTCACCGCTTTGATGATCGCTCTCATTGGTATTATCATTTTGTCACCGCTTCTTTTGGTTGCGTTGACTCGTTATCGCGCTTCCACTAATCGAGCCCTATTTACAACATCCGAATACAAACACGCTTTATGAGAAATAAGATGTTAACATATCTCCCGCTTCAAACCTCTTAAAACATCCACGTCATTCTCTCTTCATTATCCACCAAGTGGGACGCAAACGGGACAACTCTAAGTAAACTTTGCTTCGCATCTTTACGACACGGCCATATTATTTTTTTCCAACTTGATGAACTCCACCTCCTTCATGTGACGAATACTTTTGGGAAAGTGTTTGTCGTTGAATAGTTCTTGGAACTTCTCCCAAGACATTTTCAGTGCGGCAGGTTGAGTACGCTTTACCGATTCCCACCAGTAATCTGCCTCTCCTCGCAACATAAAGGCGGCAAAGGGAACCTTTTGCTCCTCGGAGCATCCCAAGACATCAAATATCTTGGTGATCTGCTTTATCCATGCTTCTGCCTTAAGTGGTTTTGGCTCTTCAATAAACTCCGGTGGTCCCAGCTCCTTCAACTGTCTAGCGGTGACCATCCGAGAGTTTCCAGTGGTTCCACCTACATTTTGGACAGGAGCCGCTCTCACCTGCTGTTGCATGAATTGCATAAAGCCTCTGAACATTCCATCATTCATCATTGGGTCAATGTTGTTGTTTGCATGAGGATTGTGGCCATCCTGATGCACATTATCCTGATTATTGATATGTGGTGAATCAACGGTCCCCTGTGCTCCATTGCTATTCTCAACATTCTCGGATGTCATTTTTAGATACTGCCACAAAACAAAAGGTTAATTGACATGTAACATATTATCCCTATATTCTGACCGACCAATTAAATACCAAAAAAAACTTAGGTAGGTCATACTAGAAAAGGAATTCCCCGTCTCTCCCCTCCTAGTTCTATTCTCACATCTTAGCCAGGGATCATATCCCTAAGCTTTGATATCAACTGTGACGCCCTCAAAATAGGTATACATCACCTATTCTGAGTCGCCAAATACATGGTACAGAATACAAATACAATCTTTAATATACAACAAGAGAGCTATGAGTTTTAATACAAATATTGTCTTCTAGATAATATCCACTCTCAGAATAAGTTCTCATTACATTTATTGTCACACTATTTAACAGAATAGTGAGGACTACTAATACTATCATCTGGTCCATCACTCCGACTCGTCCCAGCTATATTCTCATTTCCTGAAGAGAACAGTGAAAGAAAGGGTGAGCTTAACTAGCCCAGTAAGAAATATTATGACTAAGATAATGCAGAATAAATTATCATTAGCCTTCAACAGTGTTAAACTGATAAAATATAACAAACATCAAATTTAACTGCAGTGGAACAAACAATCCATTTGAAGAGTCAAGTAGAGAATAAAATCTACTATCTTCTATGATTTAAAAGGTTTTTCATGACTTTTATCGCTGGGACTCAGCTTAATAAATAATCCACATCATCGAATCACCCCGCACTCATGCCAAGGATATTCTTTAGTATCACGACCACAAATTATCCATGGACTACGGACCAAGGATATTTGTGTATTCATTAATGGTCATGATCATGCCAACAACTATACATCAATGCACTACAGGCTAATGAGGACTTTTTCCACATCATTTGTAACATTACTATTACCATGATTACAATCGAATAATCCTCGGTCATAATCATACCAAGTCCATCTATGCACTATGTGCCACGATGACTTTCAACATAATATAAACATGAGGATGATGACAATGATATAAGAATTCAATAAAAACAGGTTCAAGAATTAATATATCCATTAACCAATAACATCCAAATTATCAAAATGATACTGCTTTGTAGAGTAAAATTCAAGAATGCTCAGAAGAATATTTCCATGAAAAGATACTGGATGAAGCGCAAATATCAAGGATATTCCACTAATTTCATGGAGTATAGAAGTCAAAACTTTAACCAACTGAGTGTAATAACGAATGGAATAACAAAAGAAATCACCATGCATGCGGTACTTTGCATAGACAGGTTATTCCAACAGATTAATAAGTAACGGAACCAGGTCAGGCAAAATTCGCACCGACAAGATGTTCCAATAGAATAATAAAGACGGAACCAGTCCCAGATAAACCTTATGAACGTGATATTCCAACGTAATAATAATAAAGATGGAACCAGTCCCACGTAAACGCATGCATGTGATATTCCAATGTAATAATAATAAAGATTTTAACCAGTCCCGTAGAACGCATTAACACAGATATTCCAATGTAATAATAATAAAGAGGCGGAATATTAGAAGAATGTCACCAAGTGTAGGGTAGTTCACAGATATCTTTGGTTATTCCAAACAGAATAATAAAGAATGGAATAATGTAAGTTCTCTTTATGAATAAAAAGAAATAATACCCCTTAGAGTACAACAAATAATATCCCTTACCGTAAAAGAAAACCGAATATAAGAGTAGGAAGGAGCATAATACTTTTCTATAGCTTTCTATAATTTTCTCTCTAGAGTTTCAAATGAATTCGTAAGAAATAATGAAGGAATGAGCTTCTATTTATATAAAAAATGATCTACATAGTAACTAACTCATGAACTATCGAGATTGATTTACTTTAATCTGACGGTCCATATTTAAAGCAAAATCTTTTAAATAAAATATAATATATTCTATTTATAATCTAATAAAACGAATTAACTTTATAAAAGATTTTACTATACAAACACTATCCGTGCACTATACAAACACTATGCATAATAAAATATAATATATTCTAATTATTAATCTAATAAAAATGTAAATAACTTTATAAAAGTATTCTGCTTTTATATAAAAGCCTTTTCTGTTTTATTACATTAATAATACCAATAAAAAAAACTGAGTGACTAATCACATAAGCATCAATAATCAAAATCGTGTGCTATTGTGCAACTACGCGTATTACTTACTTTTAACACCGGGTGTTTCAACAGTTAACGGTAAAACTTCCGCCGTTATTTTCATAAAGTATTTTTGTCGTTTTCTCAATCCGACAATAATTTCATTAGTGGGTTCCACCAATGATCGTCTCATTTATTTAATATTCCCTATTAAAACGAATATTCCCCGACCAATTGAATATTATATAACAACTTGCGTACTTTGTAAAATTTATAAATATTACCCACAATTGTAACATTATATCAATTTCACTCCATAATATTCAAAAATAATATTTATAGAAAATTCATCTTTATTAAAAAAGTTGGGGTCTTACAACCTCCCCTTCTTATGAAATTTCGCCCTCAAAATTAGGGTATGTACCTGGTATATTGAAGAGGTAAGGATACCTTGACTTCATTTCAGATTCTAACTCCCAGGTCATTCCCTCAACATCGTGGTTTCTCCATAAAACTTTGACTTGAGGTATAACCTTGGAGCGTAGAATATGTTCCTTCTTATCCAAGATTTGAACAGGAACCTCTTCATACGTTAAATCTTTTCGCTATTTAAATCGGTTCTAACTCAATAATGTGGTTCAGGTCTTCCATATATTTACGTAACATGGATATGTGAAAAACGTTATGAACACGAGACATACTTGGCGGTAAAGCGAGTCTATAGGCCACAGTTCCTATTCGATCGAGGATTAAAAATGGGCCAATGAATCGAGGATTAAGCTTTACTCTATTTCCAAATCTCTTAACTTCTTTCAATGGAGCAACACATAACAACACATGATCTCCTATATTAAATTCCATGTCCTTTCGATGAAGATCAGCATAACTCTTTTGTCGATCTTGTGAGGTCTTTATACGTTATCGGATTGTTTAAATCTTTTCCGTAGTCATACGTACCAACTCTGGTCCCAACAACGTTGCTTCACCCACCTCATCCCAGCATACTGGAGAACGACACTTTCTTCCATACAACGCCTCGAATGGAGCCATGCCAATACTTGCTTGATAACTGTTATTGTAAGAAAACTCCACCAATGGTAAGAACTTGTCCCAACTTCCCTTGAAGTCAAGGACACAGAGTCTTAATAAATCTTCAAGAGTTTGAATAGTCCTCTCTGATTGTCCGATCGTCTGAGGATGATATACCGAACTAAATCGTAAATCCGTGCCCATAGCTTTTTGTAAACTAACCCGAAATCGTGAAGTGAATCTTGGGTCTCGATCAAAAACTTTGGATACTGGCATACCGTGCAGTCTTACAATCTCGTTTATGTACATACGAGCAAGACGTTCAAGTGTATAAGTTTCTCGTATCGGTAAGAAATGAGCAAACTTGGTCAATCTATCAACAATGACCCAAATCACATCTATACCTTGAGAAACCTTAGGAAGACCGGTAACGAAATCCATGGTAATGTGCTCCCACTTCCACTCTGGAATTTCAAGTGGTTGCAATGGACCTTTCGGTACTTGATGCTCCGCTTTAACTCGTTGACAAGTTAGACACCTTGAGATAAACAGCGCTATCTCTCTCTTCATATTGCTCCACCAAAATGTATGACGAATATCATGATACATTTTGGTACTCCCAGGATGGATTGCAAACGGTGTGTTGTGCGCCTCCATCATGATTTTATACTTTAAATCAAGGTCGTTAGGAACACAAAGTCTGGAGTTGACTCGAAGTATTCCTTCTTCATCAATTCTTGCTTTTGGCATAACACCTTCTTGCACTTTATTCCTCATACGCATCAGTTCCAAATCTGTAACTTGAGCAGCTTTAAGTTTTATCAATTAAAGTCGGTTCTACTCGTATATTCGCCATCATCACATGGATCCCTAGAGTCTTTATCTCTATCTTCATCCTTTGCAAGTCATACAAAATGGGCCTTTGCATTGACAATATTGCACTCGTACCCGCATATGATCTTCTACTCAATGCGTCAGCTACCACGTTCGCTTTTCCAGGATGGTATTGGATGGTATAATCATAATCTTTCAACAGTTCAAGCCAACGTCGCTGTATCATATTGAGTTCCTTTTGAGTGAAGAAATATTTGAGGCTTTTATGATCCGTAAAGATCTCCACTTTCTCCCCATACAAGTAATGCCTCCAAATCTTTAGTGCAAAAACGACTGCTGCCAACTCTAGATCATGAGTGGGATAATTCCTCTCATATTCTTTGAGTTGTCTTGAGGCATAGGCTATGACTTTCCCATCTTGCATGAGAACACATCCCAACCCTTTACCTGAAGCATCACTGTAGACGACAAATCCCTCCGACCCAGATGGTATTGTCAGAACAAGTGCTAAAATGAGTCTCCTCTTGAGTTCTTGAAAACTCTTCTTACATTCCTCGTTCCAACCGAATTTTGTATCTTTCCGAGTCAGTTGAGTTAGTGGAGTAGCGATTCGAGAAAATCCTTCCACGAATCTCCGATAATAACCAGCTAAGCCGAGAAAGCTACGTACTTCGGTCACTGATTTAGGTTGCTCCCAGCTTTGAATTGCTTCAATCTTTGCCGAGTCAACTGATATTCCATGACTTGATACTACGCGCCCAAGGAATGCTACTTCCTCAAGCCAGAACTCGACATTTCTTCAACTTGGCATAAAGCTTGTATTCACGAAGTTTTTGGAATGTCAGCCTCAACTGTTGCTCATGATCTTCACGGCTTTTGGAATAAATAAGGATGTCATCAATAAAGACAACCACAAAGTGATCCAAATATTCCTTGAATACTCAGTTCATCATATCCATGAAGGCAGCAGGAGCATTAGTCAATCCAAAGGACATGACTAGGAATTCATAATGCCCGTCATCGAAGTTTCGAAAAGTCGTCTTTGGAATGTCATCGGTTCTAATCTTCAATTGGTGATATCCGGAATGAAGATCAATCTTTGAAAAGAATTTGGCTCCTTAAAACTGGTCAAACAGGTCATCAATACGTGGCAATGGGTACTTATTTTTGATGGTGACATGATTCAACTCCCGATAATCAATACAAAGTCGCATACTCCCATCTTTCTTTTTCACGAATAGAATATGAGCACCCCAAAGAGAAGTACTAGGACGAATAAATCCAATGTCTAACCATTCCTGCAGTTGGGTCCCTTCTCAACACGTGTCCCTAACCGTAACCGTAATCGTAAAATTACACACAAAGAGTTATTCGGGTATCTTCTCAAAACGTGTCCCTAACCATAAAATTTATAACTCTCAAACCGTATGGCCAAAAATTCTCAAATTTTTATAGGACCTTCATATCTTCTTATATTAATACTATAAATTTTTCCAGAATTTTTAAAGTACAACACAGTGGACGAAAATGCCCCCGAAATAGACTGATCCCAACAGTTCTAAGAAAGACGTCAAATTTTCGTTTCTTGCAGCCACTTTTGTGATTTTATTCCCGTTAATCTAAAGATGATATGACCATGATACTTGGGCACAATAAACTTCATACAGCAAGGTATTTTACAAAAATATAGCATTCATGAAACTAGCATGCTAAGATCACAAACCAATCAAGATAGAAAACCGTACAAGACTAGTTTTATACTTGGAAAAAATCTGGAAATTAGATTTTCTGCATATTTTAGTATGAACATGCTTGCTTATGATTTTCATAACTTGATCATTATAACTCCGATTCTGATGAAATTTGGGCCAGATGAGACTTCATACTACATATTATTTTATAAAATTATTACATACACTAATCGAGTCATCTAAACTACAAATCCAAGGCTCCGAAAAACCCAAAAATCACAGATTACACTTTTTAACCAACTTTGACAAAAATCATGATTTTGATTCTAGCATGCATGGATTCGATTCCTACCGTCCAGATCTCATCTACTAACATATATGAATATATTACAACAAAAAAACTCACTAAATTACCATGATTTGAATAAATTAGCAACTAAGAGGCATTTTCTAGCTATTTCCCTTGAAAACATATAAAGGTTCATGAGTTGCTTACTTGAAGGATTTCTTCTTGTTTAGCTTCTGAAAATCCTCCTCACTTGCTTGTTTAGACTCCCCAAAACTCTAGAATTCGCCACCCTCTCAAGCTCTTTCCTCTCTCACTCTCAACTTTACTTACGGTAGGATTTTTTTACAAAAAGGAAGAAAACTTGGATAGAGAGTATATGTAGAACATGATAACCAATTGATTTTCCAACCATTTCATCTCCAATATAATTATATGTAATAAGTATATTGTATAAATTCAATTTAATATGGGGTGGGGGTTAGAGAAAAGAAAGGTCTTGGATTGTAAAGAGTTGTAACACCCTCCCCCATCATTACCTTATAATACTAATGCTCCCTCCCTTGTCCTAATTTAGTTGTCACGTGGGCCCCACGGCTGCTGCACTTTTCTATTAAAATAATACTAAAATTAATTTAATCGTTTAATACATTATTTTGACCATTTTACCCTCCGTAGCCAAACGTTTCGATACTAATATCGATTCTTACTAATTCGACGTTCCGAACGTCATGGGACTATCCGTTTCGTCAAAATCATCCCCAAAATTCGTGGTTGGTTGACTTTGACCAAAAAGTCAACCATGATACTTTTTCGTGTTTACAGTCTATCCTGACTAATTTCGACGTTCCGAACTCAAATACGCAATCCGCGTCTCTAAATTCTGCTCTCAACTCCAGCTCATGATTTAATACCATCCCATGTAATAAATAGAATAATTCCCTACTTAATCAATCTAAATAGTTAAATAAAACTAAACCAACCATTTAAATACATCTCATCAAATATCTTGAAATAACACATATATGTACCACACATATACATCTAATAAATGAAATCACCCAAAAGTTTCATAAAAATTCGTTTATTAATAATTCTTAAATTACATAAAAAAAACTAGGATATTACATTCACCCTCCCTTAAAAGGATTCCGTCCCCGGAATCATTACACTTCAATCAAAAAGATTAGGATAATTTTTCAACATTTTCTCCTCGAGTTCCCACGTAGCCTCATCGGCGTTGTGGTTCCTCCACAATACCTTAACAGAAGGTATTATCTTATTTCTTAACACTTGTTCTTTTCTATCGATTATCTGAAATGGGACCTCTTCATAGGTTAAGTCCTTTTCAAACTGAATAGGTTCATACTTTATGACATGTTTGTAATCCTGCTTATAGGGTTGTAGGACAAAAACATGGAACACGTTGTGTATATGTTATAACTCCGGAGGTAAGGCTATTTCATAAGCCACCTCACTCACTTGCCTCAACACTTCGAAGGGTCTTATGAATCTGGGACTAAGTTTTCCCTTCTTTCCAAATCTTATTTTTCCTTTCCAAGGCGACACTTTCAAAAACACATAAGTGCCGACGTCGAAATCTCGTTTTTTGCCGATGTTGATCTCGCATATTTCTTACGTCGATCCCGAGTAGTCACTAGCCCTCGCCAGTATTATTTTGATCACATCTGCAGCTTTGTTGCACCAATTTTGGCCCTAGCAATTGTCGTTCTCCCACTTCATCCCAAAGACAATGGCGCTCGTATTTCCTTCCATATAAAGTCATTAGGTTTGTAATATTCATAACGCAATCAAATTGCATAAAAAGTGCAAGCGTGTAAAAATCGAGTTTAAAATTTACAAACCATAAACCCGGATCACCCTTTATGCATAATTATTAATTAAACGAAAAGATAAAGAATAAATCATACCCTTGAAGATCGAGCTTCCTCGTGTACAAGTTCACCTCCAAATCCTTTCGCGTTCAATCTTGAATCCACCGGTTTGGTTCCTTCCTTTGATCGATGTTAGCCACCCAAATGTTTGGCCTCAGAGGTGATCCACCAAGGAAGAATAGGAATTCAAGAAGAAGGGTATTTTGGCTAAACCCTAGTTTTTCTATCTCTATAGAAAGGGTGTACTCTCCCAACAATTGGAATTATTACGTATGTTGAAAAAGTCAACAACCCATACCACCCATAATAAGACTCCTCTTATTTATAGATGTGGGCAACCCACCTTAACAATTAAGGAATTGGGTTTTAATTAATTAATTCTTTTAATTAATTAAGCTCCCTAATCTTATTAAGGATAATTAATTAAACTCCTTTAACTAATTTTCCTTCCTAATCCAATTAGGAAAAATGAGAGTACTTATATTAAATTAATTCCTAAACTCTTTTAGAAATTAAAATAATAATAATTGTAATAATATTAATAAGACTCCTCTTATTAATTTATATTTAATATTTCTAAAATATTAAATAATAAATATTAATCTATTTAATTTATTGTATCACCATAGATTAAATTAAATATACATAAATATATTATTACGATTATGCCATTTACTTCTTAAATAATTATTCTTCCTTTTATGGTGTGACCCTTTAGGTTCTCCATATTAAATAGGTTGTGAATAAATCAATTAGAACAATTCTAATCTCATTTAAATAAATAAATTAAACAATTAATTTATTTAAATAATATTTATTCTACAATAGGGATAAGCCTCCCTAGCGATCAACGACTTTCCAGATAATATAGATTTCAACATTAATCATAAAAGAACCTTTGAGTAAATAGTTACTGTACAATTCAATCCTTCCACCATACAATGTCCCAATTAAATATAAGACATGGAATTCTTGTCAAGTCTTATTTTATTTAATTATATGTATTTCGACTCTTAAATGCATAACTCAAATAATGAAAATTAGAAACTCCTTTCTAATTTCATTCTCGCTTAACCAAGGACTCTTTGGGTTGTCATTTATCGAATCACATAGGACATTCTCTTCTTTTATTAGAAGTGGTAGATTCTTTATTGATCATACATTATCTCCATGTACAACTTATTATACCCAAGCATACCCTTTGATATACCCTAAGGGTCTTAAGGAATAAGTCAAAGTATAACTCATCATACACAAGATACTATGATGATCTCAAGTCCAAGGATTATTTGTACTACTATCACTACAGGAATTCCCATTGATAGGCAAATAAAACTCCATTAGGTATTCTTTAGCGAGCCACGTTCAGTGAACTTATTCTCTAATAAGCACCTACATACTTGCTTTAGTGTCTCCACACAAATGATCATGAGATCAATCATCCTCATCTAATGAAAGAAAAACAACGTATGTACCAATCTATCCGGATTCACTAATCCCCAATTTAGTAATCCAATGATTGGGAACTATTTTAGTTTTTAAGCTTTCTAAGAATTTAGATCTCATTAGAATGATCATCATCATTATTCTAAAAGCATTGCTTAAAACTATGGGTTTATCACATATTATAAAACAGCATCATGTAGATAATTAAAAGCCTTTAATAAATTAATACTTTTTATTAATAAATGAATAAGATTGTTACAAAGTATATGCTTTATCATCAAACATGATTGGCTTGTATGCCAATCGTCATGGTATCTCATACTCTTCTTCTCTAAGTGACGATTATCCTGCTGTTGGATAAGCTTTAGTTAATGGATATGTAATGTTGTTCTTTGAGAGTCCACTATCTCTATAGTGATTTCCCATCTTTCAATGATTCTAATAATCAAATGAAAGTGCCACAACACATGTTTAGATCCAAGATGAGACTTAGGAACTATTCCTAGTTCTGTAATGAACTTTTAATCCAAACAATCAACTTGCAGCTTCATTTATAGCTATATACTTTGTCTTTATCACTAAACCAAAGAACTCTTTTCTTTGTTTGGAACCTTTCCAATTCCTTCGCACCACTGCTCAAGATAACGCTTTACCTTAAAGTAGATTTTTTCATCATCTTGGTGCGTCTTCGAAAAACTTGAGTCTGTTAAGCCCTCTAGTTTTAATTCGCACCAACCATGAATATGATCACATCCTTAGTGCTTAGGTTAAGCACTTTAAGATGTTTTCACCGACTCATAGTGAACTTCTCCAGAATATGACTGATCCACATCAGGTCTTGTATATTTCATTGCATACATGATTGTCACTCATGCGACCTCTCTTTTCAGGAGTCTGTGGGGACTATTAAGAGAGATTCACTCCATAGCTCATTGACATGAGACATCTCTTGGAGTTTGCCATGCTAAACAACTTTAGCATCAAATGAATATACGTTCCTTGGGTTAAGTCGAGCATCCTCTTGAATCTATCTATATAGATTTTATCCCCAATTAAGATACTCTTCCCAAACCATTCATGGAGGAATGTTTAGACAACTTTATCATTACTGATTGTAGCATTGGTATGTCATTCCTTATCCGTAGTATATCAACATATAATATTAGGAATGTCACTGCGCTCCCACTATCCCTTTTGTACACACTAGAAGTCTTACCTCATCGAATGTAACTCTGGATCATCATCTTCTATGATGCGTACCTCATCATCATCATCCATGATGAATCCATACCTCCTAGGTATCTTGGTACTATTCGATTTACAATTCGGTTTGTAGGTACAATAGGTCTATCTACTGTGTTCCTCTTATTTGACTTATAGTGTTTTGTGGTTCTTGAACTTTTCAAGATCTATTATCCTCCCACTAGCCCCTTTTAATGATAAACACCTTTATCTTAGAAGGCAGCGTGTTTCGTAACAAACACCTTTTGCTAAGTAGAATTATAAAACATATACCCTAAACTTACTTTAGGATGTCCCACAAATCGACATTTGTCAAATCTTGTCCCAAGCTTATCCTTTTGAAACCTTTTCACATAAGTTGGACAACCCCTTATCTTAACATACTTAAGATTAGGAATCCTCCCTGTCCATAACTTTTATGGAGTCTTGGGGCGGATTTTGAGGTTACCATTTTCAGTAGATATGCATCCATTTCTAGGACATTATCCGGAAGGATCTTTGGAATGTCGGTAAAATCATTATGGATCGCATCTATGTCCAACAAGGTACGATTTTTCATTTAGATACATCAATCAATTATTGCAGATCGGGATGTGTCCATTATGAGAAAACCATTTGAGATGATCTAGAAACTTATTGCACAAGTATTTATTCCTTGATCTAATCAAAGAATCTTAATACTTTGTCAATTTGTTTCACTTCAATTCTTTGAACCTTTCAAATAATTCACACTTGTATTTTAGCAAATACACACATTCAACTCTTTGAATGATCATCTCCTTTTCTTATACTAATTTGTTCAATATGCAAAATTATTTTCATGTAAGTCAAGTATACAAAATTTATTAAGTAATATTCGATTCTATACAAAACATTATTATTATAAATAGAACAACAATTGTTCTTAATTATAATACCAAAGATTTCATTGTCCAACAATAAAATGGAAATAATGTTTTCAACGAGAACTAAAATACAATAACAACTTATTGACTTAATAGATTTGCCCGTAGGCAGTGCTAAACTATAAGTTTCTATGGCTAATGTAGCAACCTTTGCTTCATTTTCCACACATAGGATTACTTATCTTTGTTTAGCTTTCTACTTCTGCTTGGTCCATTCATAAATCTATATTTATGATAACCAAAGTCGGTATCCAATACCCAAGTAGAACCTTGACTTAAAGAAAAATTTATTTAAATCATGAACAAAATTGCATTTATAACCGAAACTTCACTAAGCTTCTTTGGTTAGCCTCTGCAAGATACTTTCATGATTTCTTTTCCGGTGTCGTGCTTATTGCGGGTGGAAGCAAACTCCTTTGCTATCTCAGACGATTTTGTTCTTATTATCCTTTGTTTTTGCCTTTTCTATTTACCTTCTTTGAATCGTTCTTCTTTTCAGAAGATCCTTTGGCCCCTACCAGTAAGACTCGGTCTTTCTTGGTTGGAAAGTGACTCTCAACATTTTTTAACATGATAAGCAAATCAAAGAAGGGTGGTATCTAGCTTGTTCATATGAAAATTCACAACAATTGTGAAAGGAGTCCGAGAGTGAGTGCAAGATCAAATCTTGGCTCAACTCTCCATCCATGACAAAACCGGTTGTCCTAATTGATCAATCAAATTGATTATGTTAAGAACTTTTTGTGCATACTATAGTGCCATTGGCCATTCTAGATCGGAAGAGCTCCTTAGATATCTGATATCTATCAGTCCTACTTTCCTCACCATCAACTACTTGATGTGCAAAAATATAGTAAGAGCATCTATAGTTTCATGCTGACGCTGAAGCTTGTTACTCATGGATGCGAACATGATGCATTGAGCCAACTGTGCATCATCTTGCCACTTTCTAAAAGTAGCAATCTCTTCCTCAGAGATATTGTCTGCAACCATTGCAGGGATAGGCGTATTAAGGACGTAAGATAACTTTTCAGCCGTGAGAACTATTCTCAATTTTCTTAACCAATCCGTTTAATTCGGTCCGATTAAATAGCATCTAATATGCTTCGCAGTGATAGTAATTAAGACATTGTAAAATTTTGTAAATGATTTTGTAATTAACAACATTTTAACATACATTCTTTTATTAATTACCAAAATAAATTAGGTCTTGTTTTAAATTGATATCTCCCACTATTTTCTTCAAACTATATTACCCTCATCGATATAGTTCTAAGAAAAATCTAATTAAAGATTTGCTAGTGAGAATAAGGATCCCATTTCAAATGTATATAGCCTTGTGGTGACACAACAAACTATATATAAATAAATTGGTAGACAACTTTTGTCAATTACATCAACTATGCAACTCCTTGTATTTTGCCTCTTAGATTATTTTGATCAAGTGGTGGCACATCCGAATCAAAATTATCCAAGTTAAGTCCAACCTAGCACTCCATATATTCAAAAAAGAAAAATATCATCCTTGTGGTGACACAACAAAACAATATTGTTCAATTTTCTTTATAAGCATCAAATGTGATAAATTAACATCTTAAATACTTAATACTTGCCTTGTGGTGACACAACAAACTCATATTAAATATTTAATACTCTATTAATTTTATCATGCTAGAAGTTAAACCTGGTTCTAAAAGAGGTTGTTAAGAAAGAAATTCTTAAGTGTCTAGATAATTGGATCATTTATCCCATTTCTGATAGCTCGTGGGTAAGTCCTGTTCAGGTGGTACCTAAAAAGTCTGGCTTAATTGTGGTTCAAAATGAAGCTAATGAGTTAGTTCTCACTTGTGTCCAATCTGGTTGGAGGGTTTGCATAGACTATAGAAAACTTAATGCTGCCACAAGAAAGGATCATTTTCCTTTACCCTTCATAGGCCAAATTCTAGAAAAGTTATCTGGTCATGCATATTATTGTTTCCTTGATGGTTACTCAGGCTACTTTTAAATTCCCATAGCCCTAGAAGATCAAGAAAAGACCATACTCAATTGTCCTTATGGAACATTTTCATATCGTCGTCTACCCTTTGGGCTATGTAGTGCCCCTGCTACCTTTCAAATATGCATGATGACATTTTTTCTGACATGGTGGAGAAATTCCTAAAAATTTTCATAGATGATTTTTCCATATTTGGGTCTACATTTCATGAGTGTCTTCACCACCTTGACTTAGTTCTAAGGAGATATAAAAAAATTAACTTAATCCTAAATCGGGAAAAATGTCATTTCATGGTTAAAAAAGGAATAGTTCTTTGTCATATCATATCTGAAAAGGGAATTGAAGTAGACAAAGCCAAAATTGACCTCATTGCCAATCTTCCACCACCTAGGACAGTAAAAGAAATTATTTCGTTCCCAGGACATGTAAACTTTTATTGACGATTCATTAAAGATTTCAGTAAGAAAAAGCAAGACCCTTGACCAATCTTCTAGGGAAAGATGTAAAATTTGAATTCATTGAAAAATGTCTCCAATCCTTTGAATAGCTCAAAAAGGAGTTAACTTCATCTCCTATCATCAAATCACCCGATTGGAGTCAACCCTTTCAGTTAATGTGTGATGCATTTGACTATGTTGTTGGTGCTGTTCTAGGGCAAAGAATCAACAAGATTCCCCATGTCATATACTATGCTAGTAAGACTTTAAATGATGCACAATTAAACTATTCTACTACTAAAAAAGAACTTCTAACTGTAGTTTTTGCCCTAGAAAAGTTTTGATCTATTTGATTGGGTCTAAAATAATTATTTACACTGACCATGTAGCCCTCCAACATCTTCTTTCCAAAAAAGATTCAAAATCCCATGTAATTCATTGGGTCTTATTACTCCAAGAATTTGACCTAAAGATATGGGACAAAAATGGGTCCGAAAAATGTGGTAGCTGATCATTTGTCCCGTTTAGTTGTGGAGTCTAACTCTGACCTGCCCTTCAATGAATCTTTCTCAGATGAGCACCTTTTCTCTATATCTACTATACCTTGGTTTATTGATATTGTGAATTACCTAGTTACTAGTGAGATTCCTTCCCATTGGCCCAAACAAGACCGGTCCAATTTTCTTTCACAAGTCAAACACTTTTATTGAGACGACCACTATTTGTTCAAATATTATCCTGATCAAATCATTAGGAGGTATGTAACCGACCATAAGTTTAGGAGTGTTCTGTCATTTTGTCATGATCAAGCTTGTGGAGAACATTTTGGAGGAAAAAAGACAGCTGCCAAAATCCTCTAGTGTAGTTTCTATTGACCTAGTCTATTCAAGGATGCCACAGAATTTTATGCCAATTGCTATAGGTGTCAACAATTAGGGAGGATCACTAGAAGGAATATGATGCCCATGCAACCCATTCCGGTCATTGAATTATTTGATGTGTGGGGAATAGATTGCATGGGCCTATTTCCAAATTCTTTTGGAAATCTGTACAGTTTACTTGCGGTTGATTATGTGTCGAAATGGGTAGAAGCTATACCAACCAATACCAATGACAACAAGAAGGTTGTCAAATTTTTGAAAGAAAACATTTTCTCTCGCTTTGGTACTTTTCGCAATCAGTCTTTTGCATCCTTGCTAAAAAAGTATTCCATCACCCACAAGCTTGCAACACCATATCACCCTCAAACAAGTGGTCAGGTAGAAGTCTCAAATAGGCAAATATAACAAATCTTGGAAAAAACGGTGAGTTCTAATAGAAAAGACTGGTCTCTAAAATTGTTAGATGCATTGTGGGCTTACCGTACTTCCTTTAAGACTAATTTAGGAATGTCACCGTATAAGCTTGTGTTTGGGAATGCTTGTCACTTACCGCTTAAACTTGAACATCGTGCTTTATGGGCCATAAAATAGTTGAATTTTGATATGTCCACTGGTGGGAGTCATAGACAATTGCAATTAGCTGAGTCAGATGAGATTAGAAACGATGCTTATGAAAATGATAAAATTTACAAGGAAAGAACAAAAGTGTTTCATGATAAATCAATTTTTAAGAAAATCATTTTCACCTGGTCAAAAAGTTCCCTTGTATAATTCTAGGCTACATCTATTTCCTGGCAAATTGCAGTCTAGATGGGATGGACCTTTTGTAGTAAAGGTAGTTTATCTCATAGGGCAGTCGATATTAAAAATCAAAATAGTGGAGAAATTTTCAAAGTGAATGGTCAATGACTCAACCTTTTTAGAAATGCCAATCGAATAAGAGGAGGTGGTATACCTTGTTGACCCACCTGATTCAGAATGACTAGCACTATACTTGTATTTGTAAGTTTGTACGTATATTTTTCTTTTGTACAATATTGTCATCCAGTTTCTTCCCCATCCTACGAGGTACAATTATTTCATTTATTTTTTTTTCATGTGCATACATTGAGGACAATACATGATTTAGGTATGGGGGGAGTTTTACATTTTTTATTATTAGATTTTTTCTTTCTTTCTCTTCTTTTTAGAAAATTAATTTTTAAAAAAATTGGAAAATTAATTTATTTTTTTTGGCTTTTTATGGATTAAATTAATTTTATGAAGTGTCTGTGTTGTTAAAAACTTTTGAGTGATTGAAAGATTTAGAACTCTTGAATATTTGATAAAGTACAAAATCTTAGTTTGAAACACCATCTGGAATAAAATTGATTTCATAAGCATTTTTACACTACACATTTGCACTAACTCTTAGTTGTGGATATAAACTATGATTCGAGCAATTTCCAATTTTATTTTTTTGAAAAAATGGAAAAAATTTTTGAAAAAAAAGGAAATAAATAACTGCTTCAATGTCCATTGAACGAAATATCTGGGTATCTAAGCCTTTGGAAGCATCGATATTCAAGCTGAAAAGTGTGATGGATAAAAGCAGCTTGACTATTATGGTTTTGTGGCCTTTGTTACTTGAGTTAGTAAGCCCTTAGGAGTGTCTGTACACATAGTGCCATAAAGCCAACTGGTTTGGGAGTCATTGGTTCAACGCTCGGTACATAAGTAACTCTGAAAAGCCTAAGAAAATGAGACATTGCACAAGTCAAGAAAAAAAAAATAAAAAAAATGAGTTTGCATGATTTCATGGTAAAAAACCTACTAAGAGTTGCATCGTATACACAATGCATGCATCACATGGAATTAATTTAATGAAGGATAATGTCTAGAATGAAGATTGAATATTTTTTATAAGGTGAAAGTGTGATTTTGAATTTAATCTTGCTTATGTATAATGCCCATGGATATTTAGAAGTTTATTTCAAATTCATGACTTGTTGAACCAATTTTCATTTATTTGAATTTTGTGGGTATATTCACTGCAAACCCTCACGAGACACAACTCGTCCACTTGGGGTAGCCTCGGGGTTTAAAGGCTTGTTGGACATGCTAATTGTAATCATGTTTCCTACAAAAATGGGCTAGTATAGTTTTTTGTTTTATTTTATTTTCTTTTTATTTTACTCGAGGATGAGCAAAAGATAGTTATGGGGGTATTTGATATACACATTTTTTATACATTTTAATATTTCCATATTTATTATTTTATATGCTTATTTTATTTAACTAATACATTTTATTTTGTTTTGTAGGAAATAACATTTATTTTTCTTGGGGAGCAAATAAAGGATTTATATCCAACCTTTAAAGATGAAAAAGGACTCTTCGAGGATTACCATATAGAGATTGAAATCAAGAAGGAAAGAAGAGGGAAAAAAGAACAAAAGTGTCCAAGTTTAAAGAACCTAAATTAGGACACAAATTTATTTTCCCTATAAATAGGTCTCTTGTTTTAGAGAGAGAGGGTGCATCACTTGTTATTTTCTTTTCCTTAGTTTTTCGCTAGTGTAGAAGGGAGTAAGATATTTAGAGTTTTTGTATTTTGCCTTATTCCAATCATGTGTGGTACTACTGTCAGGAAGTATTTGTAACTTTCTTTTATTGATATAATAGAAATTCTCTTTGTAATTATTGTTCTTATTTCATGCAAATAGTAGTACTAATATTATTTGTTTTTATTTTTAATTCCATGGCTAGCTAAATTTCTATTACCTAGGATGATGATGAAATTATGTATTTCATAATAATATTCTTTTCGTTCCAAAATTAATGCCTAATTATTTTTTCCTTCATATTTTTCCTCCGCATAAATTACATATGATTTTTATATTGATTGCGAGGTTTTGATAAGTTATAGTTAATATGTGAATTTTTCATAACTTATGCTTGCCCATATTAATTATATGAATCATTATTTTTTAAAGGGAAGGAAAATAATTTGGGAATTAATTTAGGAAATAAGAAATTATTTATTATGTTAATATTAATTAATTAATAGTTTACATAATTTAGTTAATAAATCTTCTCTACTATTTTTGTTTCTAATTTTCCTAAAATATTATTAAGGATATATTAAAGAATTGATCTAGTCTTAGTGGTTTGACCTGCACTTGTCAAATCTAAAATAGACGTTGTGCATGTTGCCTCTTTTATAGTTCTTATAAAAGAGCTCTAACTCATGCAAGTATACACGGGTCAATAAGTAATACAGAGTAAGTAAAGTATCGATCCCACAGAGAAAGTTGTTAACTTTAGACTACTATGCATTAATTAACTCACTATATTTATATGCTAAGACTATAAACTTAATTGTTGATTTGAATCATTTATAATTACCAACTAAAAATAAGAATATAAACGAATTAAATATGATGTGGAAACAATGGGATCCTAACTTCATTCAATATTTCATTCAATCGTCATATGTCATGCAAAAAGTGTTCACATATCACAGGATAATAGCCAAGGGCATAAAAGCGAGTTATAACCATTTTCTAATGCACTATAACCAACTCACATATCATCTGCAGATGTTAGAATCTATGTGATCACCAATACCATCACAATTACCATATTCCTATGCGTAATTGCAATCATACTGACTTTAAACACAACCCTTAGTCTAGCTCATACGGCAAAACAGTGTATTCCTATCTGTTTCACAAAATATACAATCCCCATATTCGCATGCTATCATGATTTCATCCATATTCATATGTTCATTTCCAATTCCATACAAATACTAACATGAAGATTATCAGTCATTCATACATACAAACCAACCATGATAGATAATCCATATGATATGCAAAACAAATCTAACATTTAGATGTGCAACCAAACGACATATTAAAATCCGTTAGGATCCCATAATGGAGTTTAGTTCATGGCGGAACCAAAAACCATTATGGGATCAAGACTAAACATGATCAATAATCAAGCAAATAAGATTAAGAGAGAAAGAACAATCAAACCCAAATGCTGAATAATAATCAATGATTAACTATGAAAACCCCAAAGAATTCCATTAACAATAATCAAAATCCACAATGGTGAAGAACTCCAAGAAGAAGAAAATAAGACGTTGTGGCTTCGTTCTCTGTTGGACTCTCTCCCAAGGTGTAAACCCTAATTGCTACTATAAAAGTTACGTAATAAAAGTCAAGTCCCCCTCTGACATACGTCAGAATCGCTTTATATCAATTACACATCATCACATTGCTTAATTAAAAATAAAACAAATTACAACATTAGCATCTCGCGCGGCCGCCCGTGGCTCTAGTGTATCTGTCTCATGCTACCGCAAGACTTGCAAAGAAGCTTCAGTTCCCCAGACGTCTTATCGCGGTCACGGCGCTCATCACGCCTCGCGCAGGTAGCGCGGTCATGCCTTTCATGAGCGTGACTTGTAGAAGGTTCCCTATGTAAAGCCCTACTTTTACAAGGCGCACGAAGTCTTCTTCTTGTTATGCACGCCGCGCTGCTCGTGTTCTGCAGCCTCGAGTCCGGTTTTTGGTCTGCTGCCGCTACTTGTTCATTCTTGCTTAATCCCTCTTTCTTGCTTGATTTCCATACCTTATTGTACCCCTATGCCATGCACATCCTCGCCTTGCGACTAGCCTTCATGCATCTTCTCATCGATACCTCAATTCCCACCAAAATGACACCGATTCCTGCACTTATTCACCAAAAGGAGTTTAAATACATGCAATGCAAAATAACATGAAATGCAACTAAAACACAATGAAATGTGCTCAAGGTGGGCACAATTCGCATGGATCGGTATACAATAAGTGAGTAAAAATATCACTTATCAAATTCCCCAAACTTGAACTGTTGCTTGCCCTCAAGCAATGCATATGAATGAACACTAAAAATGTAACTACTAAACTATGCGACTACTCTCTGATGCAAACTAGTCTCACATAATCTTAACCATAATAGAATTTCAGCCCAAATTACCTCAGTGAACTTTCCAGATCCCAGAACATAGTTTCAAACCAAACCATAGATATATCATCATACACTCTGATAATTCATGACTGCTATAGAGATGATGTGTGTGTGTGTTGTTCACAGAAACTTGATTCAAGCAAAGATTATATATCCTACACTGCTCCAAACAGAAAATTATAGTCTAAATCAAGATTCATGTATATTCATGCAACATAGACTGTTTAAACATATCACCGCAAACTAAGGCTCCACAATGGGTTTATTGCTTTATTACTACTCACGAGGGCAATTTCGCACTTTCTCGCGGTGTTTATTGCCATTATATTTTTTTACATGACTGTGCAATGTCTTAATCCATTAGGCACACTGCTACCACTTAGCGAGTTTTCAACCAATGACTCCCAGACCATGAAAGACCTTAGGGCGCTAGGTGTAGAGACAATCCCCTCGAGCGTACTTACTCAAGTAGCTAGGGCCCCAAATTAAGACTAATCATGTTATTGCTATTATATATATATATATATATATATATATATATATATATATATTTTATAAACAGCATGCCCATGTTTCCCCAAAATTTTGCACTTCAATAACTTTACAATCTATAACATTTTCCTCATGTTTCTCTTTTTAAAACTACATGTTTTATTGATCAATACAAGACACACATCTTAGACTTATAAGTGAATGTGAACACAATTGTGCAAACCGAAAGCATATAAACAGAAACATGAATCGCATTGTGTAAAACATTATATCCAAGTTATGCTATGCACATATTCTGAAATCTTCCACAATTCACTATCCTCATTGGCTTAGGCATAAAATGTCTATTTATAAGCAAAAGTTTATGTGAGACATTAAACTAGAACATACTAAGAATGAATAAAATAAAAATTTTATGCTAAACATTTAACTAACCCAACTTCATGCAAAATTAAACTAAACATGCTAACAAAAAATGCAATCTAAACTACTACTATGCAAGTACTCCAATACCCCCAAACTTGAAATGTTCAATGTCCTCGGTGAATGAAGGGAAAGGGTACGAGAAAAACTCCCCTAATTATCGGCATGACCACCCTCCCGGGTGGTGAATCAGTGGTGGATACTGACACGGCGGTCCCGAATCGGGGCCATTCAAGCATGGTTCCTTGTTGTCAATGCTTCTGGCTAAAAAGCCGGAGATTCTTTTATAAAAGTCCCAAGATTCTCATATAATGCGTCGACTTTGCGCGCCAACCTTCGGAGGTGTCGATCGCCAAAGATAGGCTGCTCACGGGTGGATGGACCTGCTACATTATGCTGTGGGGGCTGCTTGGTTGGCTCTAGTGAGGTGAATCAGATAATGAATCCACGTCCGCGTGGGTGTGGTTCACCACTCGTCTAATCCTAGAGCTTAGCTATTGTGGCTGATGTAATGTCATGACTCGGCTTCTACCGTGTCCTGTCCGTCCATGGAACTCCCTGCTGCATACAAAGTAATGCTACTGCCGCTGCATGCGGAATGCTCCCAGTCATGTTGCCTCTCCAATAACGCTGCATGTTTTGATGAATGAGGTGGCCGACGTCTATGTACTTCCCTTCGATAATACCCCATAGAATGATGGCTTGCTCCTTCGTGACGACATGCCTGTGAGTGGACAGAATTAGTTTGGCATAGATAAACAGATGCCATGCTTGGGCGTAGCGATTCAAAGTGGAAGCTGGAAATGAGAGAGGCTCGGTTGTTCCGACCTTACAGGTCCACTTAGTGCCCGGGATGCACAATTCCAAAATCAGTACATCCAAGTTAGTCGTTAAATGGTCACCTTGGACCCCATTGGCCGACCCATTAGGTGGTGTATCAGTTATTCCATACACTACTCTAATAGTTGAGGGGCGGAAATCCACTTGCACCTGCCGAACGAGCATTATGCCGTGTTGCTCCATCTCTTTTGCGTTTGCGTAGAATTCCCGAACGACTTCCATTGGGATAAGTACAGGTGTTGCGACCAGGCTAACCCAGTTCCTTTCCCGGAGCATGCTCCATAGCTGTCCATCCGTCTTGGTGGGTCTAAAGCCTCGTTCCGTCATAAACGATTTACTCAAAAGGTGATAATAGATGTGATGAGCCTCCCGGCTTAAGAAGTTTCTTCGTTCCGTGACATCGTCATCGGGATCACTGGATGAGGAATCAGAGGGTGAAGAAATTGAGGTTGCACGACTTCTTGTTGGACCCATGACCAATTTCTATGGAGAGAATGCGAGTGTTTTGCAGCAAATGATAATATCCCCAAACTTGCTTTCACCCAATCCCACAAGATAAACCCTAGGTTGACTCCAATGAAGATGGTGGTGATATACGTATGTATTGGTAGGGAAGGGGCCTTTTATTAGGGGAGAGTAGACTCATAATAAACCACGTAAAGAGAATAAGTAAACTTTTTTTTGTGATAATAATATCTCTGCTGGGCGTAGCGCACGGCCGCGTGACATGGTATGGTTGATCTAGGGTATGCGAGGATGTGAAAACTGCTCAGCAAGTAACTTGGCGTCGCGGCGAGGTAACACCTATTGGGGCATGCTTGCGGCCGAGATGCTTTTACCCGAGTCAGAACACGAACTTCCAAGTGGAGGTTGTGATGCGTGTAACCCAAATCACCTACAACAAGATGAGTGCAACACAGAGTAGGTATCAAGCAACATAGAATGACTCTAACTTCTATTTTACTTAAGAATTGAAAAGAGTTTCAAGATGAAATTGATGGGTTGCCTCCCATCCAGCGCTAAGTTATAGTCACTTTAGCTTGACTGTCCCGGAGGCTCATGTCGACGAGAGAATCATAGTGACATTGTGTCTTTCCACTTCATCACCAAAGTAATGCTTCAACCGCTGTCTGTTTACTTTGAAAGGTTTGTCTGGGAATTGGTTGTATATTTCAATTGCACCGTGCGGAAAGACAGTTTTCACTGTGAAAGGACCCGACCAACGTGATTTCAGTTTTCTAGGGAAGAGTTTAAGTCTGGAATTATAGAGCAACACCCTTTTCCCCGGCTCGAACGTTCTATCCATTATCCTATGATCATGCCACCTTTTCACTTTTTCCTTGTATAATTTCGCATTCTCATAAGCCTGTAATCTAAACTCATCTAGCTCATTGAGCTAAAGTAGCCTTTTCTCCCCTGCAGATGTTAAGTCAAGGTTGAGCTTCCGTATTGCCCAATAAGCCTTATGCTCTAGCTCCATAAGGAGGTGACAGGCTTTGCCATACACAATTTGAAAAGGTGACATCCCCAACGGGGTTTTGTATGCGGTGCGATAGGCCCATACAACATCATCTAATTTTAAAGACCAATCCTTACGTGTTGGATTCACAACTTTTTCCAAGATTCTTTTGACTTCTCGGTTTGATACTTTGGCTTGGCCATTTGTTTGTGGGTGATATGCTGTGGCAATGCGATGGTTCACCCCGAACTTAGCTAGTAAGGTGGTGAATTGTCTGTTGCAGAAATGACTGCCTTCGTCACTAATGATAGCCCTTGGAGTTCCAAACCTCGTAAAAATGCTTTTGTGCAGAAACTTGAGGACTACCTTGGCATCGTTGGTCGATAAAGCTGCAACCTCCACCCATTTTGAAACGTAATCCACTGCGAGTTATATGTAGAGATTGCCGCAGGAAGAAACAAAAGGTCCCATGAAATCAATGTCCCATACATCAAAAATTTCTACTTCTAGGATGGTATTCAATGGCATCTCGTTTCTTTTAGAGATATTACCCACTTCGGCGGCGACAATCGCCACATCATTTGGGACGAAACCAGCGCGCCCTTAATGATAGTTAGCTAGTAAAACCCTGCTTGAAGGACTCTCGCTGCTGTCCGTTCCCCGCCATAGTGACCTCCATACACTGATGAGTGATACTTTTTCAGAATCCCTTCGGTCTCGCTATACGGAATACACCTTCTTATCACTTGATCCGAACACTGTTTGAACAGGTAAGGCTCATCCCATATATACCATTTGACGTCATGCAGTAATTTCTCTTTCTGATATCCCACCAAGTCAGGAGATATAGTCTTACTTACTAGTTAATTTGCGAAGTCTGCAAACCATGGCACTTCCCCTTTCACCACAAACAACTGCTCATTTGGAAAGGACTCATTGATCATAACGTTATCCTGTACTTCTGTTTCTGGATTCTCGAGTCGAGATAAGTGGTCCTCCACTTGGTTTTTAGTTCCCTTTCTGTCCTTGATTTCCAAGTTAAATTCCTGCAGTAGTAAGATCCATCTAATCAGCCGCGATTTAGCGTCCTTCTTGGCCATTAAATGTCGAATCTCTGCGTGATCTGTATACACTATCACTCTTGTTCCAATCAGATATGCTCGAAATTTATCAAAAGCGTATACCACTGCCAATAACTCTTTTTTATGGTGGTATAGTTCAATTGCGCATCCGTTAGGGTCTTGCTGGCATAATAAATCATATGAAATATCTTTTCTTTCTGCTGGACCAACACAGCCCCTACGGCGTAATCACTGGCGTCACACATCAATTCAAACGGTAAACTCCAATTGGGTGCAGTAATTACTGGTGCTGAAATTGAAAGTAGTATGCACACAAGCCAATCATGTTTGATGATAAAGCATATACTTTGTAACAATCTTATTCATTTATTAATAAAAAGTATTAATTTATTAAAGGCTTTTAATTATCTACATGATGCTGTTTTATAATATGTGATAAACCCATAGTTTTAAGCAATGCTTTTAGAATAATGATGATGATCATTCTAATGAGATCTAAATTCTTAGAAAGCTTAAAACTAAAATAGTTCCCAATCATTGGATTACTAAATTGGGGATTAGTGAATCAGGATAGATTGGTACATCGTTGCTTGCTTTCATTGGATGAGGATGATTGATCTCATGATCATTTGTGTGGAGACACTAAAGCAAGTATGTAGGTGCTTATTAGAGAATAAGTTCACTCGAACGTGGCTCGCTAAGGAATACCTAATGGAGTTTTATTTGCTGTCATCAATAGGAATTTCTGTAGTGATAGTAGTACAAGTAATCCTTGGACTTGAGATCATCATAGTATCTTGTGTATGATGAGTTATACTTTGACTTATTCCTTAAGACCCTTAGGGTATATCAAAGGTATGCTTGGGTATAATAAGTTGTATATGGAGATAATGTATGATCGATAAAGAATCTACCACTTCTAATAAAAGAAGAGAAATGTCCTATGTGATTCGATAAATGACAACCCAAAGTAGTCCTTGGTTAAGGCGAATGAAATTAGAAAGGAGTTTCTAATTTGCATTATTTGAGTTGTGCATTTAAGAATCGAAATACATATAATTAAATAAAATAAGACTTGACAAAGTAATTCCATGTCTTATATTTAATTGGGACATTGTATGGTGGAAGGATTGAATTGTACGGTAACTATTTACTCAAAGGTTCTTTTATGATTAATGTTGAAATCTATATTATACGGAAAGTCGTTGAACGCTAGGAGGCTTATCCCTATTGTAGAATAAATATTATTTAAATAAATTAATTGTTTAATTTATTTATTTAAATAAGATTAGAATTGTTCTAATTGATTTATTCACAACCTGGTTTAATATGGAGAACCTAAAGGGTCACACCATAAAAGGAAGAATAATTATTTAAGAAGTTAATGGCATAATCGTAATAATATGTTATGTATATTTAATTTAATCTATGGTGATAGAATAAATTAAATAGCTTAATATTTATTATTTAATATTTTAGAAATATTAAATATAAATTAATAAGAGGAGTCTTATTAATATTATTACAATTATTATTATTTTAATTTCTAAAAGAGTTTAGAAATTAATTTAATATAAGTACTCTCATTTATTCCTAATTGGATTAGGAAGGAAAATTAGTTAAAAGAGTTTAATTAATTATCCCTAATAAGATTAGAAAGCTTAATTAATTAAAAGAATTTAATTAATTAAATAAAACCCAATTCCTTAATTGTTAAGGTGGGTTGCCCACATCTATTAATAAGAGGAGTCTTATTATGGGTGGGGGTGGTTGATTTTTCAACATACGACATAATTCCAATTTCTTGGAGAGTACCCTTTTCTATAGAGATAGAAAAACTAGGGTTTGAGCCAATACCCCTTCTTCTTGAATTTTCTTCTTCCTTGGTGGATCACCTCTAGAGGCCAAACATTTGGGTGGCTAACGTTGATCAAAGGAAGGAACCAAACCCGGTGGATTCAAGATTGAACGCGAAAGGAAGATTTGAGGTGAACTTGTACACGAGGAAGCTCGATCTTCAAGGGTATGATTTATTCTTTATCTTTTGTTTAATTAATAATTGTGCATAAAGGGTGATCCGGGTATATGGTTTGTAAATTTTTTAAACTCTAATTTTACTTAGCGCGCTTAATTTGTGCAATTTGATTAGCATATGAATATTACAAACCTAATAAAGTGGCATCGAGCCAAACCTTTATGCCAATTATTAATTGTTTTAATTTAATATGTATATTGATATGTGTTTAGAACAATTTAATTGGGCATAATTTATTGTATAAAATTTAAATAAAATAAAATAAAATAAAAAAAATGGCAGGTTACATTTGCTGGCCCACGTGAATTAAAAAAAAAAAAAAAGAAGTAGCAGGTCACGTGAATAACCAAGGAAGTACCAAGCAAAGGATTTCAAGTATATATATATAATATATATGATATATATATATACCGCATTTAACTATATATATATATATATATATATATATATATATATATATATATATATATATATAATATAATAAAAGTGAAGTGAAAATATATATATATGAATTAGTTATATATATATATATATATATATATATATATATATATATATATATATATATATACTTTACATGTTAAATAATAGAATATTCATTGGGTATTTTACATAGTGTACGGAATAAGAAGTTAGAGGAGATTATATATATAATATATATATTAACGTAATATATATTATATATATATATATAATTTTTTTTAATTAAAATAAAAGTTTATTTTAATCTTAAAATAAAAGTTTATTTTAATTTTAAAATAAAAAGATTTATTTTAATTTTAAAATTAGAATTTCATGCTAACTAATTAGAGTTGGAATTGGATTCCATGATAACTAATTGGAGTTGAAATTGGATTTCATGTTTTCTAAAATAAAGGAGTTTATTTGTGAATAGGGAAGTAAATCCATCTTTCCTTAAATAAAGAATTTTATTTAAATATGAAATAAGATTTCATATTATTCAAAATAAAGGAGTTTATTTGTGAATAGGAAAAGAAAATCCGTGTTTCCTTAAATAAAGGAGTTTATTTAGATATGAAATATGATTTCATATTATTCAAAATAAAGAAGTTTATTTGTGAATGAAAAGAATATAAGTGTTTCCTTTAATATTTTTTTTACATGGTGGATTCCATAATTTTAAAATAAAAGAGTTTATTTTAATTAAAGGAATTGGATTCATAATTAATTAAAATAAAAGAGTTTATTTTAATTAAAGATTTTTTATATATATGGAATTGGATTCCATAATTAATTAAAATAAAGGAGTTTATTTTGATTAAATATTTTGATTAAAATAAAATAGTTTATTTTATTCAAAATTGGATAAATTAAAATAAAATAGTTTTATTTTGATTTAAATTTGGATTAAAATAAAGGAGTTTATTTTGATTCAAAAATAGATTTTATACTAACTAAATTTGCCCATTAAATGATATCAATATATATATTAAATGTTTATTATTCATAGGATGAATGTTATTTATTGATGCATATGATGATGTGTATGATAATAAATGGGATTGATTATGGACTATTGACCAATGCGATTGGATTTATTTTAGTTGGATGCATGAATGTATGGGTTTTATTAAATGGGGTCTCACAGATTCGTCTTCTCTAATTTTTTCTTAATATAAATTCTATCTCCTCCCATGTACTTCCCCACGATCACGATCAAGGTTTCTATTTACTTTAAATAGTTGTGTAATAGGAATAGTTAGAATTAATTTTAGAAAATTAGAGATCAAGGAGCAAGGAGCGCTTGAAGACCTGATTTGTAATGAAGCAGGGCTTAAATGTAATAGTTATATTTAAATATTATTTCTTGCACCCCTAGGGTTTGACCTTTTGGTTCACTTGGTGGCTCTAGTGAACCAAACTAGAATAAAAGTCCATAATCAATCAAAGGTAGAATATAGTATTCTATATGCATGCTTATACTATATATATTATATATTATGCAAACATGCTTCGTATGTTTATTAATACGACGCGTATTTTATATATATGTGCATGCTGCTAAACAAGATGAGACAAATTAATAACAAACCCCTCGATTTTTTATATTAAGTCCTAAGCGTTCAAAGATATTTGGAATATCGAACGTCAGCTTTCTAGCATGATAAAATTAATAGAGTATTAAATATTTAATATGAGTTTGTTGTGTCACCACAAGGCAAGTATTAAGTATTTAAGATGTTAATTTATCACATTTGATGCTTATAAAGAAAATTGAACAATATTATTTTGTTGTGTCACCACAAGGATGATATTTTTCTTTTTGAATATATGGAGTGCTAGGTGGGACTTAAATTGGATAATTTTGATTCGGATGTGCAAACCACTTGATCAAAATAATCTAAGAGGAAAAAGAAAAGGAGTCAGATAGTTGATGTAATTGACAAAAGTTGTCTACCTATTTATTTATATATAGTTTGTTGTGTCACCGCAAGGCTATATACATTTGAAATGGGATCCTTATTCTCACTAGCAAATCTTTAATTAGATTTTGCCGAACTATATAAGTGAGGGTAATATAATTTGAAGAAAATAGTGGGAGATACCAATTTAAAACAAGACCTAATTTATTTTGGTAATTAATAAATGAATGTATGTTAAAATATTGTTAATTACAAATTCATTTACAGAATTTTACAATGTCTAAATTACTATCACTGCGTAGCATATTAGATGCTAAATTAACTAGACCAAATTAAACGGATTGGTTAAGGAATTTGAGAATAGTTCTCATGGCTGAAAAGCTATCTTATGTCCTTAATACGCCTATCCCTGCAATGGTTGCAGACAATGCCTCTGAGGAAGAGATTGCTACTTTTAGAAAGTGGCAAGATGATGCATGATTGGCTCAATGCATCATGCTCGCATCCATGAAAGTAACGAGCTTCATGTCCACAAGATGAAACTATGGATGCTCCTACTATATTCCTGTACATCAAGTAGTTGATGGTGAGGAAAGTGGGACCGATAGATATCGAGATATCTAAGGAGCTCTTCCGATCTAGAATGGCCAATGACACTATAATGCATGCATAAAAAGTTCTTAACATAATCAATTTGATTGATCAATTAGGACAACTAGTTTTGTCATGGATGGAGAGTTGAGCCAAGATTTGATCTTGCACTCACTCCGGACTCCTTTCACAATTGTTGTGAATTTTTCATATGAACAAGCTAGATATCGACTTCTTTGATTTGCTTAACATATTGAAAAAGGTTGAGAGTCACTTTCAACCAAGAAAGATCAAGTCTCTTCTTGGTAGGGGCCAAAGGATCTTCTTCAAAAGAAGAACGATTCAAAGAAGGTAAATAGAAAGGCGTAAACAAAGGATAATAAGAGCAAAATCGACACGGATAGCAAAGGAGTTTGCTTCCAACCGCAATAAGCCCGGACATCGGAAAGAAAGCGCGAGAAGCGTCTTTGCAGAGGCTAACCAAAGAAGCTTAGTGAGTTTTGTTATAATACGCTTTTTGTTCATGATTGAAATAAATTTTCTTTAAGTCAAGGTTCTACTTGGGTATTGGATATCGACTTTGGTTATCATAAATATAGATTTATGAAGGACCAAGTAAGTAGAAAGCTAAACAAATATAAGTAATCCTATATGGGAAATATAGCAAAGGTTGCCATATTAGCCATAGAAACTTATAGTTTAGCAATGCCTACTGAAGCAAATCTATTAAGTCGATAAGTTGTTATTGTATTCCAATTCTTGTTAGAAACATTATTTCCATTTTATTGTTGGACAATAAAATTTTGGTATTATAATTAAGAACAATTGTTGTTATATTTATAATGATAATGTTTTGTATAGAATCTGGAATATTACTTAATAAATTTTGTATACTTGACTTACATGAAAATAATTTTACATATTGAACAAATTAGTATAAGAAAGGAGATGATCATTCAAAGAGTTGAATGTGCGTATTTTGTTGAAATACAAGTGTGAATTATTTGAAAGGTTCAAAGAATTGAAGTGAAACAAATTAGTAATGTATTTAGATTCTTTGATTAGATCAAGGAATAAATACTTGTGCAATAAGTTTCTAGATCATCTCAAATGGTTTTCTCATAATGGACACATCCCGACACGCAATAATTGATTGATGTATCCGAATGAAAAATCGACCTTGTTGGACATGATGCGGCCCATAATGATTTTACCGACATTCCAAAGATCCTACGGGATAATGTCCTAGAAATGGTCTGACATATCTACGAAAATGGTAACCTCAAAATCCTACCCAAGACTCCATAAAAGTTATGGACGGAGGAGGATTCTAATCTTAAGTATGTTAAGATAAGGGGTTCCAACTTATGTGAAAAGGTTTCAAAAGGATAAGCTTGGGACAAAATTTGACAAGTACAATTTGTGGGACATCCTAAAGTAAGTTTAGGGTAAATGTTCTATAATCCTACTTCGCAAAAGGTGTTTATTGCGAAACACGCTTCCTTCTAAGATAAAGGTGTTTATCATTGAAGGGGCTAGTGGGAGGAAAATAGATCTTGAAGAGTTCAAGAACCACAAAATACTATAAGTCAAATAAGAGGAACCTGTAGATAAACCTATTATACCACAACCCAGAATCGTAAATGGAATAGTACAGAAGATACCTAGGAGGTATGGATTCATCATGGATGATGATGATGAGGTACACATCATAGAAGATGATGATCGAGTTATATTCGATGAGGTAAGACTTCTAGTGTACAAAAGGGTCAGTGGGAGCGTCGTGAAATTTCTAGTATTATATGTTGATATACTACGGATGAGGAATTACATACCAATGCTACAATCAGTAAAGATAAAGTTGTCTAAACAATCCTCCATGAATGATTTGGGAAGAGTATCATTATTGGGGATACAAATCTATATAGATAGATTTAAAAGGATGCTCGACTTAACCCAAGGAACGTATATTCATTTGATGCTAAAGTCGTTTAGCATGGCAAACTCCAAGAGATGTCTCATGTCGATGAGCTATGGAGTGTATCTCTTAATAGTCCCCACAGACTCCTGAAAAGAGAGGTCGCATGAGTGACAATCATGTATGCAATGAAATGTACGAGACTGATGTTGATCACCATATTATGGAGAAGTTCACTATGAGTCGGTGAAAATATCTTAAAGTGCTTAACCCAAGCACTAAGGATGTGATCATATTCATGGTGGATCTAAATTAAAACTAGAGGGCTTAATGAGACTCAAGTTTTTCGAATCGACCAAGACGACGGAAAATCCACTTTAAGGTAAAGGGTTACCTTGAGCGATTGGTGCGTTGAATTGGAAAGGTTCCAAACATCAAAGAGTTCTTTGGTTTAGTAATAAAGACAAAGTATATAGCTATAAATGAAGTCGCAAGTTGATTGTTTGGATTAAAAGTTCATTCTGAACTAGGAATAGTTCCTAAATCTCATCTTGGATCTAAACATGTGTTGTGGCACTTTCATTTGATTATTAGAATCATTGAAAGATGGGAAATCACTATAGAGATAGTGGACTCTCATGAACAACATTACATATCCATTAACTAAAGCTTATCCAACAAAAACAGGATAATCGTCACTTAGAGAAGAAGAGTATAAGATACCGTGACGATTGGCTTTTAGTGCAAGTGGGAGATTGAAAGTAGTATGCACACAAGCCAATCATGTTTGATGATAAAGCATATACTTTGTAACAATCTTATTCATTTATTAATAAAAAGTATTAATTTATTAAAGGCTTTTAATTATCTACATGATGTTGTTTTATAATATGTGATAAACCCATAGTTTTAAGCAATGCTTTTAGAATAATGATGATGATCATTCTAATGAGATCTAAATTCTTAGAAAGCTTAAAACTAAAATAGTTCCCAATCATTGGATTACTAAATTAGAGATTAGTGAATCCGGATAGATTGGTACATACGTTCTCATTTCATTGGATGAGGATGATTGATCTCATGATCATTTGTGTGGAGAGACACTAAAGCAAGTATGTAGGTGCTTATTAGAGAATAAGTTCACTTTGAACGTGGCTCGCTAAGGAATACCTAATGGAGTTTTATTTGCTGTCAATAGGAATTCCTGTAGTGATAGTAGTACAAGTAATCCTTGGACTTGAGATCATCATAGTATCTTGTGTATGATGAGTTATACTTTGACTTATTCCTTAAGACCCTTAGGGTATATCAAAGGGTATGCTTGGGTATAATAAGTTGTACATGGAGATAATGTATGATCAATAAAGAATCTACCACTTCTAATAAAAGAAGAGAAATGTCCTATGTGATTCGATAAATGACAACCCAAAGTTCTTGGTTATAAGGCGAGAATGAAATTAGAAAGGAGTTTCTAATTTGCATTATTTGGAGTTGTGCATTTAAGAATCGAAATACATATAATTAAATAAAATAAGACTTGACAGTAATTCCATGTCTTATATTTAATTGGGACATTGTATGGTGGAAGGATTGAATTGTATGGTAACTATTTACTCAAAGGTTCTTTTATGATTAATGTTGAAATCTATATTATCCGGAAAGTCGTTGATCGCTAGGAGGCTTATCCCTATTGTAGAATAAATATTATTTAAATAAATTAATTGTTTAATTTATTTATTTAAATAAGATTAGAATTGTTCTAATTGATTTATTCACAAATAGGTTTAATATGGAGAACCTAAAGGGTCACACCATAAAAGGAAGAATAATTATTTAAGAAGTTAATGGCATAATCGTAATAATATGTTAAGTATATTTAATTTAATCTATGGTGATAGAATAAATTAAATAGCTTAATATTTATTATTTAATATTTTAGAAATATTAAATATAAATTAATAAGAGGAGTCTTATTAATATTATTACAATTATTATTATTTTAATTTCTAAAAGAGTTTAGAAATTAATTTAATATAAGTACTCTCATTTATTCCTAATTGGATTAGGAAGGAAAATTAGTTAAAAGAGTTTAATTAATTATCCTAATAAGATTAGAAAGCTTAATTAATTAAAAGAATTTAATTAATTAAATAAACCCAATTCCTTAATTGTTAAGGTGGGTTGCCCACATCTATTAATAAGAGGAGTCTTATTATGGGTGGGGGGTGGTTGATTTTCAACATACTGACATAATTCCAATTTGTTGGAGAGTACCCTTTTCTATGAGATAGAAAACTAGGGTTTGAGCCAATACCCCTTCTTCTTGAATTTTCTTCTTCCTTGGTGGATCACCTCTAGAGGCCAAACATTTGGGTGGCTAATGTTGATCAAAGGAAGGAACCAAACCCGGTGGATTCAAGATTGAACGCGAAAGGATTTGGAGGTGAACTTGTACCTGAGGAAGCTCGATCTTCAAGGGTATGATTTATTCTTTATCTTTTCGTTTAATTAATAATTGTGCATAAAGGGTGATCCGGGTATATGGTTTGTAAATTTTTTTTAAACTCTGATTTTACACGCTTCCGCTTAATTTGTGCAATTTGATTGCGCACATGAATATTACAAACCTAATAGAAATTAGTTTTCTCTTTAAGTGTTCAAATGCGGATATGCAAGTGTCATCGAAATTGAATTTTACATCTTTCTCCAATAGGCTGCATAATGGTTTAGTGATTTTGGAGAAATCCTTAATGAACCTGCGGTAGAACCCTGTATGTCCCAGAAAACTGCGAACTCCTTTTACTGATGTGGGTGGTGACAGGTGCTCAATAGTCTCCAGTTTTGCTCTATCCACCTCAAGTCCCGTCTTTGAAACTTTGTGTCCCAAAATGATTCCTTCTTGTACGATGAAGTGGCATTTTTCCCAGTTTAGCACTAAATTTGTTTCAACGCATCTCTTTAACACCATAACTAGATTCTCGAGACATAAGTCAAATGAATCCTCAAGACCGAGAAGTCATCCATAAATACTTCAACATTACGCTCCACCACGTTGGAGAATATAGCCATCATACATCTTTGAAACGTGGTTGAGCATTACACAACCCAAAAGTCATTCTTACGAAAACAAAAGTGCCATATGGACATGTGAAAGTAGTCTTTTCCCGATCTTCGGAGCTATCATAATTTGATCAGAATCCGAATAACCATCCGTAAGGCAATAATATTCATGCCTGCTAATCATCCAACATCTCGACCGATAAATGGGAGCGGAAATGATCTTTCCTTGTAACCTTGTTTAGCTTGCGGTAATCCATGCAAACTCTCCACCCCGTCATCGTTTCAGGTTGGGATTAGCTCATTTTTCTCATTAGTCACAACGGTCATGCCACCCTTCTTCGGAACACACTGTACTGGACTCACCCATGCGCTGTCTGAGATTGGATAGATTATTCCTGCATCTAGCCATTTTAGTACCTCTTTCTTGACCACCTCCTTCATTATTGGATTAAGCCTCCTTTCTTGCTCAACTGTCGGCTTGCTACCATCTTCCATTAGGATCTTGTGCATGCAATACGAAGGGCTAATTCCTTTGATATCTGCTATGGTCCATCCAATAGCTGATTTAAACTCTGTAAGCACTCGTAGCAGTTTTTCTTCCTGACAAGATGTTAGTGCAGAAGCAATAATCACAGGTAATTTAGAATCTGAACTTAAAAATGCATACCTGAGATGTTCCGGTAGTGGCTTTAACTCCAATTTGAGAGGTGTCTCAAGAGATGGTTTTAGCTTTATTGAGGCATCTCCAGCTATCGTCAATGGCTCTGCAGGGGGTCTAAATCTCTTGAATTGGGAGTTGGTATCCAGATAGTGAACAAATTTGTCAAATTCTTCATCCTCTGCATCTGAATTCTCATCAATGATATTCCTCAAAGGTTCATAGTCTGCTAAACTCTGTATGTCATCATCTAGAATCCGATTCACCCAATCAACGAAGAAACAATCCTCCTCGTCCGTTGGGAATTTCATAGCTTTGAATGCATTAAAAATGACCTCTTGATCCTGAACTCGCATCGTGAGTTCCCCTTTTTGTACATCTATCAAAGCTCTGCCCATGGCCAAGAATGGTCTTCCCAGTATGATTGGAATATTCTTGTCCTCTTCGAAATCTTGGATGATAAAATCAGCCGGAAAGATGAACTTATCCACTTTAACCAATACATTTTCAACAATTCCCCGAGGATATGTGACAGACTGGTCGGTTAACTGTAATGATATGTTCATTGGTCTTGGAGCCGTAAATCCCAACTGGTTGAATACAAACAGTGGCATCAAATTTATACTTGCTCCCAAATCACATAAACACTTGTTAAACTCCATCTTCCCAATAGTGCACGGAATTGTGAAGCTACCCGGATCTTTTAGCTTTGGAGGTAACTTACATTGAAGCACTGCACTGCATTCTTCTATCAAAGCTACCATTTCAAACTCATCTAATCTCCTCTTCCTTGGTAGTATACCTTTCATGAACTTTACGTAGCTTGGCATTTGTTCCAATGCTTCGGCAAAAGGTATATTGATTTGCAGCTTTTTGAAGACCTCTGAAACTTGTTGAACTGTTTGTCATCTTTTTGCTTTGCTAAGCTTTGCGGATATGGTATTCGAGGGTGCAGTGGTTGTAGTGGACTCTTGACCTTCTCTTCTGAACCTACTTTATTCGTTTCATTTTGCTGAACCTCATAATTTTCCAGATTTTTATCCTCCTCAGTTTCTTTCTCTGCATCGAGCGGCCGCATGGCCTCCTTAGTGGTATCATGCGCAGGCGCGTGACTTGTAGATACTGTCAAGTCTTTCCCAGATCGCAATGTTATTGCTTGACACTGCTCCTTCCCATCTTTTCTAGGATTTGCCTCTGTGTTACTTGGCAAAACACCTTGGGGCCTATTAGTAAGCATGGTCGCCATTTGCCCCATTTGCGTCTCTAAATTCTTGATAGCCACTGCTTGGCTTTTGATCATGACCTCGGTGTTCGCCATGTATCTCAACATCATCTCCTCCACTTCTGATTTCTTCTCTGGATGTGTCGCCGTGGAGTGTGGTGTTATTCTTTGTTGAGTAAATCCCGTGGAAATGGTGGTTTTGGTATAAATCTGTCAGGATGATGACTGTTGTTGAAACTGTTGATTCGGCTGGAACTGATTTTGTTGTTGTCCTTGGTTGTTAGACCAGCTGAAGTTTGGATGATTGCGGTTGTTGGGGTGGTATGTGTTCTGAAATTGGGCTTGGTCCTTTCAGTAGGAGTTTACATACTGAACTGCTTCTGAGCTGATAGCAGATTGGTCTATGGAGTGTGACCCCGCACAAATCTCACAAACAAAAGAAACCGTCTTCACTTTACTCTCTGCCAACGTCTCTATTTTCTTAGCCATGACTGCCATTTGTGCCGATAGTTGTGTAATCACATCCACCTCCAACATACCTGCAACTTTGGGTTGAGACATCTGAGTTGTAGGATTCTGATAGTCATTCGCGGCCATCGTCTCGATAAGCGTATAGGCCTCATCATAGCTTTTTTTCCCATAATTCCCCTCATGCGGCTGCATCTACAATCGGTCTGGACTGCCATCCCAAGCCACTGTAAAATGAATTAATTACCAGCCAGTCTGGTAAACCATGATGTGGACACTTTCTAAGCATCTCCTTATACCTTTCCCATGCTTCATATAAGGATTCACCCTGTTGTTGCTCAAACTGAGATATGGCTGTCCTCATCTTTGCAGTCTTAGCCATTGGGAAAAACTTGGCTAAAAATTTCTGTGATAAATCCTCCCATGTAGTAATCGATCCAGCCGGCAAAGAATGTAACCAACTCCTTGCTTTATCCCTCAATGAAAATGGGAATAACCATAGTTTGATGGCATCTTCCGTCACACCATTATATCTGAATGTGTCATAAATCTCGATGAAGCTTAATAGGTGCTCATTCGGATCATCTGTAGCAGCACCCCCAAACTGTACTGAATTCTGCACCATCTGAATAATGCCCATTTTTATTTTGAAGGTGTTTGCTGCTATCGCCGGTTTGACTATGCTAGACTGTAATTCCTTTATGTTCGGCATGGAATATTCCCTTAGAGCCCGATGCTCTTCTCTTGGATCAATCCTTTGTTCTTCTGCCATATTGACTGTAATGCTTTCTAACTGCTCTTGCAGATTTATCCGCACACTCGCTTTCTAACCTTTTTCGTTTATATTAGCTTGTGCTGGTGTTAACTCTGAGTTGGAGGATCGTGTGTGTATAAAATCCTACAAGCACCTGTACTTAAAACAAAACAAATATAGAAATGAGAAATGATAGAATTGTCTAAGTCATACAATACAGCTTTAAAATAATGATAATTATCTAAATTAACGCCTTTCCCTAAGAATGGCGCCAAAAACTTGTTGCCTCTTTTATAGTTCTTATAAAAGAGCTCTAACTCATGCAAGTATACACGTCAACAAAAATACTGAGTAAGTAAAGTATCGATCCCACGGAGAAAGTTGTTAACTTTAGACTACTATGAATTATTTAACTCACTATATTTATATGCTAAGACTATAAACTTAATTGTTGATTTGAATCATTTATAATTACCAACTAAAAATAAGAATATAAACGAATTAAATATGATGTGGAAACAATGGGATCCTAACTTCATTCAATATTTCATTCAATCACCATATGTCATGCAAAAAGTGTTCACATATCACGGGATAATAGCAAGGGCATAAAAAGCGAGTTATAACCATTTTCCAATGCACTATAACCAACTCACATATCATCTATGGATGTTAGAATCTTTGTGATCACCAATACCATCACAATTACCATATTCCTATGCGTAATTGCAATCCTACCGACTTTAAACACAACCCTTATTCTAGCTCATACAAAAAACAAGATATTCCTATCTCTGTTTCACAAAACATGCAATCCCCATATTCGCATGCTATCATGATTTCATCCATATTCATATGTTCATTTCCAATTCCATACAAATACTAACATGAAGATTATCAGTCATTCATACATACAAACCAACCATGATAGATAATCCATATGATATGCAAAACAAATCTAACATTTAGATGTGCAATCAAACAACATATTAAAATCCGTTAGGATCCTATAATGGAGTTTAGTTCATGGCGGAACCAAAAACCATTATGGGATCAAGACTAAACATGATCAATAATAAAGCAAATGAGATTAAGAGAGAAAGAATAATTAAACCCAAACGCTGAATAGTAATCAATGATTAACTATGAAAACCCCAAAGAATTCCATTAACAATAATCAAAATCCACAATGGTGAAGAACTCCAAGAAGAAGAAAATAAGACGTTGTGGCTTCGTTCTCCGTTGGACTCTCTCCCAAGGTGTAAACCCTAATTGCTACTATGAAAGTTACGTAATAAAAGTCAAGTCCCCTCTAACATACGTCAGAATTGCTTTATATCCATTACACATCATCACATTGCTTAATTAAAAATAAAACAAATTACAAGACGACGCACGCTACGCACGTGGCTCTAGTGTATCCTCTGTCTCGTGAATTGCGAGACTTGCGAGAAGCTTCAGTTCCCCGGATGATGTTATCGCGCGCGTAGCGCCGCTTCATTTCGATGGCGCATTCCGGCCATGCCTCGCGAGCACGTGACTTGTAGAAGGTTCCCTATGTAAAACCTGCTTTTGCGGGCATGCAGTTTTTTCTTCATATGCTTGCGGCCGCCGATGACTTGTGTTCTGCAGGTTCGAGTCCGGTTTTTGGTTTTTCTTCTTGCTACTTGTTCATTCTTGCTTAATCCTCTTTCTTGCTTGATTTCCATGCCTTATTGTACCCCATGCCATGCACATCGTAAGCGCTTATGACTAAGCCTTCATGCATCCGCTCACCGATACCTCAATTCCCACCAAAATGATGCCGATTCCTGCACTTATTCACCAAAAGGAGTTTAAATGCATGCAATGCAAAATAACATGAAATGCAACTAAAACACAATGAAATGTGCTCAAGGTGGGCACAATTCGCATGGATCGATATACAATAAGTCAGTAAAAATATCACTTATCAGTGCACTTGCAATACATAACTTTATCACATCAGTAATCAAAATATCGATTGAAAATGAAGTACGAACGAAGAACACGTGAAGAACGTTTGTTGATGGACAAATTAAAAACCATCATAATTAGAGCTTTTTGTTGATAGAAAATTTTAAAACTATCGCGTATAAGTTAGTTATTTATTTCTTAGCTAGGAACGATAGAAACGTTCATGTGGAATGGATTGAAATTAGCCTATAACGAAGTTATGGTGAAATTTCATAAAAGACGAACGAAAAGTAAAAAGTAAGTTAATGAACCTTAATTAATGAGGATTCATAAGAATGTTGACAAACATTGAAAACGTGAGTCGTAGACTCAAGAACGAATGAATTCTGAGTTCAAATGGTCCAATTACGGACGAACGAACGAAGAACGTTAATAGCGTAAAACAAACGAACGACAAAATTTAAGCCAATCGAATGGCATAACGAAAAGGAAGAAAATTTGTAAGATAAGGAAGAAAATGGCTTTAGAACGAACTCGTTCTGAGTTATAACGAAAAGTTACGAGATTGCAAAGTAGGCGATCCGTACGTGAAAGAACGCTTAGGAAAATTTTAACAAAATTTTAAGCGCAGAGCCGCCCAACAAAGGGGATGAGGCACCGCAGTGCCAGTTCGGGATGTCAAGTACTGCTAACTAGCGCCGCATCGTCGGTTTTAACAAAGGAAGTGGTACCGCAGCGCCCTTAAGAGAATTTTCTCTGATTGGAGATTTTTATTGTCCAACTTTTTGGATGGTAATTAAGGGGAAAACATGAATGCAATGTTCATGAAAAGAAATATCTACAATGATGAGTAAAAAATTGAGTTTGACGATTAAACATCGAATAAGGTTATAAAACGACGAACGCAAAGTACGTAACCAATATCCGGGGACCGTATTCGCGTTAAAACGAATGTATGTGATTGCTATGATTGTGATTCCGTGAACGTTGAATGACGATGGTGACTTATAACACTTCAATGTTACAGGGCCATAATGAGAGTTAGATGTAAAGCGTATAGATGCTATAATTACAACATAGTTGCGATGAACGATCAATCTAAACATACCACGAACAGTATGTCTTAGATATTATAAGATGGCTGTTAGAGTTTATGCCCTAGAGGCCAATTATTTGATATAATTGCTTAACATTTTGATATTATATTTGATTGAATAAATGAATGATTTTATTATGATTTTATTTACTGCGTTATATAAATGTTAACATAATAAAATTCCTTAGAATAATGATACAAATTATATAGTTTCAAGTATGTGACTTGAACATGAGATTATATAATTATAATTAGTATCATTTTTCTTAAAAGTCCCTAGTCGAGTATCATTGTTGATGGGACAACAATGATGCATTGAGACTAGTATGTGGATTGACTGATGACCAAATCTCATTGGTTATAAATATATTAGCTATTAAGTCAATGCATAGGTACATGTTAGAGAACGATGTATTGGATGCGGACTCCACCATGAGAATTCTACGTGGAACATTATGCAAAGTGTCATTAGCGATTCTCATAGTGACAATGATGTAATGGTCCTCAGGCACGAAATCACTATATTACTTACACGAGAATTCATGTACTTTGATATCATCAAATGTCACCTTTAATAGGGTGGACTATAAAGATGATTATTGGGTACATCATGAATCGTGTGAGGAATGAAAGCGATCTAGATGGAATTTAACCCTCCTATATATTAGGGGTGATATCCATAGCCTCTTGATTGAGTAGGACTATGAAATGCATAGGTCGTGCTCAAATAGTGATTTGTTTCATATAGTTTACTCATTGATCAAGAAAACTCAGATTAAATTATGAAGAGTATGACACAGTCCATGACTCGAGTTTAATCTAGGATATTAAGGTTAAAAGGATTAAATTACATTGAAACCTTGGTCATTTAAAAGGTTCAGATCGAATCATCGATCTTATTATTACTTGGGTAACTTGATGATGCATTACTAGATGTCGCTCATTGTTTATAATTTTATAATATGATTATAAAATTATTGCCAACGTAATAATAACCTATAGGGTCACACACATAGAACGTAATTTAAGAGGGAATAAATTTAAATTTTAAGGATTTAAATATATTAATATGATTAATAGTATTTAAATCACAAATTTAAATTAAAAGGTATGTTTTAAAACCTTAATATATATATATATATATATATATATATATGTGTGTGTTTTACGTCTCTGTGTTCTTCAAGTTCATTTCTTTGTGTACAAGGTTTTTATAAAGATTGTCTATAACTATGTTTTTATAATTGGTTTTGATATTACATGTATCCATAATTGAAATGATTATAAATAGCATATATATATGTATATATATATATGTATATAGATGTTGTACGCTAAAATACGTTCAAAGAGAAAAGAAATTGGTTTTACAGTGGACATATGAGGATGAACATGAACGTATGTTTTGTATGATAACAAAATTAGTATGTGATTGTATGATAATTATGAAATTGAACGTTGAGTATATTGATTTGTTATGAAATTCAGAGAATCGTAGTCTCAAGGAATCAAATTAGTTAAAAATTTTGGTTACCATGTTCACTGTGTAAACAAACATCGAAAATGGAGTTTTGGTTTTTAAAAACAGTGCTTTCAAGAATTTAAGTTTTCTAAAATTGTAGTTAAGTTGTGCTAAATTGGTATATGTATGGTAAGTAAATGTTTATGAGTAATCTTTATAAGTTTTACCTCTTAATTTAGATGTTAGCAGTAGTAATTAGTCCAGAATTTAGTTATTATGTTTTTCGTGGTTGGGTTCTGCAAGTTTCGGCGCCCCAGTGCAAAAAATGGAGCCCCAACGCCAAAAATAGCGCCCCAACGCCAGAAATTCGCGTCGCAACGCTGAAATTCGCGCCCCAGCGCCAATCTTGTGCTGCAACGCCACTGTATGACTTAGTTCTCGCGCCGCGGCGCCGGAACAGAAGTCTGAGTCAGAAAGTTTTGACCGCCTATAGTAAAATGGCCATAACTTTCTCATACGAACTCCGATTGAGGTGACTCAAGATGATCCGGAACGAGGATGAGTAGACCTACAACGTTCGTTCTTTAAGTTTTTCAATTTGAGGCCTGTAACAGTAGTCAAAATGGTAATTTTTAGGACTGTTGTGTTTTCGGGGGCAATCGGAGGGCGTCGGGCATGCGTATATGCATTTGTAGTGCTCTTGATGATAAACATATGCATGTGTAGTGCTCTTGACGATAAAAGATGTTGTCCTAAGTTACAAAACATTTATTTTAGTAAATATAATGATGCTTAACATTAATAAATAATGTATTAGATAAGTTATAGAATCATAGTAAGCATACACAAGAGAGACAAATCGGGCGTGTGACGATTGAATGTCGAAATGCCGTGCCAAGTGTTAATGAACTTAAAAAGTGTTTCAATTCAATTGAAATGAATATTATGAGATATTAAATGGGTTTAATATAAAATTAATAAGTAGTCCTAGCAAGACTTAAGCACTTGAATGAACTTCGATTATGAAATATAGTGAGATATAAGTTGAAAGTTAACACAATCTAATTAAACATTGTGTGCTAATTAATAGGAAAGATTATGAGATGTGGAGTAGAGATTACATTACAATTACTATGTGTTGTTATGTGACTAATAGTTGATGTGTATGATTATATAATTGTGTAGGGCACGTGAAGTGCAGATAACTGTAAGCTGTTAATCTATTATTGGTAAACAACGATCAAGGCAAGTCTTTCGGTTCCTATTTTCTACGTGGACTTTATGAACTGTTTTAAATTGCATGATATGTTATGCATGTTGAAATCATGAAATGTTAAAGTCTATATATGACTACATTGTTTTGGCTAAGTAATGATGATTGAGTTTAGGAACTCAATCTTTATATTTGCTATGTGAATTAAAAGCATGTATGCCATGTTACTTTAATGAGATGTATATCGAGCATGTTATTATGTGCTATGTGATGCATGAAAACTGTTAGACTTTGCTGGGCTGTCGAGCTCACTCTTGCAAATAACCACTTTTGCGGGTCAAGATTTTATGGTAAAGATATGTGTTAAGTGAGTTATAGAGATCTATATTCACGAAGATTACTTATGTTCTATGAGAAATGTATTTCATATTTTGAAGGTAACATGTTGTTGAATTATAAGTTGAGTTATCCAATGTATATGGATATTTAGTCATGATGTAAGACTTTGTATAGTTATTTTGTTATCACGATTCATGATAAAAACGATGGAGTCATCAATGCAGTATTACCTAGTGTTGGATGTGATCTAAGGATCGTCAGCCCACTATGGTATGATGTAGTATGATAAAATCACCAAATGACGGAATCCTCAACGGACTGTAAATACTGTGCGGTATCATGACGTCATAAAAAGATTTTTGAGATTTCTTTAAGATATGAGAATACATATGTATGTATGTATATATATGTATATTTCGGTTGATGTCTGAATTGTTGTAGAGGTCTATGCTATTTGATTCAGCTAGACAAATATTGAAAGATGTTCACGAAATTCAAGAGTTTCTTGAGAAGTTATGCCAAACCAAATTATTTTGGTGCGGATTCAGATGTTGAAAAGCTGAGATGAACAACCCTATTATTAGGGGTTACACTTAGTTTATACTTTGCGCTGAAATGTTTGTGCATAATACATGTACAATAGGTTGATTACCTAGAGTACTTACGGAGGATGTTTTCAGTCTTTGTGATTGATAAACATTCTGCCAAAGAGGGTTTAAAGTGTGAAGAACCGGGGGGTGAAGCACTATTAAACCTAGAGAATAGAGTTAATGGTCTTGTGACCCTCAACATGATTTGGAATCTTGTAAATTCCTGAGTTATTCATACTACTTCCCAATTATTGATCAATTGTGGAAGATTCTTGTTATTCTGCAAGATGGAAGTGAAAAAAGAAAATATTCCTTAGAAAGAAGTAACTCGTAGAATGCGACATTAAATGATGAATATGTTGAATAAGTGAGAAAAGAGATTTTGAAGTGAGAAGGATGTGAGTTATCAAAGAATAATGTGAAACTTTTAATAGAAAAGTTAATAGTTGTATAATGATCTTTGTGGAAAGAAAGTGGTTATAGAAACCAATGAATGAATGAAGTAGTGACGTAAAAATCTACTTTGATAGATTGAATGAATAAAGATTAATAAATAAAATTTCAAGGATGAAATTCTTAGATGAAAGGGTGAATGTAATATCCCAAGTGTTTATGATAGCGATTCTTAGAAAAGAAAATGAATGGGTTAAAAGATATATAATTGAGTTCAAGTGAAAGTTATGAAATGAAACCTAAAATTTGTTAAGGTAATGAATGTAGTAGGAAATATTAAACCTATATTTAGATAAAATGATGAAAGATTACTCTGAGTTTTTTGTTTAATTGGTGTCTTTGATTCCGGGGAAAGAATCTTTGTAAGTAGGGAAGATTGTAACAAATGAGTGGTTTGAGTTGTGATTCTGAGGACAGAATCCTTGTAAGGAGGGAATGATGTAACAATCCAGATTTTTAATTAAATATTTATTGAATTATATAAATATTTAATGGATGTGTTTATCGTTGAATAAGTATTTGTTTAATTGATTTGATGTGATTTGATTATTTATTTGTTTAATAAATAATTAATGAGTTAAGGAAAGTAATTATTTTGAAATAGTGATCTAATTTAATTTAATAATTAAGTTAGAGAGTTTTTAATGATTAAATAAATTATTATATTATGCAATGAATTATTATTAGAATTAATTAAATTAAGTATGAAAACTTAATTAATTAGAAGTGTAACAAATAACTATATTTTAAGTGGTTATTAAAATAAATTAAAGTGATTTTAATTTAGTTTTACCAAACAAGACTTAAATATATTAAGTCTTTAATTTTAAAGTATTTTGCCAAACGAAGCCCTATGGCTTTTGGATTTTTAAATTTGATTTATTAATAATATAAATTAAATTAAACAAAATATAAATAATATATAATATATATTTGGTAACTGATAGTTTAATAGGGTCATTAGTATATGGCAGTTACGTTTGGGTTTTAAACGTTTGAAAAGTGCGTTGGTTTTTAGTTTACGTATTTTTTTTTTGGCTTAAGCCTAAGGAAAATAGAAGTTTGTCTGAGAAAAGTTAAGAGAGAGTTTGAGAGAGAAAGGGTTGTGATTCCCAAAACAAGTTTTGAGTTCGTCGAAGCTATTTGATTAACAAGTGTTGTTTGAGCAATTAAAAGGTATGTTGCATAATCTTTACACGTATATATGTTTTACAGTATAATGCTTAAAGTATGTGCTTGAAATTCACTATGTATAAGGTTTTTACAAAATTCTTGTAAACCATGTTCTAGAATTGGTTATGATATTACGTATTGGTGTTGTTATAATCGTTATAACTAGCATGTATATATATATATATATATATATATGTATATATGAGTGGTATTTTAATCATGTGTTAAAGAAAAAGAAATAGTTTTACTGTGAACATAAACATGTATGAATGTATGTTTTTCAGAGTACAAAATTTTGTACTTGTATTGTATGTTAATCATGGAATTTAACTGTGATTATATGAATTGGGTAAGAATTAAATAGAATATAGCTAGAATAAATCAAATTATTTTCTAACTATGATCACAATGCTTACTGTGTTAACAATGGAGTTTTGGGTTTTAAAATTTTGGTTTCAAAGATAAACAGTGTTCTTGAAATCGTTGTTTAGTGGTTAGTAACTAGTATATGAATGATTGTTAGCGTTTATGTGTAAATTACGTGAAGATATACATGTTAATTAGGGTTAATTGCTGTTAAAAATAAAGACAGTAGCTTTGCTCTATTCTTCGTTATGTATTCTGTGAGTTTTGGCACCCCAGCGTCAAAATCCACGCCCCAGCTCAAAGTCTCCCGCCTTAGCGCCAAAATCGGCCTTGACCAGACTTTCATACGCAATTGAAGTCAAAGTCAACGCCGAGCTTGGGACCTCACGTCGTAGCGCCGAGTCCCTATATAACTCTCGCGTCGAAGCGCCACATCGGCCACAAGAATACGCCCATCGTTTCAAATGTAGCCATGGGCACCACTTAGCAGAATGTTCTGAAATGACTTTTGTCTTGCACAGAAGTCTGAAATTTTTATTTTTAATGCTATATGTGTGACACCCCCAAATCCGGGTACTTAAATTCCATGGGATTTGGTGTTCACTATACAAATATCATCTATCTATCTACCCATAATAAATGCAAACCATGCAGTAGATAGAAATAAAATCCTCCCCTTATGGGGTTACAACATCCGAATAATAAATACAATTCCAGGTTAAACTAACCTTAAACATCTATGCGAAAATATAAACAACTAATAAGTCTTAACAACATTAAGTCTTAACACATAAATTCAACATCTCAGAAATACAAGTCTTCAAAATTTGTTAACCTTACCCTTGCCTTTACTAGTAGAAGGCTCGTCGGTTCTTTCGTTCTTAACTGCAATGTTATTATAACGCAAGCGTGATCACTATTGCCCATAAGTAAAATAACAAAATAACAATGTATAACAACATGCGAGTGAATCAAAGACATCAGAATTAAAAGCTCAACTTTTGAATCAAGAATGAATAACAAGAATCAAAAGATTTCTGAGGGTCACAAGACCTTGAACTATGTCCTAGGTTATCAAGGGTTATACTTAAAACCTTTAACAGTCATAAGACTATGGACCTTTCAACTCGTACTTAGGGGGATCAGCCCTTAGTACCATACTGTGCACAATATCTTAACGCTAACGCATAAGTAAATCCCTTTGCAGGGTTGTTCATCTCAGTTTGACATTCGAGTCCGCACCAAAGGAAGTTTGGTTTGGATAATTCAATAAGGGTTCTGAAAATTAGAACGTTCATAAACTATGGACTAGTCGAATCAATAAGGTTCCCTAGTCTAACAAGGTTCAACAATAATGATATTCAAATCGAATAATAATCTCAAGAAGTATACAATAGAACAAATATTGTATAACAAATTCATACTTTGAAAGGATAATAAATCTTTAATATAACAATTCAAACTTGAATAATAGTAATGAGAATTTACTCAAGGTAAATAATAAACTTGAACAATGATAACAAGTAGGGGTAGGAAACTTGCCTCGTGCGTAGATTACACTTTAACTAAACTCGTTCTTTGATTTAACTCCTACATATCAATTACATTCACAATACCAGTCAATTATAACTTACTAAACATCACACAATTATTCTTTGTCTAACTCGAATTCAGGACTATACTTAGTCATATCATCATACTTGTTTCCACATAATATTACACTATACGAACAACAAGCTAAGTATATAATCAATAATTCAATCAACATGTAATTGTCTTCTTGACTTGGTAAAAACTCATTTTAATATGTCATTATATGTCTAACAAGTTTTTATATTCATTAGACTAGGTTACTAACACATTTCTATACTTGAACATTAAAAAAATGCATTTTCGGACATTACGCTAAGTAAGTAAGCCATGGGGCCAACATTGATCTATCTTCTTGGCTCATCTTGCTAAGGTGTGGGTTCTGCCTACTTTTGGAGACTTGGTGGTGGCATGACTGATTTCAGGACTTCGAGTCAGGAGCGCATGACACGAAACTCGATTTTGATTCTCGATTCAAGCGAAGAACATGAGAGTTCAAATGAAATAAACACTACATGATCATTAATTCTCCAAATTAAACATACCCACAAGTTATAATTCATATATAATCATCATTACCCAACATTTAAAGAGTGATTTTAACCCATAAAACACATAATCACATAATTAAATTATGCAAATTGTACTGTTCTTGATGTCCTTGAAGGTTTTTGAACAAAAACATAGAATTTAATACTACGAATTCGTTATAAGACCAAATCCAACCATTCAAGTTTCATTTTGTTTGTTTTAGTATGCATAATCACATATAAGTGAAAATTTTGTAGAAAAAATTATGGTTGACATATTAAAGTTACGTATAAGGGCCATATGGCCAAAACCCATACTCTATAAGTTTTGATCAACATATACGACATATTTTCATGAAACTGGTGACATGATTTATAAAATATATATATAATCAAATAAGATATGGTAACATTTAACACATATATAAACTTATAATCATACCCTTTCTTAATTACAGAGACTTTACAAAAGCTTGAAAGCCATTTTCATAAAAAATAAATGACGTGAAATAGAAATTGGGTTTGGAGAAATTACCCAGAGTATAATTTAGAAGAGATGATCACAGATGACTCTTTCACAAAAACTTGTTGATTACACACTCACAATTTCTCTAAATCTCACAATTTTTATTTGACAATTTCTCAAACTCTCTCTCCCTCTCTGTTTTCAGACTTAGAAAAATGAATAGAAAAAAATACGTAAAATAAAGGAAAAGAGAACTGACGTGCATAATGGTCAGTTAACCCAGTCATGGGTAACTGCTAATAACTCCCACTAAGGCCATGTTTGGCTAGTTTTAAAAACTCATTTTTTATTTAAATTAATAAATCACTTATACTATAGTTTAAGTCATGTCACACCCCTTTACGAAATAAATCAAATATCTTATTTAATTTATTTTAAAAAAATATAATAATTTCTCATTAATTCACATAGTCACATAATTCAAACTCTCATTGATTAGTAATGTCAAATTCTTAAATCTCTAATTAATAATTAAATTAATTAAAATAACATTAAGCTTATTAAATATTTCTTTTAATACAATAAGCTCACATAATGACATACTTTGAATAACAAAAATTCTCCACATTAATTTAATAAATATAACACATATAATTAAATTAATCTACCACAATTTCATCAATTAATTATTTAATCTAATAATTAATTCATCGAAAAATATTTATTCAATCCAATAAATATTAAAATTAATTACAAAATCTCGGTTGTCACATCTTTCCCCTTTTAAAAGGATTGTCCCCAGAATCACGACTTAATAAATTCAACCTGTTACATTCTCCCCCCTTACAAAGATTCTGTCCCCAGAATCGGATACACATTAGTTAAGTAAATAAATGAGGGTAATTCTTCATCATATTCTCTTCGAGTTTCCACGTAGCTTCTTCAGCGTTGTGGTTCCTCCAAATTACCTTAACAGAATGTATTACTTTATTTCTGAGAACTTGATTCTTTTCTGTCAATAATTTGAACAGGAATTTCCTCGTAAGATAAGTCTTTTTCAAAATGTAGGGGTTCGTATTCAATTACATGCTTGTAATCGGCTTTGTAGAGTCGTAACACAGAAACATGGAAGACGTTGAGGACATTCTCGAGTGCTGGAGGTAGGGCTACCTCGTACGCGACTTCTCCGATTCTTCGAAGTACTTCAAATGGTCCAATGAATCTTGGGCTCAATTTCCCTTTCTTTTCGAACCTGATCTTTCCCTTCCAAGGAGAAACCTTTAAGAACACATAACTTCTTGATTCAAACTCAATATTTTTATGATGTGGGTCAGCATATTTCTTCTGTCTATCTTGAGCTGCTACCAGTCGTGCTTAGATCACTTTGACTATTTCTGCTGTCTACTATACCAATTCTGGCCCTAGCAATTGTCTTTCGCCAACTTCATCCCAATAAAGTGGAGTTCTGCACTTTCTGCCATATAACGCTTCATAAGGCGGCATGCCTATACTACTAGCGTGGTAGTCGCTGTCATTGTGTAGCCGAACTCTACTAACGGTATGTGATCGTCCCAATTTCCTTTAAAGTCCATCACACAGGCTCTTAGCATATCTTCTAATGTTTGAATCGTTCTTTCGCTCTGTCTGTCTGTTTGAGGGTGGTAAGTTGTACTCATTCGCAATTGTGTACCCATGCATTCCTGTAGACGTTTCCAGAATTTCAATGTGAAGTGCGGATCCCTATTGGAAACAATTGACACCGGCACTCTGTGTCTTGAAACAACCTCTTTTACATATAACCTCGCCAACTGATCTAAATTGAATCTGATTTTGATCGGAAGGAAGTGTTCGGATTTCGTCAATCGGTTAACGATAACCCATACTGCGTCGTAGCCTTTCTGAGTCGTCGGAAGGCCAACCACGAAGTCCATTGTAATATGTTCCCATTTCCATTCTGGGATCTCTAACGGTTGTAGCAATCCACTTGGTCTCTCGATGTTTCGCTTTCACTTTCTCGGGTGTAAGACACTTGGCAACACATTCTGCAACATCTCGTTTTAAATTTGGCCACCAGAAATGTTGTCGAAGATCTTGGTACATTTTGGTACTACCAGGGTGAATCAAATATCGTTAACTATGAGCCTCGCTCAAAATTTCTTCCTTAATCTCTTGTCTTTGGTGGAACCCAAATTCTACTTTCAAATCTCAAGTATTCCTTCCTTATCCATCTTAAATCTCGGATTCAGTTCCTTGGATATCTTCTTTGTCACCTTTTTCATTCTTCGTCCTGAAGCTGAGCCTCCTTTACTTTATCTAGTAGAGTTGTACCAGATTGCATCTGAAATAACTTCTCATCAATCTCCATAGGATACTTCACTTCCAACTCCAGTTTCTCCATTTCTGCAATTAGCTCATCCTAAGAAGTCAAACTCATCAATTTCTCATGACCCTTTCTACTTAAGGCGTCGACAACCACATTTGTTTTACCCGGATGGTATAAAATTTCACAGTCGTAATCCTTAATTAATTCCAACCATCTTCTTTGACGCATATTCAAATCCTTCTGTGTAAAAATATATTTCAGACTTTTGTGGTCTGTATATATTTCACACTTCTCCCCGTAAAGATAGTGCCTCCAAATTTTCAAAAAAAAAACTACTGCAGCTAACTCCAAGTCGTGGGTTGGATATCCCTTCTCGTAATCCTTCAATTATCGTGATGCATACGCGATAACTTTGCCATTTTGCATCAAGACACACCAAGTCCTTTATGCGACGATCACTATAAACAACAAAAATTTCAGATCGTCTGGAAGAGATAAACACAGTGATGTACTCAACCTCTTCTTCAATTCTTGAAAGCTTTCCTCACACTTCTCCATCCAAACAAATTTCACCGATTTCCTAGTCAAATTCGTTAACGGAGTTGTGATCTTTGAAAAATCCCGAATAAATCTTCTATAATATCCTGTCAATCCAAGAAAACTTCTTACTTCCGACGGCGTTCTCGGCTGATCCCAGTTAATCACGGCTTCGACTTTTGATGGATCTACCAAAATTCCATTTTTATCGATCACGTGACCAAGAAATTGTACTCGCTCGATCCAAAATTCACATTTTGAAAACTTAGCATACAACTTCTCCCTTCTCAATACCTCCAACGTTAATCTCAAATGCTCTTCGTGTTCTTCCTTGGTTTTCAAATAAACCAAAATGTTATCTATAAATACCACTACGAACTTGTCCAAAAATGGCTTAAACACACCATTCATTAGTCCCATAAATGCTGCAGGAGCATTTGTAAAACCAAACGACATTACTAAAAATTCATAGTGACCATATCGCGTTCTGAACGCTGCCTTCGGTACATCCTCTGGCCTCACTTACAGTTGATGATAACCGCTTCTCAAGTCTATCTTGGAAAAATATCTCACTCCCTTCAATTGATCAAACAGGTCGTCAATCCTCGGTAATGGATATCTGTTCTTAATCGTGACCTTATTCAGTTCTCTGTAGTCAATGCAGAGCCGCATCAATCTGTCCTTCTTTTTCACAAATAACACCGGCACTCCCCACGGTGATACGCTTGGTTGAATGCACTTTTTGTCCAACAATTCTTGTAGTTGTACCATTAGTTCTTTCATCTCTACTGGTGCCATTCGGTATGGTGCCTTCGATATTGGAACAGTTCCTGGCGCCAAATCGATCATGAAGTCTACCTCTCTATCTGGTGGAAGTCCTGGCAAATCGTCTGAAAATACGTCGACGAAGTCCCTCACAATCGATATTTCTTCTACCTTCGGATTCTCTTTTCGACTGTCGACTATGTAAGCTAAGTATCCTACACAGCCTTGTCTTAATAACTTCCTGGCCTGCATCATCGTCAGACAACTCGCTTGTCTAGGCGACTTGCTACCATAAAACACAACCTTTCGATTTTAGTTATAAGGTTATACGCTTCTTTTGGCAATCAATTACAGCCCCGTAATTGAATAACCAGTCCATTCCCAATATAACGTCAAATTCCCCAAGTCCAATAGGGATAAGATCTACGTTCATGATATTACCCTTAATATCTACTCTACAGTTCTTATACACGTACTTAACATGGATTATCTCTTTATTCGTAATTTCTATGTTCATGGGATATTCCAACTCATCCTTAAGAAAATCTAAACTATTAGCAAAGTCATCGGATACAAAGGAACAAGTAGCACCCGAATCAAATAAAACATAAGCATTAATTTTATTCATCGGAATGATACCTGACACCACATCCCGAGGACCGAATCGCATCCCCGACCGTCATGTTGAAAGTCTGGCGGTCGTATCGATACGATTTATTGCGATTGGTCCGGTGATAGTTAAGGCATTTCCATTGTTGTTTCCCCGGTTTCCTCCTGATCCTGACCCTCCTGATCCCTTCTTAGGACAGTCTCTTTCCAGATGGTTCTTCGAACCACAAGTGAAACAAGCACCCTTCTTTGGGTTAGGACAGTTAGGTGCTATGTGGCCTTCCTGAGCAAAATTATAGCACACTATTTTTCCCTTCATACAAACTCCCAGATGAGCTTTCCTACAGGTCGGGCATGTTTAGATTCTTTTCTTCTAACTTCCTTGTTGATTCCCCGATGATGAGTTTTCATTCCACCTTTTCTTCTAATTAAAATTACCACCTCCTGTGTCACTTCCACTAGACTTGTTATTTACTTCACCTTCACTCTTCTTCTTCTTCTTCTTCTTCTTCTTCTTCTTCTTCTGATCTTGATTGTACTTGATCACCGCATCGCTTCCACCTTCAGCGAGGATGGCCTTTTCCAATACTCCAGCAAAAGTGTTTATCTGAAACATTGATACTTTACTCTATACCCAAGGCTTTAGTCCTTGTTTGAATCTTCTGGCCTTTCTCTCGTCCGTGTGTACTTGATACGGGGCGAACCTCGCTAATTCGTTGAATCTAGCCGTATAATCAGGTATGCTCATATTTCCCTGCTTCAATTCCAGAAATTGAACCTCCATCTGGTTCTGCGAGCTGGTTGGGAAATACATCTCGAAAAACATCTCTTTAAATCTCTCCCAAGTAATTACACCTTCACCTCCTCGAACTTTGTTTACTTGCCACCAATAGCTAGCTTCAGACTTCAGCATAAATATTGTAAAAGCGGTCTTCTCTAACCCTAGCGACGTCGAAAACCTTCTTCATTTCCATAACCCATGTTTGAGCCTCGATCGGGTTTATGGAACCTTTAAATTCTGGCGGTCCCACCGCCTTGAAATCCTTAAATGTAGTATTTGGTGGAGCTTGAGGTTGATTATTCATTGCTCCAGCTAGAAAGTTAACCAATTGCTGAACAGGATTAGCATTGGCGTTATTGTTGTTATTCGTAGACTCTTCCTGAGCTGGTTGACGTTGTTATCTTCTTCTTGGCGGCATAATTCTGTTAAAATATATGTTTATTAAATCTCTATTAAATTCTCTAAATAGTTAAGACTTAACTCAACAATTTAATATAATTATTTAACACATCATCTCAAACAACTTAATATATTTAATTGAAATCAAGAGTTTTACATCAAATGATAGCATCACTGCTATTTACTTCAACTATCCTAAGATAAAGAATCCACAGGATTTAAATATTAAACTATTCCTTTGTTCATAACAACATCAGAATTTACATCTAAATACCAAATAAGTTTATCACATAATTAAACAAATTCTATCATTGTATGTCAAGGCACTGAATAGCCTTGTTACGCTCCTCTTCCATGATGTGAGACATCGTTCTGCGATCCAGCATGTACGATGGAAGTCCTTCGAACTGGATGGGGTACCTCAAAACTCGATCCTGGGCCTCATCCATTGCATGATTAAGTGTAGAGTATGTCTCACCAAGCTTTGCCTTCTTTGCACGACCATCCTCTTCTGCAAGATCAGCACGACGTAACTCTCTTACCCAGCCTTCCTCTGCTATGATTAGCCTTTCAGAGCTTTCCTTCAGTTCCTTCTTCAACTTCTTTATCTCCTCGGTCTTATCTTCGGTTTGACCCTTCTCGTGGACCAAATCCCATTCTACATTTCCCAATCGTGAGTGAAGAGTCAAAATCTCCTTCTCCTTCTGCTCTAGAGTAATCTGCTGAATAATAGTCCGCTCAGTCAGATCTTGCACCTCATCTCGTAACTCCATGTTACAGTCGTATAATGTGTCGTACATCTCAGCATCAATGGAGTGCTGTGGAAACTCCTCGTCCTCCTCTTCCTCGTCAAATTCCTCCTCAAGATTAGTCTCAGGTTCATGCTCCTGACCAACAACAGTGATCAATGGAGATGACTCCCTCTGTACCAACTATTCCCTAACGACATGAATGTCTCGGGGTTCCTCCTCTGTAGGTACTGTAGGTACTCGGGGTTCCTCCTCCCCAGCTCGACTAGTTCCTCCAACATTTGACATCCTGACAATAAAATTTCAAGTTTTAGTTACTAAGTTGTACTAGTGAGCACATAATTTAACACATAAGCACATAAAGTCTTTTATTATCTTCAATGAATTACAAAAATTCATTTCCTAGAACTCGGTAAGAGTTTTCCATCACTATGTTCTTTCTATAAGGCTACTACCTAAGGTTGTTCCCCCCACCTAAGGTTCATAACCTACAGCTTTAAAACCAACCAGTGACACCCCCAAATCTGGGTACTTAAATTCCACGGGATTTGGTGTTCACTATATAAATATCATCTATCTATCTACCCATAATAAATGCAAACCATGCAATAGATAGAAATAAAATCCTCCCCTTATGGGGTTACAACATCCGAATAATAAATACAATCCCATGTTAAACTAACCTTAAACATCTGTGTGGAAACATAAACAACTAATAAGTCTTAACAACATTAAGTCTTAACACATAAACTCAACATCTCAGAAATACAAGTCTTCAACATTTGTTAACCTTGTCCTTGCCTTTACTAGTAGAAGGCTCGTCGGTTCTTTCGTTCTTAACTGCAATGTTATTATAACGCAAGCGTGATCACTATTGCCCATAAGTAAAATAACAAAATAACAATGTATAACAACATGCGAGTGAATCAAAGACTTCAGAATTAAAAGCTCAACTTTTGAATCAAGAATGAATAACAAGAATCAAAAGATTTTTGAGGGTCACAAGACCTTGAACTATGTCCTAGGTTATCAAGGGTTATACTTGAAACCTTTAACAGTCATAAGACTATGGACCTTTTAACTCGTATTTAGGGGATCAACCCTTAGTACCATCATCATGCACAATATCTTAACGCTTAACGCATAAGTAAATCCATTTGCGCAGGTTGTTCATCTCGGTTTGACATTCGAGTCCGCACCAAAGGAAGTTTGGTTTGGATAATTCAATAAGGGTTACGAAAATTAGAACGTTTCATAAACTATGGACTAGTCGAATCAATAAGGTTCCCTAGTCTAACAAGGTTAACAATAATGATATTCAAATCGAATAATAATCTCAAGAAGTATACAATAGAACAAATATTGTATAACAAATTCATACTTTGAAAGGATAATAAATCTTTAATATAACAATTCAAACTTGAATAATAGTAATGAGAATTTACTCAAGGTAAATAATAAACTTGAACAATGATAACAAGTAGGGGTAGGAAACTTGCCTCGTGCGTAGATTACACTTTAACTAAACTCGTTCTTTGATTTAACTCCTACATATCAATTCCGTTCACAATACCAGTTAATTTTAACTTACTAAACATCACACAATTATTCTTTGTCTAACTCGAATTCAGGACTATACTTAGTCATATCATCATACTTGTTTCCACATAATATTACACTATACGAACAACAAGCTAAGTATATAATCAACAATTCAATCAACATGTAATTGTCTTCTTGACTTGGTAAAAACTCATTTTAATATGTCATTATATGTCTAACAAGTTTTTATATTCATTAGACTAGGTTACTAACACATTTCTATACTTGAACATTAAAAAATGCATTTTTCGGACATTCGCTTTAAGTAGTCTTTATACCACCTTTGTATACTACTATGTCTTGGTATTTGAAGGCTATTTGAGGCTAAGGCAACATGGCTGAGACTTAATATTTGCTGACGCGGTGTGAAAGTCTTCTTGGACTTGGGACTTCGAGTTGAGGTTAGGCCACATTGGCTGAAATTCGATTTTGATTTCTAGTTTGCGAAGAACACAGAGTTCAGCGAAATAAACACTACATGATCATTAATTCTCCAAATTAAACATACCCACATGTTAGAATTCATATATAATCAATACCCAACATTTATAGAGTGATTTTAACCCATAAAAACACATAATCACGGAATTAAATTATGAAAATTGTACTGTTCTTGATGTTCTTGAAGGTTTTTGAACAAAAACATAGAATTTAATACTACAAATTCATTATAAGACTAAATCCAACCATTCAAGTTTTGTTTTGTTCGTTTTAGCATGCATAATCACATTTAAGTGGAAAATTTGTAGAAAAATTTATGGTTGACATATTAAAGTTACGTATAAGGGCCATATGCCCAAAACCCATACTCTGTATGTTTTGATCAACATATACAACATATTTTCATGAAACTGGTGACATGATTTATAAAAATATATATAATCAAATAAGATATGGTAACATTTAACACATATATAAACTCATAATCACACCCTTTCCCAATTATAGAGACTTTACAAAAGCTTGAAAGCCATTTTCATAAAAACTAAATGACGTGAAATAGAAATTGGGTTTGGAGAAATTACCCAGATTATAATTTAGAAGAGATGACCACAAATGACTCTTTCACAAAAACTTGTTGATTACACACTCACAATTTTTATCTGACAATTTCTCAAACTCTCTCTCCCTCTCTGTTTTCAGACTTAGAAAAATGAATAGAAAAAGAATACGTATAATAAAGAAAAAGAGAACTAACGCGCATAATGGTCAGTTAACCAAGTCATGGGTAACTGCTAATAACTCCCACTAAGGCCATGTTTGGCTAGTTTTAAAAACTCATTTTTTTATTTAAATTAATAAATCTCTTATACTATAGTTTAAATCATGTCACACCCCTTTACGAAATAAATCAAATATCTTATTTAATTTATTTTAAATAAAATATAATAATTTCTCATTAATTCACATAGTCACATAATTCAAACTCTCATTGATTAATAATGTCAAATTCTTAAATCTCTAATTAATAATTAAATTAATTAAAATAACATTAGGCTTATTAAATATTTCTTTTAATACAATAAGCTCACATAATGACATACTTGAATAACAAAATTCTCCACATTAATTTAATAAATATAACACATATAATTAAATTAATCTACCACAATTTCATCAATTAATTATTTAATCTAATAATTAATTCATCGAAAAATATTTATTCAATCCAATAAATATTAAAATTAATTACAAAATCTCGATTGTCACAATATAACCAAACAATTCTGTTATTATAGTATTATAATGTGTTGAACGAACATGGTGTTAATACCTAACGAGTTTATTATCATTTAGGAATATAATTTGATTACATGGTTAGACATTTTAACCATACGTGATATAGTGTTGATTATGACTGATCATGTCATGTTAACATATGTATATAGGGTATTGTGATTTGGATATCAACGGTTTAATCTACGCGCAAGGTAAGTCTTTCGCTTCCTATTTTCTACGTGGACTTGATGAACTATTTTAAATTGCATGATATGTTATGCATGTTGAAATCATGAAATGTTAAAGTCAATATATGACTGCATTGTTTTGGCTAAGTAATGATGATTGAGTAAGGAACTCAATCTTTATATTTTCTATGTGAATTAAAAGCATGTATGCCGTGTTACTTTAATAAGATGTATATCGAGCATATTATTATGTGCTATGTGATGCATGAAAACTGTTAGACTATGCTGGGCTGTCGAGCTCACTCTTGCAAATAACCACTTTTACAGGTCAAGATTTTAAGGTAAAGATATGTGTTAAGTGAGTTATAAAGATCTATATTCACAAAGATTACTTATGTTTTATGAGAAATGTATTTCATATTTTGAACGTAACATGTTGTTGAATTGTAAGTTGAGTTATCCAATGTATATGGATATTTAGTTATGATGTAATACTTTGTATAGTCATTTTGTTGTAACGATTCATTATATAAGATTGAATCAAAGAGATGTAATGTAAAGGTTGCAATTCAGGGTAAGAAAGAAGGAAATTTATAAAAGTTTTAAATATTCTGCAATTTTAGTGTTTTTAATATCGAATAATGATGTAAAATTAGAGATTTAATGTGGTTATTAATAGAAGTTGAGATTTAAATTGTATGGATTTTTTGGGGTCGTTACGGCTTGGTATCAAAGTTGTAGGTTATAAACCTTAGGTAGGAGTACCGTGAGGCTATAAATCAGAGAGAAGAAGGTGAAGATAATAAACGAATAAGCTCAAATAGAGTTTGAACAATAAGGGATTAAAACTTGCGTGAAAGGATTCAAAGAAGAATCTCGCAGAGTTATAAGGATTATGAATGTGGGGTTACCCAACTCCAATAATAAGGATGTAAGGTGATAATAAATAGACAATGTCTATAAGAAGAGAATGATAAAGAAGTTAAGATTAGAGAGTTATATCTAAGTATGGTGCAATTGTACTCTTTAGTAGTTGATGTATGGTATCTGGGCTAAACGATTCCTTCATAGAGCGGAGGTATATACGAACTAGTAACTCGGAACATAGTTTGTTGGTTGTTTGTGGGAAACCACTCAGCGTACCATATTAAAACTGTTAAAGACTCGATGTGTACCAAGTTTAGTAAATGGATACGTGTGATGAAAGTGTAGAGCTTAAATGGAATATTGAGCAATGTAACTGAAGTTAGAAATTCTTAAAGGAAGAATTTGTTTTTATAAACAAAAAGATTCAAAGAAGAATCTAAGAGATATAAAGATAAGAAATGGGAGTTTCTTAACTCTAAAAGCCAAGATAACGAATAATGTCGTAAATGATGAAAAAGGGAAAGAAAGAGGATCGTAAAACAAAACATTCACGAGTTAAGAAAAGAATTTTAAGGGAGATGATTATAGAATAAGATCACGACGTGATCAGTTTAAGTTATAAAAGAAAGATGGTATGTAATTTTTGAATGATTATAGTTTAATGCTATGAAGATGGTGTACGATGAAATAGTACGAGATAACTCATGAGGAGTTATAGATGATGTGATACGAGGAATTCGTATCGAGCAAAGAGCAAGTTATAAGCAAGATAGAGTTAGGAGGGATTTCAATTGAGGACTCCTGTGATGGCTGAGTTATAGAAATATTTGTATGGGCGAGGGTTTTGTGCTTGCACTCAATTTATCACATTGATAATCATTGGAATTTTTGTGTCGCGCTATTTGCTATATGCCTGTTGAGAAGGTGATTCTTTTCTCATGTGTATAACAGATAGGTAGAGTATAGTTAGAGAATATTATAAGGTTAAATGCGAGTTCTTAAAACTCATACTTATGGTAGGTTCGAGACTCATAATTATATGGTATGTTTTGAAACCCTCAAATGAATGGACGCTTTATGGTCCGACTAGGATAAGTTCTTAAACTCATATGATTGTGGCAAGTTTCTGAACTCATAACGTGTGGTAAGTTTGACGAACTGGGTATAATTATATGTAAATGGAGTATTGAGGATGATAGGAATAGATAGACCTATTAAGCAATGGATCATTATAGAAAGTGGAGTTGATGGTGGAAGCATAGGTATTCTAAATCTACTAGCTATGCTAGACTTTTGAAATTTATTGACTTCGTGCTGATGTTTACACTTTTATTTTCTTGAAAAACATTGGATCAACTGATGGAACCAATGAGTTTTAACAACAATACTGTTATTCGTATGTCTATGTTAATTACTTCGGCTAGACAAAAATTATTTGCAATATATCAAAATGTATTTTATATCATTAATGCATCATGTAACCTGGTGCAAAGATGATAAAAATGATGGAGTCATCAATGCAGTATTACCTAGTGTTGGATGTGATCTAAGGATCATCAGCCCACTACAGTATGATGTAGTATGATAAAATCACAAAATGACGGAATCCTCAACGGTCTGTAAATACAGTGCGGTATCATGACGTCATAAAAAGATTTTTGAGATTTCTTTAAGATATGAGAATACATACGTATATATGTATATGTATATTTTGGTTGATGTCCGAATTGTTGTAGAGGTCTATGCTATTTGATTCAGCTAGACAAATATTGAAAGATGTTCATGAAATTCAAGAGTTTCTTGAGAAGTTATGCCAAAATAAATTGTTTTGGTGCGGATTCAGATGTTGAAAAGCTGAGATGAACAACCCTATTATTTAGGGGTTGCGCTTAGTTTATACTTTGCGCTGAAATGTTTTTGCACAATACATGTACGAAGGATTGATCCCCTAAGTACCTTGGAGCCCTTATAGTCGTATGACTATTAAAGTTAAAGTTGAAAGATTACTTATAACTGTGGACATGATTCGTGGTCATTAGACCCTTAGTTGAATGCTTGCACTCTAAATTCTGAGATGAACAACTCTTTTATTAGAGGTTGCGCTTAGTTTACACTTTGCGCTAAAATGTTTGTGCCTGATATATATAGTACGAAGGGCTTAACACCCTAAGTATCGAGCGTATTATATAGTCGTTACAAAACACTACATTCATTAAATTTCAACGTAGTGGTACAATAGGCTGGCCAGCTAGTGTACGAGTGGAGGGTGTTTTCAGTCTTTGTGATTGATAAACATTCTGCCAAAGAGGGTTTAAAGTGTGAAGAACCGTGGGGGGTGAAGCACTATTAAACCTAGAGAATATAGTTCAAGGTCTTGTGACCCTCAGCATGATTTGGAATCTTTTAAATTCCTGAGTTATTCATACTACTTCCCAATTATTGAAAAATTGTGGAAGATTCTTGTTATTCTGCAAGATGGAAGTGAAAAAGGAAAGTATTCCTTAGAAAGAAGTGAGTCGTAGAATGCAACACTGAATGATGAATATGTTGAATAAGTGAGAAAAGAGATTTTGAAGTGAGAAGGATATGAGTTATCAAAGAATAATGTAAAACTTTTAATAGAAGTTAATAATTGTAGAACGATCTTTGTGGAAAGGAAGTGGTTATAAAACCCAAGGAATGAATGAAGTATTAGTGTAAAATCTATTTTGTTAGATTGAATGAATAAAAATTTCGAGGACAAAATTCTTAGAAGAAAGGGTGAATGTAATATCCCGAGTGTTTATGATAACGATCCTTAGAAAAGGAAATGAATGGGTTAAAAGATTTATAATACTCAAAATATAATTGAGTTTAAGTGAAACTTATGAAAGGAAACCTAGAATTTGTTGAAGTAATGAATGTAGTAGGAAATATAAAACCTATATTTAGATAAAATGATGAAAGATTACTCTGAGTTATTTGTTTAATTGGTGTCTTTGATTCTGGGGACAAAATCTTTGTAAGTAGGGAAGATTGTAACGAATGAGTGGTTTGAGTTGTGATTCTGAGGACAGAATCCTGGTAAGGAGGGAATGATGTAACAATCCAGATTTTTATTATAATATTTAAATATTTATTGAATTATATAAATATTTAATGGACATGTTTATCGTTGAATAAATATTTGTTTAATTGATTTGATGTGATTTGATTATTTATTTGTTTAATAAATAATTAATGAGTTAAGGAAAGCAATTATTTTGAAATAGTAATCTAATTTAATTTAATAATTAAGTTAGAGAGTTTATAATGATTAAATAAATTATTATATTATGCAATGAATTGTTATTAGAATTAATTAAATTAAGTATGAAAACTTAATTAATTAGAAGTGTGACAAATAACTATATTATAAGTGGTTATTAAAATAAATTAAAGTAGTTTTAATTTATTTTGCCAAACAAGGCTTAAATATATTAAGTCTTTAATTTTAAAGCGTTTTGCCAAACAAAGCCCTATGTCTTTTGGATTTCTTTTGAATTTTAAATTATTAATAAAATAAATAAAATAATCAATAGCCTATACGTTTATTTGGTAATTGATATATTAAGTGTGCGTATTATTATAGATTATCAGTTTGGCTTTGGCTATCAGTTGAGTTTTTGGGTTTACGTTGAGTCTAAGAAAAGAGTTTTCTTCTAAAAGAAAGTTTCATAGATTTTGAGAGAGAGTCTCAGAGAGAGAAGTAAGAGAAAGACAAGTCTCGGAATTCTTCAAGCTTTTCTAAGGGTTAACAAGAATTTTTTAACAACAAAATGTATGTTTTAAAACCTTAATATATATATATATATATATATATATATATGTTTTTACGTCTCTGTGTTCTTCAAGTTCATTCACTGTGTACAAGGTTTTTATAAAGATTGTCTCGTAAACTATGTTTTTATAATTGGTTATGATATTACATGTATCTCGTAATTAAAATGATTATAACTAGTATATATATATATATATATATATATATATATATATATGTATGTAGATGTTGTAAACTAAAATACGTTCAAAAAGAAAAGAAATTGGTTTTACAGTGGACATATGAGGATGAACATGAACGTATGTTTTGTATGATAACAAAATTAGTATGTGATTGTATGATAATTATGAAATTGAACGTTGAGTATATTGATTTGTTATGAAATTTAGAGAATCGTAGTCTCAAGGAATCAAATTAGTTATAAATTTTGGTTACCATGTTCACTGTGTAAACAAACATCGAAAATGGAGTTTTGGTTTTTTAAAAACAGTACTTTCAAGAATTTATGTTTTCTAAAATTGTTGTTAAGTTGTGCTAAATTGGTATATGTATGATAACTAAATGTTTATGAGTAATCTTTATAAGTTTTACGTCTTAATTTAGATGTTAGCAGTAGTAATTAGTCCAGAATTTAGTTATTATGTTCTTCGTGGTTGGGTTCTGCAAGTTTGGCGCCCTAGCGCCAAAAATGGAGCCCTAGTGCCAAAAATGGAGCCCCAACGCCAAAAATAGCGCCCCATCGCCAGAAATTCACGCCCCAACGCCAATCTCACACTGCAGCACCACTGTATGACTTAGTTCTCGCGCCGAGACGCCGGAACAGAAGTCTGAGTCGGACAATTTTGACCTCCTGTAGTAAAATAGCCATAACTTTCTCATATGAACTTCGATTGAGGTGATTCAAGATGCTCTAGAACGAGGACGAGTAGACCTACAACTTTCGTTCTTTAGGTGTTTCAATTTAAGGTCTGTAACAGTAGTAAAAATGGTCATCTTTAGGACTGTTTTGTTTTCTGGGGCAATCGGAGGGCGTCGGGCATGCACATATGCATGTGTAGTACTCGTGACGATAAACATATGCATGTGTACTGCTCTTGACGATAAAAGATGTTGTCCTAAGTTACAAAACATGAATTTTAGTAAGTATAAGATGCTTAACATTAATAAATAATGTATTAGATAAGTTATAGAATTATAGTAAGCATACACAAGAGAGGAAAATCGGGCGTGTGACGATTGAACGTCAAAACGCCGTGCCAAGTGTTAATGAACTTAAAAAGTGTTTCAATTCAATTGAAATGAATATTATAGGATATTAAATGGGTTTAATATAAAACCAATTGAAAGTAGTATGCATACAAACCAATCATGTTTGATGATAAAGCATATACTTTGTAACAATCTTATTCATTTATTAATAAAAAGTATTAATTTATTAAAGGCTTTTAATTATCTACATGATGCTGTTTATAATATGTGATAAACCCATAGTTTTAAGCAATGCTTTTAGAATAATGATGATGATCATTCTAATGAGATCTAAATTCTTAGAAAGCTTAAAACTAAAATAGTTCCCAATCGTTGGATTACTAAATTGTGGATTAGTGAATCCGGATAGATTGGTACATACGTTGCTTGCTCATTAGATGAGGATGATTGATCTCATGATCATTTGTGTGGAGACACTAAAGCAAGTATGTAGGTGCTTATTAGAGAATAAGTTCAATCGAACGTGGCTCGCTAAGGAATACCTAATGGAGTTTTATTTGCTCGTCAATAGGAATTCTCGTAGTGATAGTAGTACAAGTGATCCTTGGACTTGAGATCATCATAGTATCTTGTGTATGATGAGTTATACTTTGACTTATTCCTTAAGACCCTTAGGGTATATCAAAGGGTATGCTTGGGTATAATAAGTTGTACATGGAGATAATGTATGATCAATAAAGAATCTACCACTTCTAATAAAAGAAGAGAAATGTCTTATGTGATTCGATAAATGACAACCCAAAGAGTCCTTGGTTAAGGCAGAATGAAATTAGAAAGGAGTTTCTAATTTGCATTATTTGGTGTTGTGCATTTAAGAGTCAAAATACATATAATTAAATAAAATAAGACTTGACAGTAATTTCATGTCTTATATTTAATTGGGACATTGTATGGTGGAAGGATTGAATTGTACGGTAACTATTTACTCAAAGGTTCTTTAATGATTAATGTTGAAATCTATATTATCTGGAAAGTCGTTGATCGCTAGGGAGGCTTATCCCTATTGTAGAATAAATATTATTTATTTAAATAAATTAATTGTTTAATTTATTTATTTAAATAAGATTAGAATTGTTCTAATTGATTTATTCAACCAGGTTTAATATGGAGAACCTAAAGGGTCACACCATAAAAGGAAGAATAATTATTTAAGAAGTTAATGGCATAATCATAATAATATGTTATGTATATTTAATTTAATCTATGGTGATAGAATAAATTAAATAGCTTAATATTTATTATTTAATATTTTAGAAATATTAAATATAAATTAATAAGAGGAGTCTTATTAATATTATTACAATTATTATTATTTTAATTTCTAAAAGAGTTTAGGAATTAATTTAATATAAGTATTTCTCATTTATTCCTAATTGGATTAGGAAGGAAAATTAGTTAAAGGAGTTTTAATTAATTATCCCTAATAAGATTAGGGAGCTTAATTAATTAAAAGAATTTAATTAATTAAATAAAACCCAATTCCTTAATTGTTAAGGTGGGTTGCCCACATCTATAAATAAGAGGAGTCTTATTATGGGTGGTGGGGGTTGTTGACTTTTACAACATACGACATAATTCTAATTTGTTGGAGAGTACGTTCTTTTCTATAGAGATAGAAAACTAGGGTTTGAGCCAAATACCCCTTCTTCTTGAATCTTTATTTTTCCTTGGTGGATCACCTCTAGAGGCCAAACATATGGGTGGCTAACGTTGATCAAAGGAAGGAACCAAACCCGGTGGATTCAAGTTGAACGCGAAAGGATTTGGAGGTGAACTTGTATCTGAGGAAGCTCGATCTTCAAGGGTATGATTTTATTCTTTATCTTTTTCGTTTAATTAATAATTATGCATAAAGGGTGATCCGGGTATATGGTTTGTAAATTTTTTAAACTCTGATTTTACACGCTTCCGCACTTTTATGCAATTTGATTGCGCACATGAATATTACAAACCTAACAGTGGCATCAGAGCCAAACCTTTATGCGAATTATTAATAGTTTTAATTTATATATTGATATGTGTTTAGAACAATTTAATTGGGCATAATTTTATTGTATAAAATTTAAAAAAAAAAAAAAAAAAACCGAAAGCTGTTTTTTTTTTTTAAATTGGAAATTCCAATTTTTTTTTTGCTTCCGCCGTCCACGTGATCAAGGCTTCTGCTGGATTATATATATTAATGATTTATGAAATCATAGCTATAGCAGAACAAGGCCAATTGGTTTTAAAAAGGGAACCTGCCATGTGCTTATAAAAAAAAACGGTGTTGCCGATTCCAAGGAAATAAAGGGAATTAGTTGCACGGAAAACATGATACAAGAAGCTACAAAGTTTTTGCAGCACGGAAATCAAGGCTATGTGGTCCTGCACAAAAAAAAAAAAAAAAAAAAAAAAAAAACATGTTAATAGGTTTTACAAAAGGGCGGCGCATGGTCTTGCTTTATTATATATGTATATATAATTGTTATATATATATATATATATATATATCCATAGTGATGCCTAATAATAAAAAAAAAAGGTTCCTACCTAAAAAAGAGGATCCGGACGCTTATACATGATTTATATATATATATATATATATATATATATATATATTTATATTCTCAATAATTTTATAATTAAAATAAAAGGTTTATTTTAATTTTAAAATAAAAGGTTTATTTTAATTTTAAAATAAAAAGTTTATTTTAATTTTAAAATAATAGGTTTATTTTAATTTTAAAATTGGATTTCATGCTAACTAATTAGAGTTGGAATTGGATTCCATGATAACTAATTGGAGTTGAAATTGGATTTTATTTTTCTTAAATAAAGGAGTTTATTTAGATATTAAATAAGATTTCATATTATTCAAAATAAAGGAGTTTATTTGTGAATAGGAAAGAGAATCCTAATTTCCTTAAATAAAGGAGTTTATTTAAATATGAAATAAGATTTCATATTATTCAAAATAAAAGAGTTTATTTATGAATAGAAAGAAAATCCGTGTTTCCTTAAATAAAGGAGTTTATTTAAATATGAAATAAGATTTCATATTATTCAAAATAAAAGAGTTTATTTATGAATAGGAAAGAAAATCCGTGTTTCCTTAAATAAAGGAGTTTATTTAAATATGAAATAAGATTTCATATTATTCAAAATAAAGGAGTTTATTTGTGAATAGGAAAAGAATTCGTGTTTCCTTTAATAATTTTTTTTTTATATATATATGGAATTGGATTCCATAATTAATTAAAATAAAGGAGTTTATTTTGATTAAAATTTTGATTAAAATAAAATAGTTTATTTTATTCAAAATTGGATAAATTAAAATAAAATAGTTTTATTTTGATTTAAATTTGGATTAAAATAAAGGAGTTTATTTTGATTCAAAAATTAGATTTTATACTAACTAATTTTGCCCATTAAATGATATCAATATATATATTAAATGTTTATTATTCATAAGATGAATGTTATTTATTGATGCATATGATGATGTGTATGATAATAAATGGGATTGATTATGGACTATTGACCAATGTGATTGGATTTTATTTTAGTTGGATGCATGAATGTATGGGTTTTATTAAATGGGGTCTCATGTACTCGCCTTCTCTAATTTTTCTTAATGTAAATTCTATTCCCTCCTATGTATTTCCCTCGATCACGATCAAGGTTTCTATTTATTTTAAAATAGTTATGTAATAGGAATAGTTAGAATTATTTTTGAAGAATTGGAGATCAAGGGCAAGGAGCGCTTGAAGACCCGTTTGTAATGGAGCCGGGTTTAAATGTAATAGTTATATTTAAATATTATTTCTTGCACCCCTAGGGTTTGACCTTTTGGTTCACTTGGTGGCTCTAGTGAACCAAACTAGAATAAAAGTCCATAATCAATCCAGTAGAATATAGTATTCTATATGTGCATGCTTATACTATATATATTATATATTATGCAAACATGCTTCACATGTTAATTAATATGACGCGTATTTTATATATATATATGTGCATGCTACGCTTAAACAAGATGAGACAAATTAATAACAAACCCCTCAATTTTTATATTAAGTCCTAAGCGCTCAAAGATATTTGGAATATCGAACGTCGCTTTCTAGCATGATAAAATTAATAGAGTATTAAATATTTAATATGAGTTTGTTGTGTCACCACAAGGCAAGTATTAAGTATTTAAAATGTTAATTTATCACATTTGATGCTTATAAAGAAAATTGAACAATATTGTTTTTGTTGTGTCACCACAAGGATGATATTTTCTTTTTTGAATATATGGAGTGCTAGGTCGGACTTAACTTGGATAATTTTGATTGGGATGTGCCACCACTTGATCAAAATAATCTAAGAGGCAAAAGAAAAGGAGTTGATAGTTGATGTAATTGACAAAAGTTGTCTACCTATTTATTTATATATAGTTTGTTGTGTCACCACAAGGCTATATACATTTGAAATGGGATCCTTATTCTCACTAGCAAATCTTTAATTAGATTTTGCCGAACTATATAAGTGAGGGTAATATAGTTTGAAGAAAATAGTGGGAGATACCAATTTAAAACAAGACCTAATTTATTTTGGTAATTAATAAAAGAATGTATGTTAAAATGTTGTTAATTACAAATTCATTTACAGAATTTTACAATGTCTAAAATTACTATCACTGCGAAACATATTAGATGTTATTTAACCGGACCGAATTTAACGGATTGGTTAAGGAATTGAGAATAGTTCTCATGGTCGAAAAAGCTATCTTATGTCCTTAATACGCCTATCCTCAAGAATGGTTGCGCATAATGCCTCTGAGGAAGACATTGCTACTTTTAGAAAGTGACAAGATGATGCACAATTGACTCAATGCATCATGCTCGTATCCATGAGTAACAAGCTTCAGCGTCAGCCTGAAACTATGGATACTCCTACTATATTCCTGCACATCAAGTAGTTGATGGTGAGGAAAGTAGGACTAATAGATATCAGATATCTAAGGAGCTCTTCCGATCTAGAATGACCGATGACACTACAGTACAGATAAAAGTCCTTAACATTATCAATTTAATTGATCAATTAGGACAACTGGTTTTGTCATGGATGGAGAGTTGAGCCAAGATTTGATCTTGCACTCACTCCTGGACTCCTTTCACAGTTGTTGTGAATTTTTCATATAAACAAGCTAGATATCAGCTTCGCTGATTTGCTTAACATATTGAAAAATGTTGAGAGTCACTTTCCAACCAAGAAAGACCATGTCTTACTGGTAAGGGCCAAAGGATCTTCTGAAAAGAATAACGATTCAAAGAAGGTATATAGAAAGGCATAAACAAAGGATAATAAGAACAAAATCGACACGGATAGCAAAAAGAGTTTGCTTCCACCGCAATAAGCCCGACAATCGGAAAGAAATCATGAGAAGCATCTTGCAGAGCTAACCAAAAGAAGCTTAGTGAAGTTTCAGTTACAAATACAATTTTGTTCATAATTTAAAATAAATTTTTCTTTAAGTCAAGGTTCTACTTGGGTATTGGATACCGTCTTTGGTTATCATAAATATAGATTTATGAAGGGACCAAACAGAAGTAGAAAGCTAAACAAATATAAGTAAACCTATGTGTGGGAAATGAAGAAAAGGTTACTGCATTAGCCATAGGAACTTATAGTTTAGCAATGCCTACGGGCAAGTCTATTAAGTCAATAAGTTGTTATTGTATTCCAGTTCTCGTTGGAAACATTATTTCTATTTTATTGTTGTTAGACAATAAAATCTTTGGTATTATAATTAAGAACAATTGTTGTTCTATTTATAATAATAATGTTTTGTATAGAACTAGAATATTACTTAATAAATTTTATATACTTGACTTACATGAAAATAATTTTACATATTGAACAAATTAGTATAAGAAAAGGAGATGATCATTCAAAGAGTTGAATGTGTGTATTTGCTGAAATACAAGTGTGAATTATTTGAAAGGTTCAAAGAATTCAGAAGTGAAACAAATTGGCAAAGTATTAAGATTCTTTGATTAGATCAAAAAAAAATACTTGTGCAATAAGTTTCTAGATCATCTCAAATGGTTTTCTCATAATGGACGCCTCTTGATACACAATAATTGATTGGTGTATCTGAAAGGTAAAATCGTACCTTGTTGGACATGGTACGGTCCATAATTATTTTACCGACATTCCAGTATCTTTCTAGGATCATGTCCTAGAAATGGCTGCATATCTACGAAAATGGTAACCTCAAAATCCGGTCCTAAGACTCCATAAAAGTTATGGACAAGGAGGATTCCTAATCTTAAGTATGTTAAGTTAAGGAGTTGTCCAACTTATGTGAAAATGTTTCGAAGGATAAGCTTGGGACAAGATTTGACATGTACAGATTTGTGGGACATCCTAAAGTAAGTTTAGGGTAAATGTTCTATAATCCTACTTAGCAAAAGGTGTTTATCATGAAACACGCTTCCTTCTAAGATAAAGGTGTTTATCATTGAAGGGGCTAGTGGGAGGATAATAGATCTTGAAAAGTTCAAGAACCATAAAATACTATAAGTCAAATAAGAGGAACCTGTAGATAGACCTATTATACCACAACTGAATCGTAAATCTGGAATAGTACCAAAGATACCTAGGAGGTATGGATTCATCATGGATGATGATGATGAGGTACACATCATAGAAGATGATGATCCAATTACATACGATGAGGTAAGTGTTGTAGACACTTTCAGAGAAATGGATTGAAGCAAGTTTTCAAATATGGAACATTCGTTTTGATGAGGCAATCAAAAGAGTTTGATTTTATCAAAAATAAGAATGAACCTAGTGTGTACAAAAGGGTCAGTGGGAGCATCGTGACATTCCTAGTACTATATGTTGATATACTACGGATAAAGAAATGACATACTAATGCTAAAATCAGTAAAGATAAAGTTGTCTAAACATTCCTCCATGAATGGTTTGGGAAAAGTATCTTAATTGGGGATAAAATCTATATAAATAGATACATCAGGATGCTCGACTTAACCCAAGGAACGTATATTCATTTGATGCTAAAGTCGTTTAGCATGGCAAACTCCAAGAGATGTCTCATGTCGATGAGCTATAGAGTGTATCTCTCTTAATAGTCTCCACAGACTCCTGAAAAGAGAGGTCTCATGAGTGACAATCATGTATGCAATGAAATGTACGAGACCTGATGTTGATTAGTCATATTATGGAGAAGTTCACTATGAGTCAGTGAAAAACATCTTAAAGTGCTTAACCCAAGACTAAGGATGTGATCATATTCATGGTAGGTCTAAATTAAAACTAGAGGGCTTAACAGACTCAAGTTTTTCGATGCACCAAGATGACGTAAAATCAACTTTAAGGTAAAGCGTTATCTTGAACAAGCGGTGGTGCGTTGAATTGGAAAGGTTCCAAACAAAGAAAGAGTTCTTGGTTTAGTGATAAAGACAAAGTATATAGCTATAAATGAAGTCGCAAGTTAATTGTTTGGATTAAAAGTTCATTACGTAACTAGGAATAGTTCCTAAGTCTCATCTTGGATCTAAACATGTGTTGTGGCACTTTCATTTGATTATTAGAATCATTGAAAGATGGGAAATCACTATAGAGATAGTGGACTCTCATGAACAACATTACATATCCATTAACTAAAGCTTATCCAACAAAGCAGGATAATCGTCACCAGAGAGAAGAGTATGAGATACAATGACGATTGGCTTTAGTGCAAGTGGGAGATTGAAAGTAGTATGCATACAAGCCAATCATGTTTGATGATAAAGCATATACTTTGTAACAATCTTATTCATTTATTAATAAAAAGTATTAATAGGCTTTTAATTATCTACATGATGCTGTTTATAATATGTGATAAACCCATAATTTTAAGCAATGCTTTTAGAATAATGATGATGATCATTCTAATGAGATCTAAATTCTCAGAAAGCTTAAAACTAAAATAGTTCCCAATCGTTGGATTACTAAATTGGGGATTAGTGAATCCGAATAGATTGGTACATACGTTGCTTGCTCATTGGATGAGGATGATTGATCTCATGATCATTTGTGTGGAGACACTAAAGCAAGTATGTAGGTGCTTATTAGAGAATAAGTTCACTGAACGTGGCTCGCTAAGGAATACCTAATGGAGTTTTATTCACTCGTCAATAGGAATTCTGTAGTGATAGTAGTAGTACAAGTGATCCTTGGACTTGAGATCATCATAGTATCTTGTGTATGATGAGTTATACTTTGACTTATTCCTTAAGACCCTTAGGGTATATCAAAGGGTATGCTTGGGTATAATAAGTTGTACATGGAGATAATGTATGATCAATAAAGAATCTACCACTTCTAATAAAAGAAGAGAAATGTCCTATGTGATTCGATAAATGACAACCCAAAGAGTCTCTTGGTTAAGGCGTAATGAAATTAGAAAGGAGTTTCTAATTTGCATTATTTGGTGTGTGCATTTAAGAGTCGAATACATATAATTAAATAAAATAAGACTTGACAAGAATTCCATGTCTTATATTTAATTGGGACATTGTAGATGGTGGAAGGATTGAATCATATTCAGAACTATTTACTCAAAGGTTCTTTAATGATTAATGTTGAAATCTATATTATCCGGAAAGTCGTTGATCGCTAGGAGGCTTATCCCTATTGTAGAATAAATATTATTTATTTAAATAAATTAATTGTTTAATTTATTTATTTAAATAAGATTAGAATTGTTCTAATTGATTTATTCACAACCGGCTTAATATGGAGAACCTAAAGGGTCACAACCATAAAAGGAAGAATAATTATTTAAGAAGTTAATGGCATAATCATAATAATATAAAGTTATGTATATTTAATTTAATCTATGGTGATAGAATAAATTAAATAGCTTAATATTTATTATTTAATATTTTAGAAATATTAAATATAAATTAATAAGAGGAGTCTTATTAATATTATTACAATTATTATTATTTTAATTTCTAAAAGAGTTTAGGAATTAATTTAATATAAGTACTCTCATTTATTCCTAATTGGATTAGGAAGGAAAATTAGTTAAAGGAGTTTTAATTAATTATCCCTAATAAGATTAGGGAGCTTAATTAATTAAAAGAATTTAATTAATTAAATAAAACCCAATTCCTTAATTGTTAAGGTGGGTTGCCCACATCTATAAATAAGAGGAGTCTTATTATGGGTGGTGGGGGTTGTTGACTTTTACAACATACGACATAATTCTAATTTGTTGGAGGGTACGTTCTTTTCTATAGAGATAGAAAACTAGGGTTTGAGCCAAATACCCCTTCTTCTTGAATCTTTATTTTTCCTTGGTGGATCACCTCTAGAGGCCAAACATATGGGTGGCTAACGTTGATCAAAGGAAGGAACCAAACCCGGTGGATTCAAGTTGAACGCGAAAGGATTTGGAGGTGAACTTGTATCTGAGGAAGCTCGATCTTCAAGGGTATGATTTTATTCTTTATCTTTTCGTTTAATTAATAATTATGCATAAAGGGTGATCCGGGATATGGTTTGTAAATTTTTTTAAACTCTGATTTTACACGTTTCCGCACTCTTATGCAATTTGATTGCGCACGTGAATATTACAAACCTAACACCAATAAGTGGTCCTAGCAAGACTTAAGCACTTGAATGAACTTCGATTATGAAATATAGTGAGATATAAGTTGAAAGTTAACACAATCTAATTGAACATTGTGTGCTAATTAATAGGAAAGATTATGAGATGTGGAGTAGAGTTTACATTACAATTACTATGTGTTGTTATGTGACTAATAGTTGATGTGTATGATTATATAATTGTGTAGGGCACGTGAAGTGCAGATAACTGTAAGCTATTAATCTATTATTGGTAAACAACGATCAAGGCAAGTCTTTCGGTTCCTATTTTCTACGTGGATTTGATTAACTGTTTTAAATTTCATGATATGTTATGCATGTTAAAATCATGAAATGTTAAAGTAAATATATGACTGCATTGTTTTGGCTAAGTAATGATGATTGAGTAAGGAACTCAATCTTTATATTTGCTATGTGAATTAAAAGCATGTATGCCGTGTTACTTTAATGAGATGTATATCGAGCATGTTATTATGTGCTATGTGATGCATTAAAACTGTTAGACTTTGCTGGGCTGTCGAGCTCACTCTTGCAAATAACCACTTTTGCAGGTCAAGATTTTAAGGTAAAGATATGTGCTATGTGAGTTATAAAGATCTATATTCACGAAGATTACTTATGTTTTATGAGAAATGTATTTCATATTTTGTACGTAACATGTTGTTGAATTGTAAGTTGAGTTATCCAATGTATATGGATATTTAGTTATGATGTAAGACTTTGTATAGTCATTTTGTTGGCACGATTCATGATATAAGATTGAATCAAAGAGATGTAATGTAAAGGTTGCGATTCAGGGCAAGAAAGAAAGAAATGTATAAATGTTTTAAATATTCCGTAATTTTAGTGTTTTTAATATTGAATAATGACGTAAAATTAGAGATTTAATGTATGGTTAACGACCGAAGTGGAGATTTAAATTGTATGAATTTTGGGGTCGTTACAGCTAGTACCGCAAGTCCCTCTTATTGTAGAATCGTTCGACGGTTCGTGCGGCATTCGTGTGGATACCGTAGAGGCGTGGTTCTAATTGGATTGCGTAAAGGATTCGAAGCTATGTCAAAAAAATTTCATAATCGGTATAATATCTAAACCACTGAATTAATTTTAATTTCGCTTGGATCCTGTTTTGGGTTTCGGAATTGCTTTGATTTATTTTCTATTTCCGCTGCGTTTTGTGCTGAAATTCCTACAATGGCGATAAACGTAATGTTCGTATAATGAATCACTATTAAAAGTGGTTGAAACCTTAAGTCAATGTTGAATGGATGTTTAAAAGATGAGGAATGTAAACGCAGAGTACGTAAACGATATTCATAAATCATATTCGCGTCGAACGAACGTTCTAAGCATACATTAACTGTATGACATAGACGTTGATGAATATAGTAATTATTGTTGGGAAATTGCATATTTAAATTTGATATTGAAAGTAAATATTCATGCTTATATGAAAAGTTCTTCAAGGAATACATGTTCAAGGACTTAGTGGTAGATCAAACTTGTTAGGTTGATCTGAACTTTAATGTTTATCGTTCTGTAAATGAATGTATAGAAGAAAAGATCAAATCTGTTAAGTTGATCTATCTCTTGAGATGTAATAGATAGGCTTCAATATAATTGTAGTTTGTCGAGCTAGTCATTTGATTGCAGAAGCCAAGGTAGAATCGTAGAGCATCAAGAATCGCAGTCTGTCTGCTTTGGAGGGCCTCTCCCAGAATCGTAGAGTGGTCCAAACGCCTGCCGAGCCAACTTAAAAAAATCATAGTGTGCTCTCGGAAGCGTAGAGTCTGCAAGTCAAGAAAGTAAATATTGTCGTCTACCAGTGCTTAAGAGAAATCGTAGCGTTTTCTTTTGTCAGTACCGGATCAAGCACCATTGTGGCAAGACACCACAATCATGATCGTAGTGTATTATCTGTCTAGATCAGAAGCATCGAGCCCTGTCAATTTGTTTAAGAATAAATCACAACAACTATGGAATGGATTATAAACATTGAAATCATCGGGAATCCCAATGACCCAACACTCATCCCTAGTATATAACAAAGAAGCGTATTGAAGAAGCTAAGGAAAGTACTATAGGTCAGCTGAAAACACCTTTTCAGGTGTTAGGTGAGACAGCAGTCTGCTGTGTCAGTAGGGCCAGACGGCTAAACATAAGATTTGCAGAAAGTTTCCATCAGTGCTCAGAAACGTCAAATACAATTAATGCTTCAATGAATTCCTTCAAACGGATACATTTCAAAGGCACCTTATATACAAAATAGATGAAGATGCAAAGATCAAGCAAGTAAGCATACAACAAAAAACTGAAGAACACTTAACGCCCAACTCTATGATCTGAAAAGAAAGCTTGCTCAGCTACTCAGTTCTTTCGAATACAAGCTTAACGGCAACTGAGTAGCACCATTCAGGAACTCAACCATCCTTAAAGTGAAGAAAGAAGTTCCAAGTCTGCTGGACTTGAAGAGTTCTGAGTGAACTAAGAAGTTCCAAGACTGCTGGTCTTGAAGGAATCTGTGAGATTTAAAGATTGTAAAGATATCCTTAGTAGATTTCCTACTCAAGGAGTAGAAGAGTGGACTAGGAGCCTTGAGTGCTCTGAACCACTTAAAAACACTATGTCACTTATATTTTTGTTGTAACTGCCATATCTGTCATAACTGCTTATCTCCTATTAACTCGACTTATCTTAAAGGGAAAACAAACAAATCCTAAATTTCGTTGTGATTAAATCATTAACAAATCTGACAAGTATTTTGTAAAAGAAATTTTAAATATCTATTTAACCCCCCTTTCTAGATAACTATTGTGTCTCTGTAAACTAACAATTGGTTTCATAGCAGGTTCTCTTAATCAGCCTAGAAAGCTTGAGTAGATCCAATGGCATTACTGATAAGAGAATCAAAGACTGGAGGAGGCAGCAAGCCACCAATGTGCAACAAAGATAAATTCGCCAACTGGAAAGTTCGCATGCAAGCCTACATGGACTCAATAGATGAAGAGCTATTCGAAACTATCTTAAATGGGCCCTACATCCCAACAAAGCTTGCACCAACTCTAGAAGATCCAAACAAAGTTCAAATAAAGGTCAAAGCTGAATGGACTGATCACAGAGAAAAGAAAGCTGTTCAACTTGATAAAAAGGCCAAGAACATTTTATTCCAATCTTTAGAAGATGAGCTATTTGAAAATGTGGTCAACAACAAAACTGCAAAGGAAGTATGGGAATCATGGCTCATTATGCAGGAAGGAACAGAAGAAGTTAGAGAAAATAAACAATCTCTTTTGACTCAACAATACAAAATGTTTTCCCATGTTCCAGGTGAAAATGTTACTTCCACTTATGAAAGATTCAATGTTCTGCTTAGCTCTTTTTGAGCTTTTGGAAAGATCTATCCAAACAAAGATCTGATCATAAAGTTCATGAGAGCTTTACCTAGCAAGTTGGATGCCAAAACCACTGCCATCAGAGAATCAAAGAATCTCCATGAAATGACTGTTCAATAATTATATGCCAACCTTCTCACCTATTAACTGGAGTTGACTCAACGAGCAGAGACTCTATCTCAAGGAAGAAAGAAGGACAAAGGAGTTACTCTCAAAGAAACAGATAGCATCTCCAAAGCTAACTCTGAAGATGACTCTGAGGAAGATGATGATGAAGATATTGCAATGCTGGTAAGAAGACTCAAGAGGTTCATGCGTAAAAGCAGTAGCAATAAACCTAAGAGATTTAACAAAAACAACAGCCAGGAGTAGATAAATGACTTATGCTACAACTGCAAGAAGCCTGACCATTTCATTCCAAACTGCAACAAAACTCTTAGAGAAGAACTAAAGAGGAAATTAAATTCAATGAAAGAATTTAAAGGCAACAAGAGGCTCCAGAAGAAAGATAAATGTCTTGTGGTCGGAGGATCATGGAGTTACTCAGACAATGACACAACTCCTAAGTCTGGAGATGATGAAGATCCTCAAGTAGCAAATCTATGTCTAATGGCTAAACATACAAAGGATAAGAAAAGCCCTGACAATCATGAAGTAAGTATCGATGAGGTATTTGACTTTAACTATCCTGATGTAGATATTAGTTATTTAAGAACTGCACTACATTTCATAACATCTGATCTGCATCAATACATGAAGTGGTTAAGAGTTCTATATAAAGATTATTCTCTTCTTCAAAAAGAGAAAGAGAAAGTTCAGGAAGAACTGGAAACAGCTCTTTTAAGCACTAACTCTCTCTCCAAATTTGAAGCTGAGAATAAACTCTTCAAACAATCTAATGAACTTAATGCACAAAGAGAGTAAAATCTAACCTCTAAGATTGAGGAACTAGAAAAGACAATTTCAATGTGGAATAGATCCTCTTCATCCATGGACTCCCTGATCTCCAGTCAGAGAAGTGCATCTGACAGAACATGTTTAGGTTTTGGGGAATCCACCTCAGAACTATATATGGAAAAGATAAAGGAAACTAACTATAGTGATATTTCAAATTTTAATAGAAGTATTACATTTGTGAAATCCTCACAGAAGGAAGAACCAGTCCATCCCTGCTATTCTGATCCAATCCGTGTTCCAAGGTATAACAGATCCCATGCTGGCCTAGGATTCAGAAAAAGGGAAGAGTAACTTAGTCACTACTCTTCAACCTCGAAGGGTAGTAGAGTTGAGTAAAATCAACTCCACGAACCAACTTGGTAGGAATAGTAGAGTTAAGTTTCACTCTTCATAAATCACGAATCACAAGGATACATGGAAAAAGAAGAACCAATATAAATGAAAGATTGCCAAGAACCCACATAAGTCCTAATTGAGAAAGAATCCACATACACACACAAGCATGCATCATGCCAGATGTTATGTATGTAATAAAGCTGGTCATAAGGCTACATTATGCTACAATAATTCTCTGCATATTAGACCCAAAGTCAAGCAAATCTGGGATCCCAAGGGTACTAACAAGGTGGGACCCATGCAAGTATAGGTACCAAAATGAGAGTTTAATCTTACCACAGGAATAAAGCTCCACGATCATAACGTGGTATCTGTACAGTGGATGCTCAAGGCACATGACTGGGAACAAAGCCCTCCTATCTAACTTCATAGAAAAGGAGGGTCCAACAGTCATATTTGGAGACAATGGCTCTGGCAAGACAAGAAGATATGGCTCAGCTAAGAATGATGCAATGTCCTTCAGTAAAGTAGCCTATGTGGAAGGACTGAAACACGATCTTCTGAGCATAAGCCAACTCTACGACAAGGGTCATCAAGTCACCTTCCTCAACAATCAATGTCAAGTCAGAGATCTGAAGACCTCCTCTATAAAGCTAACAGGAACAAGAGAAGGGAACGTCTACACTGCTAATCTTGGTCAACTGAGTTCTGACTAGACAATATGCTTTCTGGCTAAAGATTCTGAAGAAATGAGCTGGCTATGGCATAGAAGACTGTCTCATCTCAACTTCAAAAATATGTCAAAACTGGCCTCCAAGGATCTAGTAGAAGGCTTACCCAAGCTCAGCTTTGTCAAAGAAAGGCCATGCAATACCTGTCAGCTTGGAAAACAGACTAGAAGCTCATTTAAAAGCAAAAATGTCAACTCAATTGATAAGCCTCTGCAGTTATGTTGCCTCCTTTTCAGTTCTGATAAAAGAGCTCTAACTCATGCAAGCATACATGTGTCAACAAGTAATATAGAGTAAGTAAAGTATTGATCCCATAGAGAAAGTTGTTAAATTTAAACTACTATGCATCAATTAAATCACTGCATTTATATGCTTAGACTAATGACTATATTGGTGAATTACTCTAATTGTAAATACCAACTAAAACAAGAATAATAAAGGAATAAACTAAATATGGAAAAAATGGGATCCTAACTCCATTTAATATTTCATCTAATTACCACTATCATGCAAGAATTGTTCACATATCACAGGAAAATAGCCAAGAGCACTAATAGAGTCATAGCCATTTTTCAATACACTATGACCTACTTACACAGAATCCACAAATGATAGACTCCACGTAATCAATAATATAACCAAAATCACTATATGTCTATGTGAAATTGCAATTATATTGAATTTAAGCATAAGCCCTTATTTTAACTCACACGGTGAAAAAGTATATGTCTATCTGGTTCACAAAATACATAAGACATATAAAACAACCCCATATTCGTATGCTATCATTATTACAATCCATACTCGCATGTTCATTGTCAATTCCATACAAGTACTGAAACGAATGGTGATCAAACATTCATACATGCAAAACAATCATGATAGAAATCCCATATGATATGTAAAACAACCCTAATAATCAAGCATGCAACTAAACTACATATCAAAATACGTTAGAATCCCATAATGGAGTTTAGTTCATGACTGAACCGAAAGCCATTATGGGATCAAAGCAAAACATGGCTAATACATAAACAATTGAAAGATGAAGGAGAGAAACGATCAAACCCAATTGATGAATATAAACCAATGTTAACATTCAAATCCTCATAGAATTCCAGCAAAATATTAATAATAATCCACAATGATAGAAAATCCCAAGAGGAATTGAAGAAGTAGGCGTTTTGGCTTCGTTCTACGTTGGAATCTCTCTCAAGGTGTAAACCCTAGTTACTACGATGAAAATACATCAAAAGTTATAAAAGATACCTCTGACACCAGTCAGATATTGTTTTAATCAAATTACAATCATTTTAATTAAAAATTAAAATAAAACAAATGAGCAGCTTTAGGCATCGCTTAACGCACAAGCGCGCCCCTCCGGTGTATTTCTCACGTGGTAGCGACTTGCGATGAGGTTCGCTGTCCAGCCGGATGTTTGCGTGGGCACACGTCCCCTAAGCTTGTCATGCTGGCAGTGTGCAAGAACTTGCGAAGAGGGTAACATTATTCGGCTAGGTGCTCATGGGCGCGAGTCTCAAGCTCATCCTCCTGCAAGCGCTTACTTACAGTTATAGATTCGATTACGCTCATCGCACCGATCCGCTTTATTTCTCCATCCTTTGTCCATTCATGCTTGCCCATCCATGCTCCACTCAATCCTCCCGCCATGCCTATCCCAGCTTGTACCTCGCTTCATGCGTTCATTAGCCTCGTGCCCTCCAATACCACCAAATTAGGCCGATTCCTGCACTTATTCACCAAAAAGAGTTTTAAGTAAACGAAATGCAAAATAACATGAAATGCAACTAAAACACAATAAAATGTACTTGAGATGGGCATAGTTCGCGTGAATTGGTATTCAATAAGTATGTGTAAAACCCACTTATCAAATACCCCCAAACTTGAACTGTTGCTTGCCCTCAAGCAATGCATGCTAACTAACAATAAAAATGCAACTACAAAAATACGCACTAAGCTATGATGCAAACTAGTCTCACATAGTCCCAGCCATAATAGAGTTTCAATCCAATTTGCCTCAGTGAATTAACCAGATCCAAGAATACAATTTCAAACCAAACTATAGGCATAATATCATACACTCAGATAATTCATATATGATATAGAGATGCTGTGTGTGTGTGTGGTGTTCACCAAAACTTGACTTAAGCAAAGAATACACATGCTACATTGCTCTAAATAGAAAATTATAGTCTAAATCATGACTCATGTATACTCATGCAACACAGACTGTTTCAACATATCAACACAAACTAAGGTTCAACTATGGGTTTACTGTTTTATTGCTACTCACGAGGGCGATTTTCGCTCTTTCCCGCGGTGTTTATTGCTATTTTTCTTTTATTTTTCTCTTCTTTTTTTTTCACATGGCTGTGCAATGTCTTAATCCATTAGGCACACTGCTACCCCTTAGCGAGCTTTCAACCAATGACTCCCAGACCATGAAAGACCTTAGGGCGCTAGGTGTAGAGATAATCCCCTCGGGCGTACTTACTCAAGTAGTCAGGGCCCTGAAATAAGACTAGTCACGTTATTGCTATTTGATTTTTTTTACATAGCATACCCATGTTTTCCCAAAGTTTGAATGTCAATGTTTCATACAGTCTAAGATCACTTTCCACATATTTCTCTTTTTAAAACTACATTTTCTATCAAGTAATGCAACATATACTACTTATACCTACAAGTGATTGTGAACACGTTCGTGCAAACTGAAAGCATTTAGACAACAACATGAATTTCATCGTGTAAAACACTATATCTCAGCTCATGTTATCCACAATACTCAAGAATCTTTCACAATTCACTATCATCTTTGGCTAGACCAAATTTCCATAAAGCTAAACATTGTGAGACATGCAAACTAAAACATACTAGCACAAACAATAATAACTAAAAATTTAAAAATTTTCTGCAAAATTAAAACTAAATATAAACGTGCAAAATTAAAACTAAATGAAACTACATGCAACTACACTACTACCCCAATACCCCAAAACTTATAATATTCAACGCCCCATTGAATTAAGGTAAAGGGTACATAAAACTCCCCTAATGATCGGCTGAACCACCCTCCTCGGGTGGTGAATCTGGTGGTGGATATGGCACTGCTATACCGAAATGAGGCCACTCAAGCATTGTTCCTTGTTATGCAAACGCCTCAGCCAAAGCCCTCGTGAGTCCCGTAGAAAACGTTCCAAAATTTTCATACATGGCATCGACTTTGCGCTCCAACCTACGGAGCTGTCGATCGCTAGGAACAATGTATACTCGGGTCGACGGGCCCGCCTCATCTATCTGAGTAGGCTGTGGTGGTGACTCTAAGATTGTGGGCTAGATGATAAAACCCAATCCTCGCGGGTGCGGTTCACCACTCGTCCAATCCTTGAACTTGGCGATTGTGGAATGAGTGATGTCGTGGCTCGGTTTCTGCAATTTCTCATTATTCAACGGGACTCCTTGCTGGGTACAAAGCATGGCTGCCACAGATGCATGCAGAATACTTCCCGTCATACTACCCCGCCAATAACGCAGCATGTTCTGATGAATTAGGTGGCCGACGTCAATGTATTTGCCCTTGATTATGCCCCATAAAATGTTAGCCCGTTCAGTGGTTATTTCATGCTGGTGAGCTGACGAAATTAATTTGGCACATATAAACAGATTCCATGCTTTGGCATAGCGATTCAATGCGGACGACGAAAAAGATTTTGGCTCGGTCGTCCCTGCCTTATAATTCCATTTGTTCCCGGAATGCACAATTCCGAAATAACTAAGTCCAAGTCTATCATCAAATGTGCATCTGTGACCTAATTAGCAGACCCAGTCGGCGGTGTGTCAGTTATCCCAAACACTGCTCTGATGGCTAGGGGGAGAAAATCTACTTGTACTCCTTGAACAAACATTATCCTTCCTTTCTTCTCCATCTCCTTCGCATTCGCGTAGAACTCGTGAACAACCCCCATGGGAATAGGCATATGAGTCGCATCTAGGCAAACCCAGCCTCTTTCTCGTAGCATATTCCATAGTTGGTCGTCTTTCTTGTCAGGTTTAAATCCCCGTTCCTTCACAAACGATTTAGTCACGATGCGATAATATTCCTACTGAGCTTCCAAACTGATAAATTTCCTATGGTCCATCCAATAGCTGATTTGAACTCTTGAAGCACTCGTAGCAATTTTTCTTCCTGACAAGATGTTAGTGCAGAAGCAATAATCACAGGTAATTTCAAATCTGAACTTAAAAATGCGTACCTGAGATGTTCTGGAAGTGGTTTTAACTCCTGCTCTGGAGGTGTCTCAAGAGATGGTTTTAACTTTACTGAGGCTTCCCCAGCTTTTGTCAATGGCTCGGCAAGTGGTCGGAATCTCCTGAATTGTGGAGTGGTATCCAGATATTGCATAAATTTATCGAATTCCTCGTCCTCCAAATCTGAGTTCTCATCAGTGATATTCCTCAAAGGTTCATAGTCCACTAGACTTTGTGCTTCATCATTTAGAACCCGGTTCACCCAATCAACTAGGAAATAGTCCTCGTTATCTGCTGGGAACTTCATTGCTTTGAAGACTTTAAAGGTAACCTCTTGATCACGTACACGCATAGTCAGTTCCCCTTTCTGCACATCTATCAAAGTCCTTCCTGTAGCTAAGAATGGTCTCCCCAGTATGATCGGTATACTCTTGTCCCCCTCAAAGTCTAAGATGATAAAGTCAGCCAAAAAGATAAATTTATCCACTTTCACCAATACATCTTCAACAATTCCCCGTGGATACGTGATGGATCTGTCAGCTAGCTGCAAAGAAATGTTTGTCGGTCGTGGAGCCGGCAATCCCAACTGGTTAAACACTGACAAGGGCATCAGATTGATACTTGCCCCAAGATCACATAAACACTTTTCGAAGTTTATCTTTTCGATCGTGTATGAACTCGTGAAAGCGCTCGGATCTTTCGACTTTGGAGGTAGTTTTCTACCAAGAAATCGCACTATATTCCTCAATTAAGGCTACCATTTCAAACTCATCTAGTCTTCTCTTCCTTGACAATATACCCTTCATAAACTTTGCATAGCTTGGCAATTGTTCCAATGCCTCGACGAATGGTATATTTATCTGCAGCTTTTTGAATACCTCCAAGAACTTACTGAACTATTTTTCTTCCCTTTGCTTATTTAATCTCTGCGGATATGGTACTTGAGGGTGAATTAGTGGCACTGAACTCTTGACCTTCTCCTCTGATCCTGCTTTATCTTTCTTTTCCTGCTGAACCTCAGAATTTTCCGGATTTTCTCCTCAAGATTCACATTATTCGCCTCGCGGCCTCCTTAGTGTTATCAGCACGCAGGTACTTGCGACTTGCGATCTGTCGTAGTGTTTTTCCCATATCTCAATGTGATCGCTTGACACTGTTCTTTCCCGCCTCTTCTTGGATTTTTCTCTGTATTACTTGGCAATGAACCCTGGGGCCTGGTGTTAAGTATGCTCGCCATCTGCCCCATTTGAGTCTCTAGATTCTTGATAGCCACTGCTTGGATTTTGATTATAACCTCCGTGTTTGCCATATGTTTCAACATCATCTCCTCCATTTCTGATTTCTTTTCTGGCTATAGTGTAGCTAGAGTGTGATGTTGTTGAGAAAATCCTGATGGAAATGGTGGTTTTGATGAAAACTGCGGCTGAGATGACTGTGGTTAAAATTGTTAGTTCGGCTAAAACTGATTTTGCTGTTGTCCTTGGTTATTTGACCAAGTAAAGTTTGGATGATTTCGGTTGTTGGGGTGGTATGTGTTCTGAAACTGTCCTTGATCTTTCTTGTAACTGCCCACATACTGCACCGACTTTAAGCTGATAGCACACTGATCCGTCGAGTGTGACCCCGCACAAATCTCACATACGAAGGCAACTATTTTCACTTTGCTCTCTGCCAGTGTATCTATTTTCCTTGCCATCGCCGCCATCTGTGCTGACAACTAGGTAATAGCATCTACCTCCAACACACCTGCAACCTTGGGCTGTGGCATCTGTGCTGTAGGATTCTGATAGTCATTTGCAGCCATAGTCTCAATAAGTGTATATGCCTCATCATAGCTCTTTGCCCATAATGCCCCTCATGCAGCTGTATCCACAATAGGTCTCGACTGCCATCCCAATCCATTGTAAAATGAGTTGATCACCATCCAATCTGGCATACCATGATGCAGACACTTCCTCAGTATCTCTTTATATCTCTCCCATGCTTTATATAAGGACTCGCCCTGTTGTTGCTCAAACTGAGAGATAGCCGTCCTCATCTTTGCAGTCTTGGCCATTGGAAAGAACTTGGCTAAAAATTTCTGTGCTAATTCCTCCCATGTAATGATTGACCCTGACGGCAAAAAATGTAACCAACTTCTAGCCTTATCTCTCAAAGAGAATGGAAATAACCTCAGTCTAATAGCATCCTCCGTCACACCGTTGTATCTGAATGTATCACATATCTCGATGAAACTCAACAGGTGTTCATTCGGATCGTCCGTAGCAGCACCCCCAAACTGTACCGAATTCTACACCATCTGAATAGTGCCTTGTTTAATCTCAAAGTATTGGTTGCTATCGCCGGTCTGAGTATGCTCGACTGCAGTCCTGTGACACCCCCAAAATTAGGTATACATCACCCATCTTAGGTCGCCAGATACACGGTACAGAATACACATACAAACTAATTATACAACAGTCGTGTAAAATATGGCAAAACATAGGCTGTGAGTTTTAATACAAATATTGTCATCTAGACAATATCCACACTCAATGGAGTCCTCATTACAATTATTATCACACTATTTTACAGAATAGTGAGGACTACTAATGCAAACATTTGGACTGTCACTCTGTTCCCCGACTAGTCCCAGCTACGTTCTCATTTCCTGAAGAGAACAGTGAAAGAAAGGGTGAGCTCAACTAGCCCAGTAAGAAATATTATGACTAAGATAATGTAGAATAAATATTATCATTAGCCTTCAACAGTGTTAAACTGATAAAATATAGCAAACTTCAAGTTTAACTGCAGCGGAACAAACAATCCATTAGAAGAGTCAAGTAGAACATAATGTCTACTATCTCTTTTAGATTAAAAGTCCATCGTTGATATTTTATTCTTGCACTACTCATCAATAGTTCTTTGTTATACTCAAGACAAATAGAACTTTCATCACTTATCTTCACCTGAACCACCAAAGATGTTAGTTAAATTCATAATTCATATTTATAATAATGTGAATTAACAGTTCCTTCTTGCCACAATGGCTTAATAAAGCGTTACTCAATATCCTTACCCCAAAGGCTGAAGATATTCCAATGTAAGAACAATGATCATACCAATCAGTTGTCTATCTTTGCACTACGGGCCAAAGATATTCAACTATAAAACCAATGATCATGATCATACTAATCAATTGCCTGTCAGTGCACTACGACCAAAGACATTCAACTGTTAACTAATGGTCATGATCCTGCCAATCACATCATTGAATTATCCATGCACTACGGCCAAGGATATTCATTAGTATCACTAGTGGTCATGATCATGTCATACACCGTCCATCTTCGCACTACTGAGTCAAAGCTATCAAACAACAGATCATCATCTTTGCACTCATGTGCCAAAGATATTCAACAACATATCATCTTTGCTTCACAGCCAAAGACATACAACCGTAAAACCAATAACCAAAGAATATAATAAAGAATGGAATAATAAAAGAATTTCACCATGTATGCGATTACAGCATATCTGATTATTCCAACATAATAATAAAGAATGAAATAATAAAAGAATTTCACTATGTATGCAAAGATTAAGATGTAGGCGAGTTATTCCAACATAATAATAAATAATGGAATAATGAAGAATTTCACCATGCGTCGTCGTAATCCGCATGTATAGGTTATCCAAATAGAATAATAAATAATGGAACCAGTCATGCGTAATCGCACGCATACCTATATTCCAAATGAATAATAAAGAATGGAATAACAACGAAATCACCATGCATGCGATGTAATCGCACGCAGAAAAGTTATTCCAATGTAATAATAAATAATGGAACTAGGTCAAAGCGTAATACGCACCGACAAAGATATATTAAACAGTAATAATAAAGAATGGAATAATGTAAGAATTTTACTATGTATGCGGTACTTCACATAGACAGGTTATTCCAACATAATGATAAAGAATGGAATAACAGAAGTTCTTTTCATGAATAAGAAAGAAAGAATACCCCTTACGAGTACAACAAATAATATCCCTTACGAGTACAACAAATAATATCCCTTACTTTTGAAAGGAGAGTATTCTGACTGGTACGACGATGATATACTCGAAGAAACTTGTACTACGCTCAAAGCTTTCTTAAACTCTAAAGAAATATGCTCAAGATTATAGAAGAAGAACTCTCTCTATAGTTTCTCTCTCTAGACTTTCGGTGAATTCGTAAGAAATAATGAATGAATGAGCTTCTTTATTTATAGAAGAATGGGGTAGATAGTAACTAATTCATGAACGGTCCAGATTGATTTACTTTTAATCGGACGATCCATATTTAAAGCAAAATCTTTTAAATAAAATATAATATATTCTATTTATAATCTTATAAAACGAATAACTTTGTAAAAGTATTCTATTTTATATAAAAAGATTTTACTATACAAAATACTATGCAGGCACTATGCAACACTATGCATAATAAAATATAATATATTCTATTTATAGAATAACTTTATAAAAGTATTCTATTTTATATAAAAAGATTTTACTATGCAAAACACTATGCATAATAGAATATAATATATTCTATTTATAGAATAACTTTATAAAAGTATTCAATTTTATATAAAAAGATTTAACCATTAAAACTTTAAACCAACGATCCATATTGATTTACTATTATAATTTCAACCAACGGTTTGAAAAATTAGCACATCTCCTCATGGAATAATATTGTACCCAAAAATGATTTAGACCGAAAAGAAATATATTTTTTTTTGGGTGAATAGTACCCAGTGAATAGTACTTCGGGAATAGTACCATGTGAATAGTACCTCGACACAAAAAGTGTCCCAAATACTGGAGTGAACAATACTATAGTAAATAGAAACCGGGTATTTTATGACAACTTGTCTACTTTGAAATTTTTTCACATATCACCCTTAACTTTAAACTTTTATCAATTTAACTATTTACCAAAATAGAAAAATTGAATACTTTTATTTCATAAAATTCGGGGTCTCAAAAGTCCGTTTATATTTGGCATGGAATAATCCTTTAGAGCCCGGTGCTCTTCTCTTTGCTCAAATCTTTGTTCTTCTGCCATGTCCGGTATAGTACCTTCTAACTGTGCTTACAAATTTCTCCGCACACTTGCTTTCCAACCTCTTCCATTAATGTTAGCCTGTGCTGGTGTTAATTCTGAGTTGGATGATCGTGTGTGCATAAAAATCTACAAGTACCTAAAACCAAAAATAAAACAAAAATAGAAATTAGAAACGATCAGAATTGCCTAAGTCATACAATATAGCTTGAAACTGATGATAATTATTTAAATTAAACGCCTCTCTCCGGCAACAGCGCCAAAAACTTGTTGCCTCTTTTTCAGTTCTGATAAAAGAGCTCAAACTCATGCAAGCATACATGTGTCAACAAGTAATATAGAATAAGTAAAGTATCGATCCCACAGAGAATGTTGTTAAATTTAAACTACTATGCATCAATTAAATCACTGCATATATATGCTTAGACTAATGACTATATTGGTGAATTACTCTAATTACAAATACCAACTAAAACAAGAATAATAACGGAATAAACCAAATCTGGAAATAATGGGATCCTTACTTCATTTAATATTTCATCTAATTACCACTATCATGCAAGAATTGTTCACATATCATAAGAAAATAGCCAAGAGCACTAATAGAGTCATATCCATTTTTCAATGCACTATGACCTACTTACATATCATCCACAAATGATAGACTCCATGTAATCAATAATATAACCAAAATCACTATATGTCTATGTGAAATTGCAATTATGCTGAATTTAAGCACAAGCCCTTATTTTAACTCACACGATGAAACAGTATATGTCTATCATGTTCACAAAATACACAAGCCATATAAAACAGCCCCATATTGGTATGTTATCTTGATTACAAACCATACTCGCATGTTCATTGTCAATTCCATACAAGTACTGAAACGAATGGTGATCAAGCATTCATACATGCAAAACAATCATGATAGAAATCCCATATGATATGTAAAATAGCCCTAGCAATCAAGCATGCAACTAAACTACATATCAAAATCTGTTAGAATGCCATAATGGAGTTTGGTTCATGACTGAACCAAAAGCCATTATGGGATCAAAGCAAAACATGGCTAATATGTAAACAATTGAAAGATGAAGGAGAGAAACGATCAAACCCAATTGCTGAATATAAACCAATGTTAACATTCAAATCCTCCTAGAATTCCAGCAAAATATTAATAATAATCCACATTGATAGAAAATCCCAAGAGGAATTGAAGAAGTAGGCGTTTTGGCTTCATTCTACGTTGGAATCTCTCTCAAGGTGTAAACCCTAGTTACTACGATGAAAATACGCAAAAGTTATCAAAGATACCTCTAACACCAGTCAGATATTGTTTTAATCAAATTAAAATTATTTTAATTAAAAATTAAAATAAAACAAATCGCCAGACTTTCAGTATCGTGATGCCGCTGCCGCCCGCTTAGTGTATTCTCAAGCAGCGCGCACGACTTTGCAGATGGGTTACTGTCTGTTTGGATGCTTCTTGTGAGCGTCGTCCCTAAGCTTGTCATCATGCTTTCTTGGCGCAATTTGCGCAAGAGGTAACATTATCGGTTTGGGTGCTCACGGGCGCTGCGTCTCCATGTTTCGTCTTATCGCAGCGCCGCCATGCATCTGATTGTAGATTCGATTCTGACTGCTGCTGACCGATCTACTTTACTGCTCCATCCTTTGTCCATCCATGCTTGCCCATCCATGCTCCACTCGATCCTCCCGCCATGTCTATCCCAACTTGTGCCTCGCATCATGCGTTCATTAGCCTCGTGCCCTCTAATACCACCAAATTAGGCCGATTCCTGCACTTATTCACCAAAAGGAGTTATAAGTAAACAAAATGCAAAATAACATGAAATGCAACTAAATCACAATAAAATGTACATGAGATGGGCATATTTCGCGTGAATTGGTATTCAATAAGTAGGTGTAAAACCCACTTATCAAGTTACTTCACATGGATCTATTTGTCCCAATTCCAACAATAAGCCTTGGAGGGAAGAGATATTCATTGGTCATAGTGGATGACTATACTAGATTTACATGGGTGTTCTTTCTAAACTCAAAAGATGAAATAAGCTCTCTACTCATCAAGATGTTCAGGCTGGTAATGAACGAGAAAGGGGAGAAAATAAAGACTATAAGGAGTGATCATGGAAGAGAATTCGACTTCTTTGAGATGGACCAGTTCTGCACAGACAATGGCATCAGTCACAACTTCTCAGGTCCACGAACTCCACAACAAAATGGAGTAGCTGAGAGAAAGAACAGAACGTTGATTGAGGCTGGAAGAACTCTTCTAGCAGTAGCCCGTCTGCTTGAATATTTCTAGGCAGAAGCTATCAACACTGCATGCTACACTCAGAACAGATCTCTTGTACACTCTACATTAAAGAAGACTCCCTACGAGTTGTGGAGAGGAAGAAAGACAAGTGTCAGCTACTTTTATGTATTCGATTGAGCATGCTATATTCTCAATAATGGAAAGCAGTATCTGACTAAATTTCAACCAAAGTCAGACGAAAGAATCTTTCTCGGATATGCCACAGACAATAAGGCTTATTGAGTGTTCAACAAGAAGACGCTAAGTGTTGCAGTCTCGATTCACATCATCTTCGATGAAATAGACTTAGACAAAAATGTGACTCAAGACACTATAAATGATAACTTAGACACTATGAACGAGGCAGTCGAACTCAACACCACGATCGTAATCCCAAAAAATGAAATAATCGAGCCTAGAGAGGAGATCATAGAAAGAACTACTCCAGACAATGAACCTCCACATCAAGAAGCAGAGGTTGATCTTGAAGAATTTATACAAGAAGGCATCAGGTCAGATGTTCCAACAGGAAACTGATGGGCAAGAGACCACACTCAAGACCTAATCATTGGAGATCCAAATGCAAGAGTCAAGACAAGATCTACTACCTAGAATGAGTGTTTCTATCTAAGCTTTTTTTCACAAATGGAACCCAAGAAGATAGAAGATGCTATGGAAGACTGAAGTTGGATAGAAGTTATGCAAGAGGAACTAAATCAATTTGAGAGAAGCCGTGTATGGAGATTAGTTCCAAGACCAAGAAACCACCTAGTCATTGGCACCACGTGGGTCTTCAGAAATAAGATGGATGAAGATGGGGTAATAACAAGGAACAAGGCAGGATTAGTAGCCAAAGTTTACTCTCAAGAAGAAGGCATCGACTACGATGAGACCTTCACGCCTGTTTTTAGATTAGAAGCCATCAGAATATTCCTTGCCTTTGCTGCACACATGAACTTTAAAGTCTTTCAAATGGATGTCAAAAGTGCATTTCTGAATGGTGAAATTCAAGAAGAAGTATATGTGGAGCAACCTCCAAGTTTCATCAATCCAACTCTCTCTAATTATGTCTATAGATTAGACAAAGCCTTATATGGACTTAAACAAGCACCTAGAGCATGGTATGAAACACTAACTAACTTTCTTATTGAAAATGGCATCACTCGAGGTAAATTAGATACCACATTATTCCTTAAAAAACACAAAAAAAATCCTATTAGTTCAAATATATGTTGATGACATTATCTTTGGCTCTACTGATGAAAAACTATGCAAGAGATTTGCCATGCTTATGCAAAGCAAGTTCGAAATGAGTATGATGGGTAAGCTGAATTTCTTCCTTGGATTACAAGTAAAGTAAACTGATGAAGGTATCTTCATAAACCAAGCCAAGTACATTAAAGACTTACTTAAAAAGTATGGCATGGAATCAGCCTCTCCCATGAAAACACCAATTGTTCCAGCAACCAAGCTTGACAAAGATGAGAAAGGTAAAAGTATTGACATAACTCAATACAGAGGTATGATAGGCTCTCTTTTATATCTAACTGCCAGTAGACCAAACATAATGTTTGCAATATACATATGTGCTAGATTCCAAGCTAATACTAAGGAATCACACTTAACTGCTGTAAAAATAATTTTCAGGTATCTCAAAGGCACACCTCACTTGGGACTTTGGTTTCCCAAGGATTCCTCCTTTGAATTGACAAGATATACAGATATTGATTTTTTAGGTTGCAAGATCGATAGAAAAAATACCAGTGGTACTTGTCAGTTGCTAGGAAACGAACAAGTGTCCTGGTTTAGCAAGAAGAAAAACTCAGTATCAACCTCAACAGCAGAAGCTGAATACATTGCTACTTGCAGCTACTGTGCTCAAATCTTATGGTTAAAAAATCTGCTAGCAGACTATGGGTTTGATTTCAAATCTATACGTGTTCATTGTGATAACACTAGTGCCATAGCAATAACACATAATCCTGTCATGCATTCTAGCACTAAGCATATAGAAATAAGATATCATTTCAATAATGACCATGTTCAAAATAGAACTATATCTTTACAATACATCTCTACTGAAAATCAACTTGTCGATGTCTTTAAAAAACCTCAAGATGAATCCAGATTTAATAAATTTATAAGTGAGTTAGGCATGCTAAATCTGTAACCATAAACTCTATGCTCTAGTTTGTGCTAACGCTGAAGATAAGAAGGCTATGTTTAAAATCGTAGAGATAACTACAGAAGGAACCACGATTGTAGAGCTTCTTCGACATGACAAAGAAGTATCCTATGATGACATCATTACTATCAAATCTAAGCAACCTCTGTGATAAGCACCTTAGGGACAAACCTGACCCTTAGTTTAGTTTAAGAGGTTAGCCCTTCCTGAGCTACCTTAACCCAGAAGGATTGCTAAGTCAGAGTTCATCACAAGGACCAGGACAGATAATGATTGTAGAAAAGAGTCAGAAACAAACTCTACCATCGTAGTGAAACCTCGACGATCATAGTCTTCCCAAAGGATATAATAACTCAGGGGGAGCTAAGGGCAGATCAGTATTTTCAACATCATTTAAAATCGTGGAACCCAGCAGAACTCGACATGTGCCCCATTATACAGATCGAGTGGAGGGAAGTTACAAGTAAAGGATGAAATGGTTTTTAAAAATTCATCCCAGAATTTCAAAGAGCTCATTTCTCTCTCTATCTCTCTACCAGCAGAAACCCTAGTTTTAAGAACGAACACTCAATCAACCTCAGTTCAAGAAAATCAATGGTTGTTTCCAATGTTATCTCTGGTTACTAACTCTACTTTGACGAGTTCAAGACGGCTGACCCTCAATTTCACAAGATTTTGTCTCTTCTAAAAAAAAGCTGGTCCTAAAGAAGTTCTGAGCACCAGCACATGGATATACCCAAAACTGGTGAAAGAATTCTACAACAATGGAAACTTTGAGAACGACATCATCACCACAAGGGTTAAGGGGGTACAAATTAAACTCAAAGCTGAAGATATAAACCTAGCCCTAGGTTTCAAATCAAAGGGACTTGTATCTATGGAGGTCATCGACTTTCATGAAGGTCTAAATAAGATGCGTCACATAAAGTTTCAGAATGTCAAGGGATACAAGAATAAAGAGTTTCCCCATAAGTATGACTTTCTTGTTAACATTATTGGGAAATGCATATGATGTAAAAGCTCTGGCCATGACTCTGTGAGTGAAGTTCAACTAAAGCTCATGACAGCAATCTGCTTCATGATTCAACTCAACTATGGGAACCTACTTATTCATTGGATTGGGAAGGGGATACTCAGTTCAAAGAAATCAAAGTGTTCTGGAAAGATGCATGCTCTATGGGTGGTTCATAAGCATGGTTCTGCAATCAGCTCTGGGTGACAAAATTTGGGATAATGAAGGAGAATCTATCAATCCCAACAGAAAAATGACCCAGCAACTATTTCTAAACTGGAAAAGAAATCCTGCAAAAAATGTCCGAATGATGTCTGAATTCAGTGGAAGGATTGATGAAGCAAATGAATCTAAACTACCAGGAAACATGTTAGTTGTGAAGGAAACTGATGAAGAAGAAGAAATAAATAAAGAGGAACCAATTGCCTTGATCAGAAAAAGAAAGGGTAAGAGGAAAATGAAAGCTCAAACTACAAAAGACCCTCAAGGCTCAACTACTGATGCACCCCAAGAGAGTTCAAGTACTGAGACTCATAAGGAAATGAAGAGGAAAGAGCAACAGTCTGAGAAGGAAGAAGACAGAGCTACCATCTCTCAGCTATTTAAGAAGGGAAAATACAGCCACAAAACAAAGAAGTCTTTGCTCTCTTCGATTATAGAGTCACTACCGATTGTAGAGTCCAGACTTGACATCACTCCAGAAGAGGATGGTGCAACAGTATCAATCGTTAGAGCTGCAGATGAAGAAAACACCAAGGCTGAAACTCAACCTAGAAAGGCGAGGAGAAAGCTCGTTAAGACACATGTACTCGAAAATGTAAAAGCCTTAAAGGAAGAAGAAAAGAAAATAGCTGCAAGAAGAGGAGCTTCCTGAAGTTACTACATTAGAGAATGCTCCAGCTGAGGGGGAGCTGCCTGAAGATCAAATAAATGATCAGATTAAGGGGGAGCCTTGCAAAGTCCCTGTGTCAAAGAAGGCTATAACTGTGGAGGAGCTGCAAAGAGATTATCATGAACCTCCCTCAGTTCCTCAAGAGACCTTAGCTTCTCAAACTATAGAAATGGAGAGGGTTGAAGCTATGGAGGAGGAAAGGGCAGAAGAACAGAGAAGAAAAGTGGAGATGATTGATGTAGTGGAAATTTCAAATGAAGAAAATGAAAATCGGGAAGAAGAAGAGGATGACGAAGTTGAGATTATTGCAGTAGGATTTGATGGATATAGAAGAGCTAACTACAATCAGTTATTCTCCTATTTGCCAATGATACCCTATCACAGAGCCCAAATTCTCAATTCTTGGGATCACATGTTCTGGACCTTGAAAGTTTATCCTGCAATCTCAATGCTAGCTCATGGATTCCCAGGCAAACTCACTTTTGCTCAAAAGCTGATCACAAACTATCACTCTACAGAAAATGGCCGTGAGGTACAATCTATTCCCATCTCTTTCCGGGTTAGTCACTGTCCTCTATCAATTTTCAACCAATTCTATGAATTGCCAAGATGGTTGGATGTGATACTTCATCCACTAAACCAATTTCCAGTTACTGTGACGCCCCCAAATCTGGGTACTTTCAACCCACAGATATGGTGCTACACGGTACTACTATCTATACATTCATTCCATTAAAACAACATCAAAATGATTGTATTTACTAACTTCTTATTATAATAATAATAAATCCTTTCCCAGGTTCTATAACCAAAAATATTCTTTGTTTATCATATTACGATTCTTACAAACATACTAGTCTATTACAGGATAATCTACCTATCCATCTTAGCTATACCTTTATCCCTACTGGGATCATCAGTTCTTTCGGCTTCAGCTGCAATCATATAATTCAAGTAAGAAGTGAGCATAACTAGCTCAGCAAGTCTAGCAAAAGATAATACAAATACCACATCAAAAATTATATGATTATCGTCAATAACTAAACAAGTAGTTACGAAGTACTATAAAACATTGACTAGCACTTCTCATTTCATAACAACAATTCCAAAGTATATATAATAGCTTAGGAGTTCTGAACCAATCGAAAGACCATGTACATTCTCTTTTCATTTTTATACATAAAAAGGACATCCTAACACTAAGTTCGTAAGTCTGATATTTCTTACGAGCACTTCTAGGTGATCAGCCTATAGTACCCTATATTGATCAACACTCATCCGTTAAACGTATTTACATTTAAGTTTTGGCAACCTCACGTGCCCATTGAATAATCGATGAAAAATACATTTGTTTGTTCATATACAAACTTACCTTTGAATTCGTACCAAATACTTGGCATAGGATATCGTTAACAGTTCTATATTGAAAAACTTGTTAAACAAATCAATCTAACTCTTAAGAATAGTCTAGCCGAGTTAAAATTGGCATTGACCCTTTCGTAAAACAATTTATGCATCTATAACATGAATCACAAAAACTTGGCTAACACGAAGGTTAGACAAGAGGTAGAAAACTTGGCTTCAAGCGTCTTCAAATACAACATTCAACTATTCTTGGTCTTAATAGTATCTACATGATATATTCACATAGCACACTGTAATTAGCTACCAAACAATCTAATCACATTGTTTAAACCAACTTCTTTCTCTTTTATGTCTTAAGTGAATTTATTTCATTAATAAATTTCAATTCAACTTACTATCCTTTATTATGGCATGTTAACGACTTACGTTACTAACCGAGACTCGATCATCATTGTTTAATTACCAAAGTTCAAATACATTTTACTTCCGTATATCTCGTATTCTTCGTTTAATCTCTATTAAATAATGCTCAAGTTCCTAAAGTCATCACTGAATAAGTGATTTAAGATTGGTCTTACCATGTATATTAAGTACATACATGTTCCACTATTAGTTTACAATCAATTAGAAGTAGAAACCAACTTGTTCAACAAATCTCTACTACTGACGCTGCGGCGCCAGACATCCATACTCTATTAGCACTGCGGCACCAACTAACAGTGGCTAATGTCCGGTCTCGGCGCTGCGGTGCGAGGTCTCTTTATAATAGTGGCGGTGTGGCGCCACTCTCCAAATAAGCTAATCTTCCTATTAAATGGTATATATAAATATTACTATTATAGCTTGGGTTGGTGTAATAACCCAATATTTTCTATGTAAATAAATAAGAAATTTTGCATATAAATTTTTTTTTATTTAAGAAGGGAATATGTGCCAAGTAATGTGTATGTATATATGTAATAAATAAAATTTATTTATTACATGAATAATTTCAAATAATTTTATTTTAGAATTATTGATCATTATAACGTATATACTTATAATAATTAATTTTATAGTAGAAATGTCTTTATTATTTATTTTCTATAAAAATATGATTTTTATATTATTTAAATAATACATGAAATGATTATTAGAATTATAATAATAAATATTTTATTATATGAATTGTTCGTAATACTTAAGTTAATTATTTTAGCTTAATTATTGATGTTGTATATGAAAAATAAATCGAGATATGGAATCCAAACCCTAAATTTGGGTATTGATCAAGGATGAGAATAATAATATAATATTAATTATATTTTAATTTTTTAGTGCTATAAATATCTCTTTGTAAATGTGAGACTGATAATGGTTATTCAATTTGTGGTAAATTAGGGCATGACCCTCATATCGTGTTATTAAACCCTAATTGTTAAACTCGGTTATGAGTTCGAGACCGTGTAGTAATGGTGTTATATGAATTTTCTTGTGTATTATATAATTTACGTAATTATGAGAAACCCCTAATTATTATTTGAAAATCCTAATTTGCTAAACTTAGAAACCCTAATTACTGTTTTAGTAAATTATAATGATAATTAGAAACCCTAATTGTTAATTTGGGAACCCTAATGATGTTAAGGAACCCTAATTATTTAAACCCTAATTTTCTATTAAAAACCTAAATTTCTATTAAAAACCCTAATTTAATTAGTGTGTTTAAAATTAAAATTTTATTACACTTTAATTTTTAATTGTCCAAATCCTAGAAATTATTTGGAAAACTTTAAGATGTAAAATCTAGTGATTAAACCCTAGATTCAATAACATTGGACGAGAATACCCTTGAAATTTAATATAATTACCAAAATACCCTTTTATCCCATTAGTTGAATTATTGCTAGCAAATCTTATCCAATCTTGTAGCCACCCTACCCTATCAACCTAGCAGCTACATGACCAGCATATCAGATTCAATTCACCAGCCATGTTCATTACATCAATTTAATTGCATAGATTAAGAGAGAGAAAATGCATTATTACTTTATTTGTGCAACAAACACCTAGCCATACTCTCTCAAGACCAAACCCATGAAACTCCCTTGTTAGATCAGTCCATGATCAAGCCCCACGATTACCAGTAGCAGATCAGAAGAACAAAATCAGAATCAAAGCTTAGAAAAGGTACAAAAACCCTAGCCTCAAATCTGTCCAAAAATTATGTGTTAGATATTAATTTTGAATGTTAGAATATGTTGGTTGCAGTCTATTTTGATGATTTGGGTTGGTAGTTTACGGATCCATAACATCTAAGTCTTCTAATTGATGATTTTTCAATATCTGGAAAATTTTCTTTTGGGTCTGACAACCGAATGTCAGATCGTCTACATCTTAGTGTGTTTATTTATTTGATGTTTTAAGCGTTGATTATTGTAGTATGATATGAGATCTTTACTCTGAAAGTTGAATCAAGCTCATAGCATGAATAGATTGTCAGATATGGTTGGTTAAAGGTCGTTGAGCGACCATGACCAAACCATTTCTGGGCAACCCAAAAATTCATTTCCAGAGTCTGACAACGTTTTCAATTGCTTTGATCTGACAGGTTTTGTACGATTAGTTGGTGTTGTTGTAATTAGATTGTTGTATGTTGTATAAAATTTAGATCTATGCCTCTATATTCCTTATTATATCAACAGAATCTTTGTAGTAGATGGTCAAAGTAGACCATCCGGTAATATTTTCCATTTTCTCGGAATTTCCGTAAATTGTATGAAACGAGTTTTTCGACATAGTTCAATTTGGCCGTGTATCTGCTTTATTTGTTGATGTTATGACAAGGTTATGTGATAAATCTGTAGTCGTAGGTGTTGTCTACAAGCATGAATTGATAGATCGCAAAAACATTTCATATATTGCAAGTTATGAGGATCGTAAGTTGCCTACTCGGACTTTTCTTCATTTCTGGAAACCCAGAAATGAAGAACAACTTCTGACAAGGTTTTCTGCAGCCTAGATCTTTTTGGTTTCTTATGTTTTGGCCATGTTTCTTGTTAGATAATGTAGTGTTGAATTTGAACTACATGATCTGATGTTTAGCTGTTCCAGAAAAATTATAAGTTAAGAATTATTATTGGTCAAACATGCCTACTCGGTAACAAGCTTGAAGGTTCTGGGTTACAGCGATGGTTCTATCGCTATAGGTGGTCTTTAGCGACAGTTTTGAATAAAAATTATATTTTTCTTAAATAATTAGTATTAATTAGTTTTTAATTATTAAAAATACAAAATAAATTATTAAAAATTATTTAAAATTCTGAAAATTAGTTTTTAATTATTTTAAGTATATTTCATAAATATTTAATATTTTTGAAATATTATTAGTATTTAATTTATTTAATTATAATATTAAATAAATTAGATAAAAATGATTTTTATATTTAAAAAATAATTTAAAATTATGTTATGATATAAGAAAATATTTTAAGTTATTTTTAATGACTTTTAATATTTTGTGATAAATTTCATTAATAAATTAATATTAATGATAATTAATTTATTTAATAAATGAATTAAATAAATTAATTAAAAATGATTTTATTATATTAAAAATCATTTTCATAATAATAAGGTATTTAAAAATATTTTAAGTTATAAAATATAACTTTCAATAATTAAAGGTAAATTTTATTAATTAATTATTATTAATGATATTAAAGTTATTTAATAATTATATTAAATAATTTAGTTTAAAAATGATTTTAATATTATAATAATCATTTTAAATGAAAATAAAGTGTTTAAAGATATTTGAAGTTATAAAATATAACTTTTCATATTTAAAGGATAATTTCATTAATAATTTAATATTAATAACTATTAATTTATTATTAATGATATTAAATTTATTTAATAATAAATAGTTTAAAAATGGTTTTATTAATTTCAAAATCATTTAAAAGGAAATAAATGAATTAAAAATATTTTAAGTTATAACTAATGAATTTTAATATTTTGATAAATAATAAATTAATATTCTAATAATAATGGTAATTATTTAAAAATGATTTTTAAATGTTTTAAAAATTATTTAAGGGTAATATTAATACTTTAAAATATTTTGATTTATTATAAATAACTTTAATATTTTGGCAATGGTTTCATTAATAGTTTAATATTAGTAAAATATTAATGATAATAGAATTAGTTAATATTTAAATCATTTAATAATGATTCAAAGTGTTTGAAAATTCATGATAAAGTATAATAATTATTTAAAATTATTATAAGGCTATGAAAATAATACGACCGATATTTAAAATATCTTAACGAATATTAAACTACATGATAGAGTCTTAGACTCGATATTTACCCGATAAAGCCGTCGGCACACCGAAATATTTTAGAAATTGATCTAGACTTATATAATGTAATTAGATATGTGATTATTTGTGATTCAATGGTCGTTAAACATAGGTAACAAGGTGATTAGGTTATGTCTTTCAATCGAAATGGATGATTGTTACGTGATAGGTAACAAGGTGATTAAGTTATGTCTTCAATCGAAATAGATAAAGTGGTTCTGCTGCGTTACGATATATTATTCTAATCGAACGAATGATCTTATTACTGATAGGTCGCTGTATAAAAGATTAATCTAAGTTGCGTTATTGTAAGCAGTAGCTCAGGCAAGTATCTTACCTTTGTATTTACTTTATTCAATGGACATGAGTGAGAAAGTTTCAGAATTATATTATTATTGTGCTAGATTATTAACTCTATTATTATTGATTATGTATCCAATCTTTGTATTTATACAAGTTCTTACATTATCCGATCATTGTATTATTGTATAATTCAGATATTTATTTAGTTCGTTAATTCATATATAGGGTTAGACAAGTGTCCTCACTTGGATAACCATTGTATTTAATCATATGTTGATACATACGCATTGATTTCAAGTATGTATACATTGACTTAAAATCCGTCTAAGCTATTTGATTCAGCTAGACATAAAAATATTGTTGAACAAGATAGAACGTTATTATATCCAACCAGATTGTTTTGGTTCGGATTCCCGACTAAGTATGAACATCCCGAATATGGGAAAACTTTTGTGGACCTAAGGTGGATAGAGTGAACGATAATATCGTTCTTGCATGTAGTATTGATCAATACAGGGCATAACGGGCTGATCACCCCCCGTGCCCGTAAGTTATGACGGTTTATAGATGAAGTTCTGTTTAACCATTTCGAAAATAGAAAATAATGTTCATAGTATGTTGACTGATCTTCAGTTAGAGTCTGTACGTAGTTTCAAAAATTCCATATTGAAATGACATAACATATTTAACTCATATGTTTGTAACTAAACTATTTTCATGAAAAATACCAAATCAGTCCCAAAAATATTTCTTTTCTGGGATTTAGCATAATATAGTCCCATAATGAAAATATATTTTTCTCTAGAATTTTAAAATTCATTTACTATTTTTCAAAAATTAATTTCTAATTAATTCCTTAAGAAATTAGCTACCTCAAGTTTAACTCCAAAATTCCCAAATCTTGGCAGGACCTTACACATGTTAACGTGAGCTTCTAGTTTAAATTTCATGGTCATCTGAGTTATAGAACTCCGGTTATAGCATTTTTAAATCGAAAAAACCTAAATATTGAAATAGTCATAACTTGCTCATTTTAAGTCAGAATGAGCTCATTTTTGGACAGGATGTACTTTATACCATATACCTTCATGTCCCAAAAGGCCAGAATTTTTCTCATAATTTAAGTGGCCGAAACAGCCTCTCTAAAATCATGGCAGAAGCTTTTTCGGTTTTTGCAGCTTTGCACTCCTTTGCTAAAATCAGTCCACACAAAAATCTACAACACCTTTTCCAGTAATTCCACTTGGATTAGTTAGGTAACTCATAGATCTAACTCTAGGACTTAACCACATTCAAAAATTCAAAATATAATAGGAGATATGGTCAATTGAATTTCATGTTACGTTTTTACCAAAATCTGATTTTTCAACCCTTTGTGATTTCTAAGAAACTTTCATGTTTTCACATAATAACCAACATAACTCATCATAACACTTACTAATACTTCATATACCCATGATTTTCATTAGTCCCATGCTTTTATTATGACTTTCATCATAATCCTCGTAAACAGATCCTTTTAGTTGAAGAAATATTTGAGGGTTTAAGAAATGGGTTTTTTCAGATCGGGTCAATACAAAATTCGATTTCACGCTCTAGGTAGGCTAGGAAATCTTCAAGAATACATCAAGAAATTTATTAATGATATAAATATCATTCAAAATCATTATTCTCGTCCAAGACTTGAATAGTACGTCACATTAATACCAACTGTGACTTCTATCCCTTAACCTAGATAACACCTCACAATGATACCTATCAACTTGTCATCGTCATTCACGACGTCGCGCCTACGTAAAGTCGGCTTTTGCATTCCACACAAGGAAGTCAACAACGAAAGGATCGGGCTCTTTACTTATGGCTTGATATAACGGTGATTAACTTTAGGATTTGGTTACTTTGAATTAGTGAGTATAATGAGTTGGTTAGGAATATGAAAGCTAACAACCTTACAAAAAGAATAATGAGTAGTTAATCAATCGTTTTCAAAAATTACCTCAAAGGCAAGTATTTTCAAAGAGATAAGATCGACAGGTAACGTGAAAGTGTTTATTTGAAACAACAAGATTAATAAACAGTGGAGGTAACGAAGGTTTCTCCCAACGAAGTTTCAATAGATAAATCAAAGTCTAATTTCTCCGGAGTCAAATTTAAACGTTGAACGCAAGCAAGAGAGATAAAATAATAGGTAGAACCGGTATCGAATACGATATAGACTTCGCAAGAGCTTATGATTAACTTACCCGTGATAATTTTATTCAGGTTCCTCATCACGAGAAAAAAAAACGCTCTCTTAAACTATCGGCTTTGGCTTGTCTGGGACATCCTTTGGCATCACTATCTCAACTGGACTTGACTTCACTATACGACAAAATCGAGCTAAATGACCTTCTCTTCTTGAAATTTCCACTTCTATTATCTTTGCCATGATTACCACCGAAGTGGTTACCATTCTTAGCATGATAATTTCCCCCACGATGGTTATCATTGTTCTGATAGCCGTTGCCACCAGTATGATTATTATCGTGTTGTTGGTCGTTACCTTTTTGTTTGAGTTGAATCAACACTCTCATGTGCTTCATTGCTTATCTCAAAGATTTTCGGATGCCATTCTCAAACACCTTTGTCACAAAACAAGGGTTAATTGACATGTAACAAATTATCCCTATATTTTTGGTGACCAATAAAATAGCACATAAACTTAGGTAGGTCATTCTAGCGAAGGTATTCCCCGTCTCTCCCTCCTAGTACTATTCTCACCTCTTAGCTGTGGATCATATCCTAAGCTCGATACCAAGCTTGTGACGACGGACACCAACTTGTGTCAAGACCTCACATTGGTACCTATCGACTTGCCACCGAAGAAGAGGCGGGCGTCCCCACGGAGAGTCCGGCGGTGCATTCCCCATCAATAGAAGTCACCAAATGAGAGGCTGGGGCTCTTCACACTTATGGCTCGATACCAACCGTGGACGCCCCAAAATTAGGTATACGCCACCCATCTTGGGTCGCCACTTACATGGTACATAAATTCAAATACAACTTACTAATATAAGCTGTAGGTACAATACGACATAAACCGTGAGTTTGAATACAAATATTGTCTACTAGATATTATACAAACTCAAAAGGAGTCCTCATTACAACTATTATCACACTATTTCACGTAATAGTGAGGACTACTAATGCTATCCTCTCGGACCATTACTTCGTTCCCCGACTTCGTCCAAATTTATGTTCTCATTTTCAAGAGAACGGTGAAAGAAAGGGTGAGCTCAACTAGTCCAAGAAGAAATATTATGACTAAGATAATGCGAATAAATTATCATTAGCCTTCAACAAAGTTGTTAAACCGATAAAATACAATAGACAACCAGGTTTAATCTGCAATGGAATAAGCAATCCATTAAAAGAGTCAAGTAGAGAATAAAGTCTACTATCTTTTAGGTTTTAAAAGGTTTTCATCAATTTTATCACTAAGACTCGGTTTAATGAATGAACCACAATATCTAATCATCCCCGTACTACTGGTCAAGGATTTTCATCAAATTATCAATGGTCATGACTATACCGAATCACCCCCGGTCATAATCATACCAAAAACTATCCATCATCGCATTATGTGCCACCGAGGACTTTTGTCACATCATTTATATCAAGCCATGATTATACCGAATGATCCTCGGTCATAATCATACTAAGTTCATCTATGCATGTAAGCCAAAGATAACATAATATAACATGAGGATGATGACAATGACATAATAATTCAATAAAACAAGTTCAAGAATTATTTAATCCAGAATTATTAACGCCCAAATTGTCAACATGACATTGTTTTTGTATAGTAAAATTCAAGAATACTCGTAAGAATATTTCCATGAAAAGATATCTTTGGATGAAACGCAAATATCAAAGATATTCTACTAATTTCATGGAGTATAGAAGTCAAAGTTTTAACCAACTGGGTATAATAAAGAATGGAATAACAAAAGAAATCACCATGCATGCAGATCAGATAGACAAAGTTATTCCAATAGAATAATAATAACGGAACCAGTCGGTGAAATTCACAATCGATGTGATGATCCAATGTAATAATAAATGCTAAATAATAAACAATGGAACCAGTCAGGTGTAAAACACATGCATGTGATATTCCAATGTAATAATAAATGCGGGAAAAATAAACAATGGAACCAGTCGATTGTAAAATACATGCAGACGAGGATATTCCAACGAGAATAATAAAAAGCGGAACCAGTCCTGTAAAACACATAAAAACAGGATATTCCAATGTAATAATAAATGCGGAAAAATAAACAATGGAACCGGTCGTAGGTGTAAAATACATGCATGAGGATATTCCAATGTAATAATAAAGAATGGAATAATGAGAAGAAGATCACCAAGTATAGGGGATTCAGCATGATCTGAGTTATTCCAATGAATAAATAAGAATGGAATAATATAAGGATTTCACCAAGTATAGGGTATGCCGCGTATACAGGTTATGTATAGGGTATGCCACTTTTACAGGTTATTCCACAGAATAATAATGAATGGGAATAATGAAGTTCTCTTCATGAATAAGAAAGAATAACACCCTTTACTGCAAGTACAACAAATAATACCCCTTACCGTAAAAGAACCTGAATATAGAAGTAGTGAAGTAGCAGAATACTCTTCTTCTTTCTATAATTTTCTCTATAGCTTCTTTCTATAATTTTCTCTCTAGAGTTTCAATGAATTCGTAAGAAAATAATGAAGGAATGAGCTTCTATTTATAGGAAAATGGAATGCATAAGTAACTAATCCATGAACGGTCAGATTGATTTACTTTAATTTGACGGTCCATATTTAAAGAAAAATCTTTTAAATAAAATATAATATATTCTATTTATATAAAAACATTTTACTATGCAAACACTATGCAAAACACTATGCAAAACACTATGCAACACTATGCATAATAAAAATATAATATATTCTATTTATAGAATAACTTTAATAAAGTATTCTATTTTATATAAAAAGATGTTTCATTTTATTACGTTAATAATACTGAATAAAACAAAACGTAATTATCGCTATAATAATTCATATTATTAATCGATAATAATGGAATCAAACCGAGTGACTTCTCACATAAGCATCAATAATCAATAAGTGCATGTCTACTATGCAACCACACGTATTCTTTTTACTTTTACTACCGAGTAGTTCAACAAGATCAACCAGTAAAACTTCCGTCGTTATTTCAATAAAATATTTTTGTCATTTTCTCAATCCGACAATAATTACATTTGTAGGGTCCACCAATGATTGAGTCGTTTACACGAATATTCCCTGCTAAAACCGAATATTCCCCGACCAATCGAATATAATATAACCACTTGCATACTTTGCAAAATTTATAAATACTACCCACAACTATAATATTATCTCAAATTCACACCATAATATTAAAAATTATTTCGAAAAAATTTAAATCTTTATTGATAAAATCTGGGGTCTCACACATTTAATTCTTTCAACTAATATATATTGTTGTTATTACTTGCTGGGTAATTAAATGCTCATTCCTGCTTTAAATTTAAATGTTTTTAGCTAAGTATGATCAACCAAAAGGTTCAGGCAAGAACAAGGGGAAAGGAAAGCTGTACGAATGAGATTTATAATATGTTGTGTAATAGTTATAGTTTATTAAGATAATGATACTTATTATCTATGATGTAATGAATGTTTAAAGGTCTCGTACCTGGGAGTAAACTTTGATGCATATGTAAATTAAGTTTAAACTTTATATTATTGTTATTATTATTAGCATTATTCAGCTTATAGAAATGGTATCGTGAAGCACCGAGTTTTTGTTTCAAGTACCCGGATTTGGGGGCGTCACAGTTGGCACTGCGGCGCCTCCCCCAAGCCTTTGAATTTTTTTTCTAATTTTCTCTTCGATTCTTCCCGGACTAATAACTTAGTTGTTTTAAGTCAGAATTGGCTCGTCCAAAAGCCATTTTCTTACACGTAACATATACTTCGATTTCATTTGGTCAAAAATAGTTTTTAAATTCGTTAATGATGAATTCACTATTAACGACCTAATAACGCATTCGTTAAACGTTCTTGAGCGTTCGAAGCTCGTTTTTATCGTTATAAGTCAGAATTCGACCATTCTTGAGTCCATGACTCTGGAATACTTTATACTATGCTATGCCATCGAAAACCAAGGTTTTTGAACAAAAAGACAAGTTTTGACTACTAATCCGAAATTATACGATTTCAACGTTTACAGTCTAATTTCGTAAAACTTGTCATAACTTCGTTACTCGTGTTTTATACGCCAAATCAAATGGAATCAACCAATTGATTCACTATCTACATCCTAACCAAGCAATATTCATATACCCTATAAATGATGGTTTTCAATTTGTCCATCAACAACCAAATCAACGTTCAATGGTTTCACCGGTTTAAACTTACTTAAACGCTTACGATTTCTACTTAAACATGACTGGTAAGTGGTTAATTCACTATTAGTCTTCCTTATTCCTCCGGAAGAGACATGCTCCACCAATTCATGATTCTCTACGAAAAATAAATTTAAACGAATCAAAAACTAAGTTTTACGAGTTATTACCTTTACGTTCTTCGCGTTCTTGCTAAAAGCTTTTATGATTTGCTTCAAGCTCACTTGATTACATGTTTCTAGCTCTTTATCTCTCTTAAATTATATTATTCAATGTTTATAAAACATCAAATGAACTAGCTAGACTTCCTTTTATAGGAAAATCTAATGGAGGGTAAAATTATTTTTTGGTAACCTCCTTACTATTCATCACCTCCACAACAACTTAGCCACCAGGTAAACCTTTACTTGGCCACCAAGTGGTCGGCTCACATGCCTTGTGGGTCCCCCATGGGTTTTACCCATCCGATGACCCATCAATTTAATTTCTTGGATCGGGCTTTATTTAACCTATCTTGGGCCTTAATAATACTCATACCTGGGCTTCATTCACAAAACATTGGGCTTGATATAATCCAAATTCAATTGGATTATACAAAGTCCATAAACTCAAAGTCCAATAAGAACTATTCGTATTCTACTTGTATAACTCACTTATTCTCTTTGTTTAGTATTCGTACGATATTCGTATTTTACATCTTATTGTTCTTCATAATATACTCGTATACTAACTAGTATCATACTTGTATATCGTACATATAATAACCCTAATCATTATATGCATTTCATTTCCTTCTCGGAAATCACTTTTCCTAACCCTTAGGTTTTAAGTCCGCAAGCGAAAACTTTATTTGTCATAACTGAAATATTATTGGATATTCTATCTCATCTTAGAATTCCATCATTACGCGTTTCTTTGAATTTCAAACTTAATTCCGGAATAAAAACGGATGAATAGTGTTTTTACAAAAATTTCTCAGAAAACTTTTATTTTCGTCTTGAAAATTCAAAACAATTAATTCTAGCACATAGCCAGAATCCTAACCACATCCACACATTCTAGGTCATAGAACGACCTTCATACAACTTACTCACATAAATAATCAATTAAATTCATTTAATCCACAAAATAAAATAAAAATTTTATTCATATAAAAGTCCGATTTTCTCGGGCGTTACATTCTCCCCCCCCTATAAGGATTTTGTTCCCAGAATCTCGCTATAATTACATAAACAAATGAAGAAAATTTTCCTTCATTTTACTCTCGAGTTCCCATGTTGCTTCTTCGGCATTGTGGTTCCTCCAAATCACCTTCACCGAAGGTATTATCTTATTTCTCAAGACTTGTTCCTTCCTATCAACAATTTAAACTGGAAGTTCTTCATACGTTAAGCCTTTTTTTATCTGAATAGATTCCTACTCTATTACATGTTTGTAGTCTGGTTTATAAGGACACAACACTGACACGTGAAACACATTGTGCATACGTTCCATCCTTGGAGGTAAAGCTACTTCATAAGATACCTCTCCTACCCTTCTTAAAATTTCAAAAGGTCTTATAAACCTTGGACTTAACTTCCCTTTCTTTCCAAAATGTATCTTCCCTTTCCAAGGCGATACTTTCAGAAAGACATACAAACCTGCTTCAAATTTTCTCTTCTCACGGTGAGGATCTGCATACTTCTTTTGCCTATCTTGAGCCGCTACCAAGCGAGTACGTATTAGCTTTACCATGTCTGTCGTCTGTTGTACCATCTTAGGTCCCAACATCCGACGTTCCCTTACTTCATCCCAGCACAGTGGAGTTCTGCACTTCCTCCCATATAACTCTTCATAAGGCGACATGCCTATACTAGCGTAAAAACTATTGTTGTACGCAAATTCCACCAAAGATAGATGTTCATCCCAACTTCCCTTAAAATCTATAATGCAAGATCTTAAAATATCTTGATATGAATGATGAAATACCGTATATAAATTCTAAAAAAATTAGAATACGAAAATACATCAACAATATGTATTAAGAAATGTTAATGAACTTGGATGATTGATTAATAATTAGGGACAAGTCCAAATGAATTAAAGGGAGAGGCCCAACTATTATTAATGAACCAATAAGTGGTTATTAATGCAAAGCCCAAAGGATTTATTAATCCAAGCCCAAAACTAAGTCCAATAAATTGGTTGACCCATGGGGCAAACCATATTAATATGGTTGAATGTGTGGTGACCAAGTGATGTGGTGATCAAGTAAGTGTGATGATCAAGTAGGAGTATTGACCAAGACTAAAGAGTAATGACCAAGTGTAGGATTTAAGTTGTGCCTTGCAAGTAATGAATAGTAAGGAGGTGGTTTAAGGAGGTGGGATGTTTTAAAGACTAAACTACCCTAACCTTGGAAAGTCTATAAATAGAAGAGCTTTACAAGCCATTTGTTGGTTGATCAATTAATCCAACACATCTAAAGTGCTTAAGTGTTAGAGAGAATAAGTTACACATAAGTCATTCCATAAGTAAGAAAAAGAAGCAAGCTACTTACCAAGACTACAAAAGAGTAAGATTTCTTCTCAATTATCTTCTATCTCTACCATGATAGGATGATAAGAAAAGTTGGATTAGGAAACATGAATGAGTAAGTAATGAATTTAAGCCAATTAAGTTGGTAATAAGTCATTTAAGCTAGCATAAGGTATAAACTTATGTGAAAATAATATAAACTTATAAGAAGTTTATTAAGAGAAATGATATGAATGTGAAAGAAATTATATGATCATATGTATCATGTATACCTAAGTAAAGATATATGTGAAGAGCATGTAAAGTATGATGATTAAGAAACCTTAATTGTCATAAGTCATTAACAATGAAATCTTAAGTAGTTTATAATTTGACAAGTTATAGACTTATGAAGAACAAGTCAAAATCCAACAATGAATCTATGTTGTTGTATTAAGTATGTTGAGATGTTCACATGATGAATGAAGTTCAATTGTAATGTTGATCAAATCATAAGAATGAAGAATTGTCGGAATTTGCACGATTGGACGATAAACGTCGAATACGTAAAATTCTCGGAATGGAAGTCAAATTTTGTGTTTGATCACGAAACCATTGTTTTCCAATAGAGACAAGTTATAATGAGCATTTAAGAGTTGCGGACTCGAAAATGACCGGATTCCGACTTAGAACGAAGAAACGAGCGTTGAACGTTCACGAACGTTTATTGTTTACGTTAAAAAATGAACCAATCGGTGAATTTTTAGCAAACGAAGTCAAATAGATAAAATTCTTGAATGATCATGTAGAGTACGTAAATTGTGAACCGTAGGCTTTTGAACGAGCCAATTCGAACTTATAATGAAGAAGTTATGCGTCCGGGAAGTTCACAAAATTTCAAAACTGAAATTGATATCTGGTGCACAGAGTTGGCGCCGCGGGGCGAACCCTAGGCAAAAGACCCGTTCCGCGGCACGGAACAGTAACCGAGCATACTGTAAGAGTTCGCCCTAGCATGAACCTTAGTTCAATAAGTGGCGCCGCAGCACCATGAACAGTGACAAAATCCTTTGGAGTGTGGCGCCGAAGCGCGACCCATTAAGTAAGGACTCACGCCACAGCGCCAAGTCCAGGATATTTATACATTAAGCTCGCGCCGCAGCGCGAGATGTAAGTATAAAGCTGGCGCTGCAGCGCCAGTCTGAGAACAAAGATAGTAATGAAAGTTTCTAAGTACAAAGAAAAGAAATGGAAGTAAACATAACTTAAGGAAGGTAATGTAACATTGTTTAAACATTGTTAAACCTTAAGGATATTGTATAAAGGTTGAGATAACCTAGTCAAATATAATGCAAGCATAATGACGAACCGGAACAAATAGTAACTGAATCTAATACACAATTAGATTGAAATGAAGGGTATGATATAGTCATATACATACTTGATTATATGTGACCTAATGTAAGGCATTATGTGATCATGTATTGTAGAGATTTGAACGACTTGAACATAAAGTTATAATACCGTAGCAGACGCTAAAGGCAAGTATTCTAACTCTTGTTTTAGTTCAATCTGAACAAGTTTTTGAGATTCATGTATTCATTCGCATGAATTAAAGTATGATGAAGTTGAAGCCAATTCCTTTGGTTAGACTTGATGTATTGATAATCTGTTCATGAATTATCAAATGTTATTATCTTTTGTCAACTACTTGATATGGTTTTCAAAAGAAGACTAAAATGTTAAACAAATGTTTTGTCGGTAAAACGACAGGCACGTGAGGTTGCCAAATGCTTACACATGCATACGTTTAATAGATGTAGTGTTGATCAACATAGAGTACAATAGGCTGATCACCTAGAAGTGCTCGTAAGTAATATCTGCTTCTGATTTGCTTTGGGTTATCCTTTTCCAATAAAGAATGAATACTCGAGGTCTCTGACCGGAGTGAATGTTTTACTAATACTGTTGTTATTGAAAAACATTTTGAAAGAAAAAATGAAGTGCTATTTTGAATTATCAATAGTACTTCATAACAATTGTTTAGTTATCGAAGATATACTATTTGTATGTGTCAAGCATGTTGTTATTAAATTGTTATACTTGCTGAGCTAGTTATGCTCACTCTTGCCTGAACCATATGAATGCAGGTAAGACTGAACGTTCCGAAGGATCAGGAAAAGATAAAGGAAAAGCTAAGGCAGATTACTAAGCTGTCTTATAATAGTATAGGTCTGTTGTTGTAATTTAACTAATATTATGACAAAGAACCTTTGTAATGGGTTTAGAACTTGGGAAATGTAAATATTACTTTAAATATATAGAAGTTATGTTCGTTCTTTGAGACTTTTCAATTGAATGAATGTATGAAGGTTGTACAGTATAGCACCATCTGTCGAGTTGGAAGATACCCGGATTTGGGGGTGCTACAGGTTGGTATCAAAGCCTAGGTTATAAAACTTAAGGGTGAAAGTAGAACCTTAAGTCATAACCTTATGAAAGAATAAAGAAGTAAAAGATGGAAAGTAACCTTATAAAAATGCATTATATTATGTTATGTATTTCTATTATTTTACTGACATGTACTAATCAAACTATATTATTTTATTGTAGATGTCAGGAGAAAATGATATGCATAGAGATATACATGTAATAAGCGAGGATTCAGTTAATCGGGTAGAGATACTACCAAATCAGTAAGTCAGAGAACCGAGTTGGTGACCATCAAGTCTGGAGACTCGGGACGACTTAGACTACATGTCTATATTTGATGGCATGCTAGAGGAGGAGGTGGACGTGATGTCCTTTGACCAAAGTTCCACCCACAGAGACCTGAGTTCCACCTACGGAGGAAATGTCATGGGGGGAATCAATGAAGGCACTGTTTATGTCGGTATTGGATAGGAATGTCCATTACTGCCAAGAGGTTAAGGAGTTGAAAGAGGAACTCCGTGCTGTCCGTGAGGACAAGACTAGTATGGAAGGAATGTGGGAAGAGGAGCACGATGATAGAGTCCTAGCTATGGACAAAGTCCGAGATTTGAGAAGAGAAGTCTTTGAGCTCAAGTAGGAGCTAAAGACTAAGAAGCGGAAGTTGGAGAGGATGTCCTATATTCATAGGAGTTCTCATGTAGATTTCCAACAGCAGGTAGCTGGATATTAGGTAGAAGCAGGACAGACCCATCATACCATCAGTAGAGATGTTATTCCCGGTTTGGCCAGAGTTGATTTTGAGAATGCCTTACGGCAGATGTAATCTAGCAATAGCTAGAGTAGAATAGATATGTAAATATTATGTATCTAGTAGAGACGTAAAACCCTCTTTTGTATAACAAAGGGTAGTCTTTTGTAAATCCCAATTTTTGGAAAGTAATTGCGGGATGTAATGTAATCAGCTAAGGCTGAGTAATGTAAACAATGTAGTGTTATACTACAAGTTATGAGTCAATATAAATCTTTTTATGGAATATGTTGAGTAATGAGTATGAGTTGTTGTTTTATTACAAACAATAACAAACCAACAAGAATAAAGTAATAATGATGTGTTGTTTTCTTAACAGCAAAATGCCGCCAAGAAGGAGACAACGAAATCAGGGCGCTAATGTTAACCAACCGGAGGGTGGTCCGGTTAATCCAATGCAGGAGTTCGTTAATCTTTTAACGACTGCATTTAATAGAACAGGGGATAATGTACCCGTAATTCCTGGAGTAGTACGAGCTATTACTTTTAAGGATTTCAAATGTGTAGGTCCGCCGGAGTTCAAGGGAACTACGGACCCTATAGAAGCCCAGACATGGGTAAAAGAAATCGAGAAAGCATTTGTAATAGCAAATGTTGAGGAGGGTCAAAAGGTTGCCTTTACAACCTATTTGATGAAGGAGAGGCCAACTTCGGTGGGAGGCAAACCAAAGTTAGGGCCGAGATATAGGAAACCTAACGTGGGAGAGGTTCAAGGAGATTTTCTTCGAGAACTATTTTCCCACGAGTATGCAAGGGAGGATGGAGATGAGGTTTCTAGAATTGAGACAAGGGGATATGACAGTTCCCCAGTATACTGCCAAGTTTAATGAACTGGTACGATTCGCTCCACATCAAGTGGACACTGAAGTGAAAAAGGCTAGAAGATTCTAGCAGGGCTTGAAACCCTGGCTCTATAGCCGAATCTCTGCGTTCCAAAGTACTTCCTTTGGAACCATACTAGAAAAGGCAATAATTATCGAAGGTGGGAATGAGGCTCTTAGCCAGTGCCACAAAGATAAGAAGACCAAAGGCAGGGTTGATGGAGGAACTAAGACCGAGGGAGCCAGTGGAAGTGGCGACGGTCAAAAGAGAAAGGGCTTTAACTCTGGGAATACCAGAGCAAAACAAGGGGACTCCAAGAAGAGGATGGAGGCCTATAAAACCTGCGGGAAGACTCACTTAGGAGTCTATCTCAAAGGTACGTCGGTATGTTATAATTGTGGACAGGAAGGGCACATTTCGCCTAACTGTCCCAATCCGAAGAAGAATCACGGATGCTTTGTATGTGGATCAACTGACCACATAGCAAAGAACTGCCCGAAGAAGGGGATAGAAGGAAATAAGGGACCTAATAGCGGGAAGTTAGCTATTAGTGGTCTAGCTCAGCCGGGGAAATCAATGGCCCGCACCTTTAATATGACGGTCCAAGATGCAGTGGCATCAGGGGATGTAGTTGCAGGTATTATTCTGATCAACAATATGAATGCATACGTGCTATTTGATTCGAGTGCTACTTGTTCGTTTATAGCATGTGATTTTGCTAGACGACTAGAATTATTTCCCAAAAAATTGCCTATACCTTTAAACATTAAGGTAGCAAATGAAGAGATAATTCCTGTTGAAGATATTCATAAGAGTTGTTGCGTAGATGTATGTGGTTGTAAGTTATCGATAGATTTAATACCGATAAAGTTAGGAGAATTCAACGTAATTCTCGAAATGGATTGGTTGATTAACCATGGAGCAATTATAGATTACCAAAAGAAATGTGCGAGTATTAGGACGTTGAAGCAACATCCTGTAGTATTTTACGGTAGTAAATTGCCGGGACGTCCGTGTTGCCTTACGATGACACAAACTAGAAAACTTTTAAGAAAGGGTTGTGTGGGTTACCTTTGCCATGTTGTTGATACCCAGAGAGTGGGAGCAACCATGGAACAAATACCTATAGTAAATGAATTCATGGATGTATTTCCAAGTGAGTTATCGGGCCATCACAGATAGGAGATCAAATTTGTGATAGATATTGTGCTGAACAAAGACCCCTGGCCTCAAGGGCATCGTATCGTATGACACCTGTGGAAATGAAAGAACTAATGGTTCAGCTACAGGAACTATTGGACAAGAAGTACATTCAACTAAGTGTTTCGCCGTGGGGAGCACCGGTGTTGTTTGTCAAAAAGAAAGATGGATCGTTAAGGCTTTGTATCGACTATCGAGAGTTGAACAAGTTAACGATAAAGAATAAATACCCATTGCCTAGGATCGATGATCTCTTTGATTAATTAAAAGGGGCAAAGTATTTTTCTAAAATAGATTTGCGGACGAGGTATCATCAGTTGAAGGTTAGGAAGGAAGATGTACCAAAGACTGCATTCAGGACTCGTTATGGTCATTACGAGTTTCTGGTGATGTCATTTGGGTTGACGAATGCACCTGCTGCATTTATGGACATGATGAACAGAGTGTTCAAATTATATTTGGAAAAGTTCATCGTGGTGTTTATCGATGATATTCTAGTCTATTCTAAGACGCCAGAAGATCATGCCGAACACTTAAGATTAGTGTTGGAGACACTAAGGAAGGAGAAGTTATATGCGAAATTCACCAAATGTGAATTTTAGCTGGAAAAGGTACAGTTTTTAGGTCATGTCATTGACCAAGACGGGATTTCAGTGGATCCAGCGAAGGTGGAAGCAGTAATGAATTGGAAACAATTGAAAACGCCAACTGAGGTGCGGAGTTACCTAGGGTTAGCCGGGTACTATCGAAGATTTATCCAAGATTTTTTGAAGATAGCTACCTCGTTGACTAATTTAACAAGGAAGACGGTGAAATACGTATGGACGGATAAATGTAAAAGACAAGTTTTCAAGAACTCAAGAAAAGATTAAGTGAAGCTCTGTTTTGTCATTACCAGATGACACGGAAATTTTGTAGTGTATAGTGATGCTTCGTGATAGAGGACTTGGTTGTGTGCTTATGCAAAGATGGCAAAGTCATCACAGATGCATCTCGGCGATTGAAGGATTATGAGAAAGTTTATCCTACTCATGATCTAGAAGCTGGCGTGAGTAGTGTTTGCCCTAAAGATATGGAGGCATTATCTTTATGGGGAAAAATATGAGATATATACGGACCATAAAAGTCTAAAGTATATCTTCACTCAGAAGGAGTTGAATATGAGACATGGAAGATGGTTGGAGTTGATAAAGGATTATGATTGTGAAATCCTGTATCACCTTGGAAAAGCCAATGTAGTTGCCGACGCCTTAAGTAGGAAGGGTCGGGAAAAGTTGTCTATTTTAACGGCTCAAAAGGAGTTAATAACAGAGATGGCTAGGATGGAAATAGAAGTGAAGATGCCGAGTGATTCGGGGCAATTACTCTTTGTGACGGAGATGCAATCTACCATCGTAGAAAGGATCAAGGAGGTACAACTCAAGGTGGATGAGTCTAACCAAATGAAGAAACGGTTATCCGAGAAGGAAGAGGTTAAGTATAGTCTTGATAATGAGGGATTATTAAGATTTGAGGGAAGAATTTGGATTCCGAATGAGACAGAATTAAAGAAGCAAGTGTTATAAGAAGCTCATAGTTCGAGGTAATCGATACATCCTGGTAGCACTAAGATGTATCAAGACCTTCGACAGAGTTTTTGGTGGCCAAACATGAAGAGAGAAATAGCAGAGTATGTGAGTAGGTGCTTAACTTGTCAAAAAGTTAAGGCCGAACATCAACGACCCAGTGGTTTATTACAGTCATTGGAGATTCCAGAGTGGAAGTGGGAGCATATCACGATGAACTTCATGGTGGGACTTCCGACGACGTAAAAAGGGTACGATTCGATTTGGGTAATAGTGGACCGATTGACGAAGTCAGCTCACTTTTTGCCAGTTAGGGTCAAGTATAACTTAGACCAGTTAGCTAAACTTTATGTCAAGGAAATCATTTCCAGACATGGAGTATCGATATCGATTATGTCAGATCGTGATCCACGATTCACATCAAACTTTTGGAGGAGTTTGCAAGAGCAGTTGGGAACACAGCTGAGGTTAAGCACGGCTTATCATCCACAAACTGATGGGCAGAGCGAAAAAACAATTCAGACGTTAGAAGACATGTTGAGGTCTTGTGTCATGGATTTCAAGGGTAGTTGGGATGATCACCTACCACTAGTAGAGTTTGCATATAACAACAGTTATCATGCAAGCATAGGTATGCCGCCGTATGAAGCTCTGTTTGGGAGAAAATGCAAAACACCTTTTTGTTGGGATGAGATGGGAGAACGCCGGATGCTAGGACCAGAATTGGTCCAGCAAACAGCGGATGTGGTAAAGTTAATTCGAATACGTCTCGTCACAGCTCAGGACATACAGAAAAAGTTTGCTGACTCACACAGATTAAATCGAGAGTTTGAGGTGGGCTCGTATGTGTTTCTAAAGGTATCTCCCTAGAAAGGAAAGATACGCTTTGGAAAGAAAGGAAAGTTAAGTCCAAGGTTTATAGGACCTTTTGAAGTATTAAAACGGGTGGGAGAGGTAGCTTATATGGTAGCATTACCTCCAGACCTAGAACGAATACATAACGTATTTCACGATATCGTATTACATCCATATGTTTTATTAATAAGCATGTAATCGAGTATGAACCGATTCATATCGAGAAAGACTTAACCTATGAAGAGTCGCCGATGCAGATCATTGATAGAAAGGAACAAGTTCTGAGGAACAAGGTAATACCATCAGTAAAGGTGATATGGAAGAACCACGACGCTGAAGAAGCAACGTGGGAACTAGAAGAAAAGATGAAGAAAAATTTTCCACATCTATTTGATTTAAAGTAAGATGAGATTCTGGGGACAGAATCTTTATAAGGGGGGGGGGGAGAATGTAACGACCGAGAAATTCAGATCTTATTGTAAAATAATTTTATTAAGTTAAATAATAATAAAATCATATTCCATGTGTTATCAAGATGGTTGTCATTGTATAACCTATTGATGTTAGAATATCGTAGTATTTGGGTTACGTAGATGAATTAAAGTGTTTGAATTTCCAAGACGAATATAAAAGTTTTCCGAGAAATTTTCTAAAAAACACTATTCATCGGTATTTGCTCGGGATATAATTTTAAGTTTCCGAGAAATACGTAATGATGGAATAACAAGGTAAGATGGATTATGTAAAAAAAATCTAGTTATGGAAAATGTAATAAATAAACATGGACTTAATTTATAAATGTTAAGTAAAGTGAAGTGTTAAGAAATAAGTAATAATGGTATGATACGTTGGTATTGTACAAAGTAATGAAAACGAGTATAATACGAAGTATTATATGAGTTGATATGAATGATGAAATACCGTATATAAATTCTATAAGAATTAGAATACGAAAATACATCAACAATATGTATTAAGAAATGTTAATGGACTTGGATGATTGATTAATAATTAGGGACATGTCCAAATGAATTAAAGGGAGAGGCTCAACTATTATTAATGAACCAATAAGTGTTTATTAATGCAAAGCCCAAAGGATTTATTAATCCAATCCCAAAACTAAAGTCCAATAAATTGGTTGACCCATGGGGCAAACCATATTAATATGGTTGAATGTGTGGTGACCAAGTGATGTGGTGATCAAGTAAGTGTGATGATCAAGTAGGAGTATTGACCAAGACTAAAGAGTAATGACCAAGTGTAGGATTTAAGTTGTGCCTTGCAAGTAATGAATAGTAAGGAGGTGGTTTAAGGAGGTGGGATGTTTTAAAGACTAAACTACCCTAACCTTGGAAAGTCTATAAATAGAAGAGCTTTACAAGCCATTTGTTGGTTGATCAATTAATCCAACACATCTAAAGTGCTTAAGTGTTAGAGAGAATAAGTTACACATAAGTCATTCCATAAGTAAGAAGAAGAAGCAAGCTACTTACCAAGACTACAAAAGAGTAAGACTTCTTCTCAATTACCTTTTATCTCTACCATGATAGAATGATAAGAAAAGTTGGATTAGGAAACATGAATGAGTAAGTAATGAATTTAAGCCAATTAAGTTGGTAATAAGTCATTTAAGCTAGCATAAGTTATAAACTTATGTGAAAATAATATGAACTTATAAGAAGTTTATTAAGAGAAATGATATGAATGTAAAAGAAATTATATGATCATATGTATCATGCATACCTAAGTAAAGATATATGTGAAGAGCATGTAAAGTATGATGATTAAGAAACCTTAATTATCATAAGTCATTAACAATGAAATCTTAAGTAGTTTATAATTTGACAAGTTATAGACTTATGAAGAACAAGTCAAAATCCAATAATGAATCTATGTTGTTGTATTAAGTATGTTAAGATGTTCACATGATCAATGAAGTTCAATTGTAATGTTGATCAAATCATAAGAGTGAAGAATTGTCGAAATTTGCACGATTGGATGATAAACGTGGAATATGTAAAATTTTCGGAATGGAAGTCAAATTTTGTGTTTGATCAGGAAACCATTATTTTCCAATAGAGACAAGTTATAATCGGCATTTAAGAGTTGCGGACTCAAAAATGACCGGATTCTGACTTAGAATGAAGAAATGAGCGTTGAACGTTCACGAACGTTTATCGTTTACGTTACAAAATGAACCAATAGGTGAATTTTTAGCAAACGAAGTCAAATAGACAAAATTCTTGAATGATCATGTAGAGTACGTAAATTATGAAGCATAGGCTTTTGAACGAGCCAATTAGGACTTATAACGAAGAAGTTATGCGTCCGGGAAGTTCACAAAATTTTAAAACTGAAATTGATATCTGGTGCACGGAGTTGGCGCACGCGGGCCAACCCTAGGCAAAATACCCACGTCGCGGCGTGGAACAGTAACCGAGCATACTGCAAGAGTTTGCCACAGTGCGAACCTTAGTTCAATAAGTGAAATAGCAATACCATGAACAAAGGACAAAATCCTTTGAGTGTGGAAAAACATGCCCATTAAGTAAGGACTCGGCAGCGGCCAAGTCCGGACAATTGTATATTAAGCTCGGCAGCATAAAGACGAGATGTAAGTATAAAGCTAGCTGGCACAAACACTAGTCTCGTAACAACAAAGATAGTAATGAAAGTTTCTAAGTACGAAGAAAAGAAATGGAAGTAAACATAACTTAAGGAAGGTAATGTAACATTGTTTAAACTTTGTTAAACCTTAAGGATATTGTATAAAGGTTGAGATAACATAGTCAAATATAATGCAAGCATAATGACAAACCAAAATGAATAGTAACTGAATCTAATACACAATTAGATTGAAATGAAGGGTATGATATAGTCATATACATACTTGATTATATGTGACCTAATGTAAGGCATTATGTGATCATGTATTGTAGAGACTTGAACGACTTGAACATAAAGTTAAAATATCGTAGCAGACGCTAAATGCAAGTATTCTAATTCTTATCTCAGTTCAATATGAACAAGTTTGTGAGATAAATGTATTCTTTCGCATGAATTAAAGTATGATGAAGTTGAAGCCAATTCCTTTGGTTAGACTTGATGTATTGATAATCTGTTCATGAATTATCAAATGTTATTATCTTTTGTCAACTACTTGATATGGTTTTCAAAAGAAGACTGAAATGTTAAACAAATGTTTTGTTCGGTAAAGAAACGATTGTGCACGTGAGGTTGCCAAATACTTAAACGTGCATACGTTTAATGGATGTAGTGTTGATCAACATAGAGTACAATAGGCTGATCACCTAGAAGTGCTCGTAAGTAATATCGGACTTACAGATTTGCTTCCGGGTTGTCCTTTTCTAATAAAGAATGAATACTCGAGGTCTCTGACCGGAGTGAATGTTTTACTAATACTGTTGTTATTGTAAAACCTTTTGAATGAAAAGATGAAGTGCTATTTTGAATTATCAATAGTACTTCATAACTATTGTTCAGTTATCGAAGATATATGATTTGTATGTGTCAAGCATGTTGTTATTAAATTGTTATACTTGCTGAGCTAGTTAAGACTGAACCATATGAATGCAGCTAAGACTGAACATTCCGAAGGATCAGGAAAAGATAAAGGAAAAGCTAAGGCAGATTACTAAGCTGTCTTGTAATAGTATAGGTCTGTTGTTGTAATTTAACTGATATTATGACAAAGAATCTTTGTAATGGGTTTAGAACTTGGGAAATGTAAATATTACTTTAAATATATTGAAGTTATGTTCGTTCTTTGAGACTTTTCAATTGAATGAATGTATGAAGGTTGTACAGTATAGCACCATCTGTCGGGTTGGAAGATACCCGGATTTGGGGGCATTACAATACCTAACTCCTTTTGGTAGAAAGTGAGCCGATTTCATCAACCGATCCACTATTACCCAAATAGCATCGTATCCTTTCCTTGTCGTTGGAAGTCCCACCACAAAGTCCATTGTGATATGCTCCCATTTCCACTATGGAATCTCTAGGGATTACAATAACCCACTCGATCGTTGGTGTTCGGCCTTAACTTTTTGAAAAGTTAAACACTTATTAACATATTCTGCTATCTCTCTCTTCATGTTTGGCCACCAAAAGTTCTGTCGAAGGTCTTGATACATCTTAGTACTACTTGGATGTATCAAGTACCTCAAACTATGGGCCTCATTCATTATCTCTACTTTTTTAACTCAGAATTATCCGGAACCCAAATTCTCCCTTCAAAACGAAGTAATCCCTCCTTGTCAAGGTTATACTTAGTCTTCTCTTCATCATCCATCCTCTTCTTCACTCGCTCGCATTCGTTGTTGCCTAATTGCACTTCCTTAACTCGTTCCACTATGGTTTGTTGGGTCTCCATTGCGAATAACATTTCTACCGCTTCACCCGGTAATTTAACTTCTAACTCCATTCTCGCAATCTTCGTTACTAACTCATTCTGAGTCGTTAATATTGATAGCTTTTCCCTACCTTTCATACTTAGCGCATTGGCTACTACATTTGCCTTTCCTGGATGATCTAAGATATCACAATCGTAATCTTTTATCAACTCTAACCACCTTTGTGACACCCCCAAAACAGGTATACATCACCCATCTTGGGTTGCCAGATATATGGTACAAAATTCAATTACAACTTAATTATACAACAGTCGTGTAAAATACAATAAAACATAATCTAAAAGTTTTAATAAGAATATTGTCATCTAGACAATATCCACACTCAATGGAGTCCTCATTACATTTATTGTCACACTATTTTATAGAATAGTGAGGACTACTAAAACAACCATCTAGATCGTCAATCCGCTTCTCCCGACCAAATTTCAACTATATTCTCATTTCAAGAGAAGAAAAGGAAAGAAAAGGGTGAGCTCAACTAGCCCAAAGAAGAAACATTATGACTAAGATAATGCGAATAAATTATCCTTAGCCTTCAACAAAGATAACAACTGATAGAATACAATAGACAACAAGTTTTAACTGCAGCGGAACAAGCAATCCATTAGAAGAGTCAAGTAGAGCATAAAATCTACTATCTTCTATGATTTAAAAAGTTTTTCATCAACTTTATCGTTGAGACACAACTTAATAAATAAAATTGAATCATCCCTGCACTACAGCTAAGGATATTCATGTAATCATCAATGGTCTTGATTATACCGAATAATCCCTGATCATAATCATACCAACAACTGTCCATCAATGAACTACAGGCCAATGATGACTTTTACCGCATCATTCATCACATTAAAGTCATGATTATACCAAATAATCCCTGGTCATAATCATACCAAGTTCATCTATGCACGTAAGCCAAAGATGACTTTCATCACAATATAAGCTTGAGGATCATGACAAGGACGTAATAATTCAATAAAACAAGTTCAAGGATAAATTTTAAACATTTATAATTTAATTTATCCAGAAATCAATAACGTCCAAATTGTCAACATAATACTGCTTTGTAAAGTAAAATTCAAGAATAATATTCATGTACCAAAAATAATTTGGACAGAAAAGAAATATATTTTTTGGTGAATAGTACCCCATGAATAGTACTTCGGGAATAGTACCAGTGAATAGTACCCCGACACAAAAAGTGTCCCAAATACCCGAGTGAATGATACTAGAGTGAATAGTAATTGGGTGAATAGTAACCCATGAATAGTAACTCATGAATAGTACTCCAACACGAAACGTGCCCCAAATTCCTGAGTGAATAGTAACCCATGAATAGTAACTCATAAAAGAAAAATACCAAAGAAATTGATATTCCATGACGAGTACAAAAGAAATGATATCTCATACGAGTATAATAGAATATACGAAACTGCAAATGGATTTTCACCCGCCATTCGATAATCCACGTAAACAGGTAATTTCCATAATTTAATAAAGAATGAATACAAAAGATCATTCACCATGCATGCGGTAGTCCACGTAGACAGGTTATTCCAATAGAATAATAAAGAATGGAATAACAAAAGAATTCATCAGGCATGCAATAGACCGCACAGACAGGTTATTCCCAATAGAATAATAAATAATGGAATAACAAAAGAATTCACTAGGCATGCGATAGACCGCGCAGACAGGTTATTCCCAACAGAATAATAAATAATGGAACCACTTCATGCGTAATAATATGCACGCATGTGATATTCCAATGTAATAATAACGAATGAAACTAAAGTCATGCAGAATCCGCATGCATGTGATATTCCAACATAATAATAAAGAATGGAATAACAGAAGAATTTCACCATGTATGCGGTACTTCGCATAGACATGTTATTCCAACATAATAATAAAGAATGGAATAACAGAAGAATTTCACCTTTTCTTTCATTCAATCCGTTCCCCGACCAGTCCCAACTATATTCTCATTTCCTGAAGAGAACAATGAAAGAAAAGGGTGAGCTCAACTAGCCTAGTAAGAAATATTATGACTAAGATAATGCAGAATAAATTATCCTTAGCCTGCAACAGTATAACAACTGATAAAATACAATAGACAACAAGTTTTAACTGCAGCGGAACAAGCAATCCATTAGAAGAGTCAAGTAGAGCATAAAATCTACTATCTTCTATGATTTAAAAAGTTTCTCATCAACTTTATCGCTGAGACTTAGCTTAATAAATAAAATTAAATCATCCCTGCACCACGACTAAGAATATTCATGTAATCATCAATGGTCATGATTATACCGAATAATCCCTGGTCATAATCATACCAACAACTGTCCATCAATGAACTACAGGCCAATGAGGACTTTTACCACATCATTCATCACACTACAGTTATGATTATACCGAATAATCCCTGGTCATAATCATACCAAGTCCATCTATGCACGTAAGCCAAAGATGACTGTCATCACAATATAAGCATGAGGATGATGACAAGGACATAATAATTCAATAAAAACAAGTTCCAGGATAAATTTTAAAGATTTATAATTTAATTTATCTAGAAATCAATAACGTCCAAATTGTCAACATGATACTGCTTTGCAGAGTAAAATTCAAGAATAATATTCATGTACCAAAAATAATTTGGACAGAAAAGAAATATATTTTTTGGTGAATAGTACCCCGTGAATAGTACTTCGGGAATAGTACCCCGTGAATAGTACCTTGACACGAAAAGTATTCGAAATACCCAAGTGAATGATACTAGAGTGAATAGTAATCTGGTAAATAGTAACTCGTGAATAGTACTCCGGCACGAAAAGTGCCCCGAATTCCCGAGTGAATAATACTCGAGTGAATAGTAACCCATTAATAGTAACTCGTAAAAGAAAAATACCGAAGAAAATGATATTCCATGACGAGTACAAAAGAAATGATATCTCATACGAGTATAATAGAATATACGAAACTGCAAATAGATTTTCACCCGCTATGCGGTAATCCAAGTAGACATATCATTTTCACAATTTAATAAAGAATGAATACGAAGGATCATTCACCATGCATGCGGTAGTCCGCGTAGACAGGTTAGTCCAACAGAATAATAAAGAATGAATAACAAAAGAATTCACCAGGCATGAGATAGACCGCACCGACAAGTTATTCCCAACAGAATAATAAATAATGGAATAACAAAAAGAATTCCAAATGCGATAGTAATCGCATGCATGAGTTATTCCCAATAGAATAATAAATAATGGAACTAAGTCATGTAATACGCATGCATGTGATATTCCAATGTAATAATAAAGAATGGAACCAGTCATGCGTAATCGAATGCATATGATATTCCAAATGTAATAATAAAGAATGGAATAATGTAAGAATTTCACCATTTATACTAAAGATTGTGATGTAGGCAAAGTTATTCCAACATATAAATAAAGAATGGAATAATGTAAGAATTTCACCATGTATGCGGAATCAGATAGATAAAAGTTATTCCAACATAATAATATGGAATGGAATAATGTAAGCTCTCTTCATGAATACTAAAGAAATAATACCCTTACCTTAGAAGAAAAGCGGATCTTTGGAATAGTGAGGTAGCATACTTTCTTCTTCTTTCTCTCTATAATTTCTCTCTATAATAATTGCTCTATAGATTTAGTGAATTGGTGAAAAATAATGAAGGAATGAGCTTCTATTTATAGGAAAGTATAGTTTCAATAATTGCATATTTTGGGGCTCGAAATATTATAGTATAATACCTTCCTCTTTTCCTTCATTTTTAATTTGGTCCTGCAAGTATTATCAAACTTGCACCACCTCTCCTAATAGTAAATCATGTGAATCAATAGTTCTAGACATGTCAAAATACGAATTACAGTATAGTACCTCTATCTATACCTCCATTTTTAACTTAGTCATGCAAGTATTATCAATATTGCACCACCTCTCCTAATATTACAATAATGTGAATCAATAGTACACACATGTGAACTAATAGTTATAATTATGTGAATCAATAGCAATTAATTACTCATTTATCTGATTAATTACCCGGTTGGTCAATATAACCTCCAGACATCAATTAATAGCGAAATAAATGCCGATTTCCACTAACACTAATAATTCCAACACAATGGAACTATCAATTTCATCTTTAATCAACACGAACTTATTCATCATTAATATTATAATTCTCAATATTTAACAACCAGGTTGTTCCCAGGAAAGAAGGGGCTTTTCGATAAGGATTTCTCCTTATTGGCGCACAATTAGGTGACCAAACCTCTCATTGACAGAACTTCTAGACATTGTTAATATTGCAAATAATAATATGAATAACTTTGCCATCTCAATTATTGATTTAATAATATATCATATTATGCAGATGATATTGTGACAATAATTGAATCAATAATATGGGAGATATGGTGCAACAATTATTGTAGCAATAATTGAGTATAACTGAGTGACTTATAACGTAAGCATCAATAATCAATACCGTGTGCTACTATGCAACCACGCGTATTACTGTACTTTTACTACCGAGTAGCTCAACAGTTTTAACGGTAACACTTTTGCCGTTATTTTTATAAAATTATAATTCTGTAGTTTTCTAACTATGACAATACTTCCGTTGTGGAGTCCACCAATGATTGTGCCGTCGTACAGATATTCTCCGATAAAAAGAATATTCCCCGTTAAAATGAATATTCCCCGACCAATCGAATATTATATAACCACTTGCATACTTTGTAAAATTTATAAATATTACCCACAACTATAACACTATCTCAAATCCACACCATAATATTCAAAAATATATTTCAAGAAAATAAAATCTTTATTCATAAAATTTGGGGTCTTACAACCTTTCTTGCCTCATATTCAACTTTTTCTGTGTGAAGATATATTTCAGATTTTTATGGTCCGTGTATATCTCACACTTCTCCCCGTATAAATAATGTCTCCATATTTTTAAGGCAAAAACTACAACTGCCAATTCTAGGTCATAAGTAGGATAGGTCTTCTCATAATCCTTCAACTGACGTGACGCATATGCAATGACCTTGCCATGCTGTATGAGCACGCAACCCAGTCCTCTATGCGAAGCATCGCTATAAACTACAAAATTCCCCGTATCGTCTGGCAAAGACAATACATGTGCCTCACTTAACCTCCTTTTTAGTTCCTGAAAACTATTTTCACACTTCTCCGTCCAAACATACTTTACAGACTTCCACGTCAAATTCGTCAACGGAGTAGCTATTTTAGAAAAGTCCTGAATGAACCTTCTATAGTAACCCGCTAACCCCAGAAAACTCTGAATCTCAGATGGTATTTTTGGTTGTTCCCAATTATTAACTCCTTCCACCTTCGCCGGATCCACAGAGATGCCATCTTTATCAATAACATGTCCTAAAACTGCACTCTTTCAAGCCAAAATTCACACTTAGTGAATTTTGCATAAAACTTCTCCTTCTGTAGTGTTTCCAACACTATCCTTAAATGTTCATCATGATCTTCTGGCATCTTAGAATAGATTAGAATATCATCAATGAACACTACGACAAACTTGTCCAAATACTGTTTGAACACTTTGTTCATCATATCCATAAATGCGGCTGGCGCATTAGTCAACCGAAACGACATAACCAAAAACTCGTAATGACCATAATGAGTTCAGAACACCGTCTTAGGTACATCCTCCTTCCTTACTTTCAACTGATGGTACCCCATACGCAAATCTATCTTAGAAAAATACTTTTCCCCTTTCAACTGATCAAATAGATCATCGATCCTGGGAAATGGGTATTTATTCTTAATCGTTAACTTGTTCAACTCTCGATAGTCGATACAAAGTCGTAACGACCCATCCTTCTTCTTTACAAACAATACAAGTGCTCCCCACAGAGACATATTCGGTTGAATATACTTCCTGTCTAATAGTTCTTGTAATTGAACCATTAAATCCCTCATTTCTACCAGCGCCATCCTATATGGTGCCCTAGAAACTGGTGTCATACCCGGTAACAGATCAATCACAAACTCAACCTCCCTATTCGGCGGAAGACCCAGTAATTCATCAAGAAATACAACCGCGAACTCTTGAATTATAGGTATCTATTCCAATGATGCTCCCACTCTTTGGGTATCCACAACACAGTAAAGATAACCTATACACCCCTTCCTTAACATTTTCCTTGTTTGTGTCATCGTTAGACAACAAGAGCGTCTCGGTGATTTACTACCGTAGAACACTACCTTGGTTTTCTTAGAAAGCTGAAGGTTCACACTTTTTCTATGACAATCTATTATAGCCTTATGGTTAATCAACCAATCCATACCGAGAATTACATCGAATTCTCTTAACCTTATTGGTATTAAATCTATCGATAATTTGTTACCTCTAATATCTACGCAGAAATTCCTATGAATATGTTCAATGGTAATTATCTCTTCGTTTACTACTTTAACGTCTAAAGGTATCTCTAATCTTTCTAGGAGTAAACTTAATCGCTTAGCAAATTAAATGTTATAAAAGAAAAAGTAGCACCCGAGTCAAATAACACATAAGCATTTATTTCATTAATTAGAATGATACCTGCTACTACATCTGCCGATGCAACCGCATCTTGGACAGTCATATTAAATGGCCAAGCTGAGGGTCTACCCAACGATGGTGTTGGTCCAGTAATGGCTAACTTACCACTACTAGTACCCTTACTACCCTCTGACCCCTTCTTCAGGCAATTTCTTGCCATGTAGTCCATCGACCCACAAACAAAACAACCATGGTTCTTCTTAGGATTAGGACAAATGGGTGATATGTGACCCTCCTACCCACAGTTATAACAAACCAATTTCCCTTTTAGACAGACTCCTAAATGAGTCTTCTCGCATGTCTTGCATGCCTCCATCCTACGCTTAGGATCCCCATGTTTCACCCCAGTATTCCCAGAGTTGAAATTTTTTCTCTTGGATAAACTACCACTGCCACTAGCTCCTTCCACCTTGGGTCCTCCTTCTCCCTTGCCCTTATTATTCCTCTGCTTGTGGTATTGACTCAAAGCCTCACTACCACCCTATGCAATGATTTTCTTCTCCAGAATGGTCCCATAAGAGGCACTCTAGAAAACAGAAATCCTACTATAAAGACAGGGTTTCATGCCTTGCTCAAACTTACGAGCCTTCCTCCTTTCTGTGTCCACTTGGTGTGGAGCAAACCTTGCCAATTCATTGAATTTGGCCGCGTATTGAGGAACCAACCTGTCCCCTTGTTTAAGTTATAGGAACTTAATCTCCATTCTCCCCTACATGCTAGTAGGAAAATAGTTCTCGAAGAATACCTTCTTGAACTGTTCCCACGTAACCGCATTAGTTCTAGCCTCACCCTGGTGAGCCTCCCACCAGAAGTTGGCTTCCCCTTTCATCATGTAGGTCACAAAAGAAGTCTTTTGCGCCTCAGCTACGTTTGTAATAACAAACACCTTTTCTATTTCTTTCACCCATGTTTGCGCTTCTATTGGGTCCGTAGTTCCTTTAAACTCCGGCGGACCTACTCTTTTAAACTCTTTGAAAGAAGTCGTTCTAGCTACCCTAGGTACTGCGGGTGCTCTACCCTCAGTTTGGTTAAATGCAGCCGTTACTAAATTAATGAACTCTTTCATAAAGTTATTCTGACCCCCTTAATTATAATTATGAGATTTAGCTTCCTGATTACATTGTCTTCTTCTTGGCGGCATTATTCTGATTAAATAAATAAAGTTTCATTATCATCTATTTACTTATATAGTTATCATTCAACAACAATAACTCATACCATAACAAAGCACATTGAATAAAAACTTCATTATTTTAATATGTTTCTTTATAGTTCAAAACTATTTAAAACTTGATTTCATAGCCAAAACCTATTACATTACTATCCCGCGATTAACTTCTACAAAAATTGGGATTTACAAAAAGACTACCCTTTAATTATACAAAAGAGGGTTTTACGTCACTACACATATACAAAAAGATCTACCAATCTACTAACACTGCCTCACAACATTCTCATGCTTCTGATTTGCTAGATTCGAAATAAAATCCTGACAAATAGTATATCGATTCTGTCCCGACTCAATGTAATAACAAACAATTTTTAGCTTAGAATCCTCGTGAGCACTATTATGGATGTAGGACATCCGTGCTATTTTCTAGTTCTTCTCAACCAGTTCCTTACGAAGCTCTACAACTTCTTTCTTATAGTCTCTCGCATTATTCGTCATAAGCACCTTCTCATCGTGCTCTAAGTCAAAATCTTCTTCTGCAGACTCCTTCACATCATAGAGATCACTAATCTCTTTATTCTAGTTCTGCACAACAGTGTGCAGTTGCACATTACGGTCAAGCACTGCTAGATACAATGCCCTCATTGTGTTTGGAGGTGTTGGCTCTAGTGCATGTACCACCATATTGAACGATGCTACCTCCATCTCCCCATCCCAATCGACCACCATATCCAGGTATGATGTCGATCCTAGGTTCTGCATATCCTCCTCTGAATAGTCCTCCTCTGGCTCGGACTCTTCTAGGATCACTAATGGTACTTCTGCCAAGGGCCTAGTTACAGGCTCTACCTGATTCACGGATTCTTCGCTTACCACGTGTATATCTCTATACATCAAGCTATCGATGGACATCTACAATAACACATAACATGTTGATTAGTACATAACACATAATAATATAAGCACAAATCACATTTAGTTTATTTAAGGTTAATTTCAATCTTTTAAATCTTTCAATACTGAGTTTCATAAATACTTATTAACTCATTCGAATTGAGTTCAATTCCTTCAAACTTCTCCTTTTCTAACGACGTTTTTAGCCTAAGGTTCTTCCCCCCTTAAGTTTTATAATTTAATGCTTTGATACCAACTTGTGACGCCCCCAAATCTGGGTACTTTCAACCCACAAATATGGTGCTACACGGTACTACTATCTATACATTCATTCCATTGAAACAACATTAAAATGATTGTATTTACTAACTTCTTGTTACAATAATAATAAATCATTTCCCAGGTTCTATAACCGAATACATTCTTTGTTTATCATATTACGATTCTTACAAACATACTAGTCTATTACAGGATAATCTACCTATCCATCTTAGCTATACCTTTATCCCTACTGGGATCATCAGTTCTTTCGGCTTTAGCTGCAATCATATAATTCAAGTAAGAAGTGAGCATAACTAGCTCAGCAAGTCTAGCAAAAGATAATACAAAAACCACATCGAAAATTATATGATTATCGTCAATAACTAAACAAGTAGTTACGAAGTACTATAAAACATTGACTAGCACTTCTCATTTCATAACAATAATTCCAAAGTATATATAATAGCTTAGGAATTCTGAACCAATCGAAAGACCATGTACATTCTCTTTTCATTTTATACATAAAAAGGACATCCCAACACTAAGTTCAGAAGTCCGATATTTTTACGAGCACTTCTAGGTGATCATTTATAGTACCTATGTTGATCAACACTCATCCGTTAAACGATTTACGTTTAAGTTTTGGCAACTCACGTGCCCATCGAATAATCGATGAAAAATACATTTGTTTGTTCATATACAAACTTACCTTTGAATTGCATCAAATACTTGGCATAGGATATCGATTAATGTTCTATATTGAAAAACTTGTTAAACAAATCAATCTAACTCTTAAGAATAGTCTAGCCGAGTTAAAATTGGCATTGACCATTTCGTAAAACAATTCATGCATCTATAACATGAATCACAAAAACTTGGCTAACACGAAGGTTAGACAAGAGTTAGAAAACTTGGCTTCAAGCGTCTTCAAATACAACATTCAACTATTCTTGGTCTTAATAGTATCTACATGATATATTCACATAGCACACTGTAATTAGCTACCAAACAATCTAATCACATTGTTTTAACCAACTTCTTTCTCTTTTATGTCTTAAGTGAATTTATTTCATTAATAAATTTCAATTCAACTTACTATCCTTTATTATGGCATGTTAACGGCTTACGTTACTAACTGAGACTCGATCATCATTGTTTAATTACCAAAGTTCAAATACATTTTACTTCCGTATATCTAATATTCTTCGTTTAATCTCTATTAAACGATGCTCAAGTTCCTAAAGTCATCACTGAATAAGTGATTTAAGATTGGTCTTACCATGTATATTAAGTACATACATGTTCCACTATTAGTTTACAATCAATTAGAAGTAGAAACCAACTTGTTCAACAAATCTCTACTACCGACGTCATGCGCAGCACTGTACATCCATACTCTATTAATGGCATGCTACGCCAACTAACAATGGCTAATGTCTGGCCTCGTATTTGTGCGCGAGGTCTCTTTATAATAGTGGCGGTGTGGCGCCACTCTCCAGTAGCTAATCTTCCTATTCATGGCGCTGCGGCGCGGCCATTATAGCTTGGGTTGGTGTAATAACCCGATATTTTCTATGTAAATAAATAAGAAATTTTGAATATAATATTTTTTTTATTTAAGAAGGGAATATGTGCCAAGTAATGTGTATGTATATATGTAATAAATAAAATTTATTTATTACATGAATAATTTTAAATAATTTTATTTTAGAATTATTGATCATTATAACGTATATACTTATAATAATTAATTTTATATTAGAAATGTCTTTATTATTTATTTTCTATAAAAATATGATTTTTACATTATTTAAATAATACATGAAATGATTATTAGAATTATAATAATAAATATTTTATTATATGAATTGTTCGTAATACTTAAGTTAATTATTTTAGCTTAATTATTGATGTTGTATATGAAAAATAAATCGAGATATGGAATCCAAACCCTAAATTTGGGTATTGATCAAGGGATGAGAATAATAATATAATATTAATTATATTTTAATTTTTCGATCTATATAAATATGTAATCGTAAATGTGGAGACCGATAATGGTTATTCAATTGTGGTAAATTAGGCATGACCCTCATATCGTGTTATTAAACCCTAATTGTTAAACTTGGGTTATGAGTTCGAGACTGTGTAGTAATGGTGTTATATGAATTTTAATTGTGTATTATATAATTTCGTAATTATGAGAAACCCTAATTATTTTGAAAATCCTAATTTGCTAAAATTAGAAATCCTAATTACTGTTTTAGTAAATTATAATGATAATTAGGAAACCCTAATTGTTAATTTGGGAACCCTAATGATGTTAAGGAACCCTAATTATTTAAACCCTAATTTTCTATTAAAAACCCAAATTTCTATTAAAACCCCTAATTTAATTAGTGTGTTTAAAATTAAAATTTTATTACACTTTAATTTTTATTTCTCCAAATCCTAGAAATTATTTGGAAAACTTTAAGATGTAAAATCTAGTGATTAAACCCTAGATTCAATAACATTGGACAAGAATACCCTTGAAATTTAATATAATTACCGAAATACCCTTTTATCCCATTAGTTGAATTATTGCTAGCAAATCTTATCCAATCTTGTAGCCACCCTACCCTATCAACCTAGCAGCTACATGACCAGCATATCAGATTCAATTCACCAGCCATGTTCATTACATCAATTTAATTGCATGGATTAAGAGAGAGAAAATGCATTATTACTTTATTTGTGCAACAAACACCTAGCCATACTCTCTCAAGACCAAACCCATGAAATTCCCTTGTTAGATCAGTCCATGATCAAGCCCCACGATTACCAGTAGCAGATCAGAAGAACAAAATCAGAATCAAAGCTTAGAAAAGGTATAAAAACCCTAGCCTCAAATCTGTCCAAAAATTATGTGTTAGATGTTAATTTTGAATGTTAGAATATGTTGGTTGCAGTCTATTTTGATGATCTGGGTTGGTAGTTTACGGATCCATAACATCTAAGTCTTCTAATTGATGATTTTTCAATATCTGGAAAATTTGTTTTTGGGTCTGACAACCGAATGTCAGATCGTCTACATCTTAGTGTGTTTATTTATTTGATGTTTTAAGTGTTGATTATTGTAGTATGATATGAGATCTTTACTCTAAAAGTTGAATCAAGCTCATAGCATGAATAGATTGTCAGATATGGTTGGTCAAAGGTCGTTGAACGACCATGACCAAACCATTTCTGGGCAACCCAAAAGTCATTTCAGTCGACAACGCTTTCAATCGATTGATTTGATCGGTGTGTTTTATGACGATTAGTTGGTGTTGTTGTAATTAGATTGTTGTATGTTGTATAAAATTTAGATCTATGCCTCTATATTCCTTATTATATCAACAGAATCTTTGTAGTAGATGGTCAAAGTAGACCATCCGGTAATATTTTCCATTTTCTGGAATTTCCAGAAATTGTATGAACGAGTTTTCTGACATAGTTTGACCGTCGTGTATCTGCTTTATTTGTTGATGTTATGACAAGGTTATGTGATAGATCTGTAGTCGTAGGTGTTGTCTACAAGCATGAATTGATAGATCGCAAAAACATTTCATATATTTCAAGTTATGAGGATCGTAAGTTGCCTACTCGGACTTTTCTTCATTTCTGGAAACCCAGAAATGAAGAACAGCTTCTGACAAAGTTTTCCACAGCCTAGATCTTTTTGGTTTCTTATGTTTTGGCCATGTTTCTTGTTAGATAATGTAGTGTTGAATTTGAACTACATGATCGATGTTTAATTATTCGTAAAAATTATAAGTTAAGAATTATTATTGGTCAAACATGCCTACTTCAGAACAAGCTTCAAGGTTACGGGTTACAATGATGGTTACGTCGCTATAGTGGTCTTTAATGAGCTTTTGAATAAAATTATATTTTTCTTAAATAATTAGTATAAATTAGTTTTAATTATTTTAAGTATATTTCATAAATATTTAATATTTTTGAAATATTATTAGTATTTAATTTATTTAATTATAATATTAAATAAATTAGATAAAAATGATTTTTATATTTAAAAATCATTTAAAATTATGTTATGATATAAGAAAATATTTTAAGTTATTTTTAATGACTTTTAATATTTTGTGATAAATTTCATTAATAAATTAATATTAATGATAATTAATTAATTTAATAAATGAATTAAATAAATTAATTAAAATAATTTTATTATATTAAAATTCATTTTCATAATAATAAGGTATTTAAAAATATTTGAAGTTATAAAATATAACTTTCAATATTTAAAGGTAAATTTTATTAATTAATTATTATTAATGATATTAAAGTTATTTAATAATTATATTAAATAATTTAGTTTAAAATGATTTTAATATTATAATAATCATTTTAAATGAAAATAAAGTGTTTAAAGATATTTGAAGTTATAAAATATAACTTTTCATATTTAAAGGATAATTTCATTAATAATTTAATATTAATAACTATTAATTTATTATTAATGATATTAAATTTATTTAATAATAAATAGTTTAAAATGGTTTTATTAATTTCAAAATCATTTAAAAGGAAATAAATGAATTAAAAATATTTTAAGTTATAACTAATGAATTTTAATATTTTGATAAATAATAAATTAATATTCTAATAATAATGGTAATTATTTAAAATGATTTTAAATGTTTTAAAAATTATTTAAGTGTAATATTAATACTTTAAAAATATTTTGAGTTATTATAAATAACTTTAATATTTTGGCAATGGTTTCATTAATAGTTTTATATTAATTAAATATTAATGATAATAGAATTAGTTAATATTTAAATCATTTAATAATGATTTCGGTGTTTGAAAATTCATGATAAAGTATAATAATTATTTAAAAATTATTATAAGGCTATGAAAAATAATATGACTGATATTTAAAATATCTTAACGAATATTAAACTACACGATAGAGTCTTAGACTCGATATTTACCCGATAAAGCCGTCGGCACACCGAAATATTTTAGAAATTGATCTTGACTTATATAACCAGAATCCTAACCACATCCACACATTCTAGGTCATAGAACGACCATCATACAACTTACTCACATAAATAATCAATTAAATTCATTTAATCCACAAAATAAAATAAAAAATTTATTCATATAAAAGTCCGATTTTCTCGGGCGTTACATTCTCCCCCCCCCCCCCTATAAGGATTTTGTTCCCAGAATCTCGCTATAATTACATAAACAAATGGAGAAAATTTTCCTTCATTTTACTCTCGAGTTCCCATGTTGCTTCTTCGGCATTGTGGTTCCTCCAAATCACCTTCACCGAAGGTATTATCTTATTTCTCAAGACTTGTTCCTTCCTATCAACAATTTAAACTGGAAGTTCTTCATACGTTAAGCCTTTTTTATCTGAATAGATTCCTACTCTATTACATGTTTGTAGTCTGGTTTATAAGGACACAACACTGACACGTGAAACACATTGTGCATACGTTCCATCCTTGGAGGTAAAGCTACTTCATAAGCTACCTCTCCTACCCTTCTTAAAATTTCAAAAGGTCTTATAAACCTTGGACTTAACTTCCCTTTCTTTCCAAAATGTATCTTCCATTTCCAAGGCGATACTTTCAGAAAGACATACAAACCTGCTTCAAATTCTCTCTTCTCACGGTGAGGATCTGCATACTTCTTTTGCCTATCTTGAACCGCTACCAAGCGAGTACATATTAGCTTTACCATGTCTGCCGTCTGTTGTACCATCTTAGGTCCCAACATCCGACATTCCCTTACTTCATCCCAGCACAGTGGAGTTCTGCACTTCCTCCCATATAACGCTTCATAAGGCGACATGCCTATACTAGCATAAAAACTATTGTTGTACGCAAATTCCACCAAAGATAGATGTTCATCCCAACTTCCCTTAAAATCTATAATGCAAGATCTTAAAATATCTTCTAGCGTTTGAATTGTTTGCTCACTTTGTCCATTCGTCTGAGGATGATATATTGTACTCAACTTCACCTGCGTTCCCATTTGCTCTAGCAAACTCCTCCAAAAGTTCGATGTGAATTGTGGATCACGATCTGAAACAATCAAAACAGGTACTCCATGTCTAGAAATAATTTCTTTGATATAAAGTTTAGTCAATTGCTCTAAGTTATACCTGTCGGAATGAAGAATGAAGAATTGTCGGAATTTGCACGATTGGATGATAAACGTCGAATACTTAAAATTCTCGGAATGGAAGTCAAATTTTGTGTTTGATCACGAAACCATTGTTTTCTAATAGAGACAAGTTATAATGAGCATTTAAGAGTTGCGGACTAGAAAATGACCGGATTCCGACTTAGAAAGAAGAAACGAGCGTTGAACGTTCACGAACGTTTATCATTTACGTTAAAAAATGAACCAATAGGTGACCTACCAACTTCTTTCTCTTCTATGTCTTAAGTGAATTTATTTCATTAATAAATGTCCATTCGACTTACTATCCTTCATTACGGCTTATTAACGTTTTATATTATTAACCGAGACTCGATTATCATTGGTTAATTACCAAAGTTCGATTATTTTTTACTTTCGTATATCTCGTATTCTTCGTTTAATCTCTATTAAACAATGCTCAAGTTCCTAAAGTCATCACTAAATAAGTGATTTAAGATTGGTCTTACCATGTATATTAAGTACCTAAATGCTCCATTATTGGTTTACAATCAATTAGAATTAGAAGCCAACTTGTTCAACAAATAAATACTACCGACGTTGCTATGCGCCTGCACATCCATACTCTATTGAAAGTCAATGCCTTACCGACTAAATGATGGCTAAGGTCGGTCTCGGTGTTTGACGTGAGATCTCTTTATAATAGTGGCGTTGTGGTGCCACTCTGCAGTAGCTAATCTTCCTATTCACAGCGCTGTGGCGCAGCCATTATAGCTTGGGTTGGCGCTGTGTCACCTTCCCTGAGCCTTTGATTTTTTTTTTAATTTTCTCTTCGATTCTTCCCGGACTCATAACTTAGTCATTTTAAGTTGGAATCCGCTCATTCAAAAGCCATTTTCTTTACTTCGATTTCATCAAGACAAAAATAGTTTTTAAATTTGTTAACAATGAATTCAATAACGCATTCGTTAAACGTTCTTGAGCGTTCAAAGCTCGTTTTCTTCTTTATAAGTCAGAATTTGACCGTTCTTGAATACGTTATACTGCGCTATGCCATCGAAAACCAAGGTTTTCGAATGATTTCAACATTTAACGTCTAATTTCGTAAAATTCGCCATAACTTCGTTACTCGTGTTTTATACGCCAAATCAAATGGAATCAATCAATTGATTCACTATCTACATCCTAACCAAGCAATATTCATATACTCTATAAATGATGGTTTTCAATTTGTCCATCAACAACCAAATCAATATTAAATGGTTTTATCGGTTTAAACTTACTTCAACACTTACGATTTCTACTTAAACATGACTTGTAAATGGTTAATTCAGTATTAGCCATCCTTATTCCTCCAAAAGAGACATGCTCCACCAATTCATGATTCTCTACGAAAATTAAATGTAAACGAATCAAAAACTAAGGTTTTACGAGTTATTACCTTTACGTTCTTCGCGTTCTTGCTAAAAACTCTTATGATTTACTTCAAGCTCACTTGATTACTTGTTTTTAACTCTTTCTCTCTCTCAAATTATATTGGTCAATGTTTGTAAAACATCAAATGAACTAGCTAAGCTTCCTTTTATAGGAAAATCTAATTGGAGGGCAAAATAGTCTTATGGTAACCTCCTTACTATTCATCACCTCCACAACAACTTAGCCACCAAGTAAACCTTTACTTGGCCACCAAGTGGACAGCCCACGTGCCTTGTGGGTCCCCCAATGGGTTGCCCCATGGGTTTTACCCATCCGGTGATCCATCGGTTCGATCCACGGTTCGGTTTCTTGGATCGGGCTTGATTTAACCTAACCTTGGGCCTTAACAATACTATTACTTGGGCTTCATTTCAAAAAACCTTGGGCTTGATATAATCCAAATCCAATTGGATTCTAAAAAGTCCATAAACTCAAAGTCCAATAAGAACAATTCGTATTCTACGCATATAACTCACGTATTCTCTTCGTTTAGTATTCGTACGATATTCGTATTATACGTCGTAATGTTGTTCATACTATACTCGTATACTAACTAGTATTATACTCGTATATCATACTATAATAACCCTAATCATTATACGCATTTCATTTCCTTCTCGGAAATCACTTTCCCTAACCCTTAGGTTTTAAGTCCACAAGCGAAAACTTCGTTTGCCATAACTGAAATATTATTGGATATTCCATCTTGTCTTAGAATTCTATAATTACGCATTTCTCAGAATTTCAAACTTAATTCCCGAACAGAAACGGATGAATAGTGTTTTTACAAAAATTTCTCGGAAAACTTTTATTTTCATCTTGGAAATTAAAAACAATTAATTCTAGCACATAGTCAGAATCCTAACCACATTCGCACATTCTAGGTCATAGAACGACCTTCATACAACTTACTCAAATAAATAATCAATTAAATTCATTTAATCCACAAAATTAAATAAAAATTTTATTCATATAAAAATCCGATTTTCTCGGGCGTTACAGTTACAGAATTCCAACATTCTGTAACTAATGAACCAAATATGCCTAATTTTATATTGACCTAGTCTCCTACCATCTCTCACTCTACAAATATTTATTCTACTCCAATCATAGAGTCACCCATTCAGAAAGCACCGATATCACCTCCTCCTAAAACTCAACCTCACACCCTGCCCCTCCTTCATATATCCCCTCATCATTAACCAATAAATATTTTGATCGTGATCTAGTTCTCTACAATCTGCACAATCAAAATACTAGAGCCTCTCCTCCAAATACTCAGCAACTCCTTGAGCTTATCTCAGATCTTTCCACCAAAATGGAGCTATCTAATGCATTCCAGAAGGTGACCAAGGATATTCAAGAAGATCTTGAAACCCACTCCGAGCTCGTTCATATGAGGCTGACCCATTTGATCGATGCTGCCAATACCCTCCCCAGCAATCTAAGTACTGAGCTTACAAAGAAGCTCAAGGAGATCATCAAGGATATGATCCAAAGTATCAATGAAAGGGATTAAATTCATTTTCAGGCTGCCAAGAAGCACAAGGAAGCAGTTCTCCTGCTGCAGAAGACTCAGGAATCTCAAAATAAACTTATGATTGAATGTCTCTCATGTCTACAAACCTCAATGAAAGAATTCCAAGCATTCTCAATGGGTCAAATGCTACAAACAGACACTGTCTTGGCAATTCTCTAAAAGAACACATCTCGAACTGATTCTCTTGTTCAAGAAAGTTGTGAAGACATTGCTCAATCTAAGAATCATCTCTATGAGCTCGTTCACGACATGAATCGTCTGTCTGAAGACATTCGAACCCTTGATGCTTACATAAAGGGGAGGAATAAAGGGGAAGGAGAGAAAGGAAAAGACAGAGGCAAACTCATTGCTCAATCTTCAAGGAGCCCTCCCTTAAGACAACCTCATTGTGACGCCCCCAAAATAGGTATAAATCACCCATCTTGAGTCGCCAAATACATGGTACAGAAATCAAATACAAACTTCTTTAATACAACTGTCGTGTAAAAATACGAAAAAATATAGCTGAGATTTTTACATGAATATTGTCTCATAGACAATATCAAAACTCAAATTTAATCCTCATTACACTTATTATCACACTAAGTAGTGAGGACTACTAAAATAACCATCTCGGACTGTCACTCCATTCCCTGACTAGTCCCGATTACGTTCTTATTTCTAGAGGAGAACAATGAAAGCAAAAGGGTGAGCTCAACTAGCCCAGTAAGAAATATCATGACTAAGATAATGCAGAATATATTATCATTAGCCTTTAACAGTGTTAAAATGATAAAATACAATAAACATCAAGTTTAACTGCAGCAAAATAAGTGATCCATTAGAAGAGTCAAGTAGAGCATGATATCTACTATCTTCTATGATTTAAAAAGTTTTTCATCCACTTTATCGTTGAGACTCAGCTTAAAAAATAAACCACATCATCGAATAATCCCTGCACTATGGAACCAAGGATATTCATGTAATCATCAATGGTCATGATTATACCGAATAATCTCTGGTCATAATCATACCAACAATTGGTCATCAATGCACTACGGGCTAATGCGGACTTTTACCACATCATTTGTAACATTACGGGTCATGATCAACCGAATGATCCCTGGTCATAATCATACCAATCAACAGTCCGTCTATGCACGTAAGCCACATACGACTTTCATCACAATATAAGCATGAGGATGATGACAATGATATAAGCATTAATCAAACGAAATCAAGGATAAATATTAAAGACTTTAAATTTATCTAGAGTTTAAAAATATCTAAATTGTCAACATAATACTGCTTTGTGGAGTAAAATTCAAGAATAATATTCATGTATCAAAAATAATTTGGACATAAAAGAAATATATTTTTTGGGTGAATAGTACCCCATGAATAGTACCCTATGAATAGTAGTTTGGGAATAGTACTTTGTGAATAGTACCCCGACATGAAAAGTGCCTCGAATACCCGAGTGAATAGTAATTGGGTGAATAGTAACTCAGTAAATTATAACTCATGAATAGTATTCCGACATGCAAAGATCAATAATTATCAAGAAAGCTCAGAATAATATTTCCATAAAAAGATATTGGATGAAGCGCAAATATCAAGGATATTCTACTAATTTCACAGAGTATATAAGCAATACTTTAACAGGATGAGGGTATAATCAGGAATATGAGACGAAATAATATTACTCACATACTACAAAGTATGGAAGAAAATATTATTCCTTATGAATACTGAACAAAAATAATATCCCTTACGAATACAAAAGAAATAATACCCCTTACCTCAGAAGAAAACTGGATACTGGAATAGTGAAGTAGCAGACTTCTCTTCTTCTTTCACTCTATAGCTTCTCTCTCTATAATTGCTCTTGTGAGTCTTAGTGAATTCGTGAGAATGAAAGAAGAATGAGCTTCTATTTATAGGAAAATATAGTTTTGATAATTGCACGTTTTGGGGCTCAAAATATTACAGTATAATACCTTCATCTTTTCCTCCATTTTTAATTTAGTCCTACACGTATTATCAAACTTGCCCCATCTCCCATAATAGTACATGCATGTGAATCAATAGTACATTCATGTGAATTAATAGTTTTATACATGTGAAAAAATAGCTATAGTATAGTACCTTCATTTATACCTTCATTTTTAATTTAGTCATGCAAGTATTATCAATCTTGCACCACCTCCCCTAATAGTACATGCATGTGAATCAATAGTACATACATGTGAACAAATAGTTATAGGCATGTGAATTAATAGCAATTAATTGCTCATTTATCCGATTAATTACCCGATTGGTCAATATAATCTATAAAAATAAATTATTATCGAAATAAATGTCAATTTTCACTAGCACTAATAATCCCAACACAATGGAAATATCAATTTCATCTTTAATCAACACGAATTATTCATCATTAATATTATAACTCATAATATTAAATAACTAGATCATTCCCAGGAAAGAGTGGGCTTTTCGATAAGGATTTCTCCCTATTGGCGCGCAATTAGGTGACCAAACCTCTCCTCGACATAACTTTCTAGATATCGTCAATACTGCAAATAATAATATGAATAACTTTGTCGTCTCAATTATTGATTTAAAAATATAAAATATTATGCAGATGATACTGTGACAATAATTGAATCAATAATATGAGAGATATTATGTCGTAATTATCAGAAAGCAATAATTGAGTATAACCGAGTGACTTCTCATGTAAGCATCAATAATCAATACAATGTACTACTACGCAAACCACGCCAGACATCTTGCATTTTTTACCAACGGGTATTTTAACAGCTTTAACGGTAAAGCTTTCACCGTTATTTTTATAAAAAGATATTTCTGTCATTTTCTAACTACGACAAAACTATCGTTGTGGGGTCCACCAATGATTGTGTCGTCGTATAAATATTCCCTATTAAAATGAATATTCCCCTTCCAATTGAATATTTTATAACAACTTGCTTACTTTGCAAAATTTGTAAATATTACCAACAACTATAACATTATATCATATCCACACCACAATATTCAAAAATATATTTCCATAAAAAATATTCTTCATTCATAAAAGTTGGGGTCTTACAACCTCCCCTTCTTATGAAATTTCATCCTCAAAATTAGGGTACGTACCTGGTATATCGAAGAGGTGAGAATACCTTGACTTCATTTTAGATTCTAACTCTCAGGCCATTTCCTCAACATCGTGGTTTCTTCACAAAACTTTGACTTGAGGTATAACCTTTAAGCGTAGAATATGATCCTTCTTATCCAAGATTTTAACAGGTACCTCTTCATACGTTAAATCTTCCACTATCTTGTCCGGTTCTAATTTAATAATGTAGTTTAGATCTTTCACATATTTACGTAACATAGATATGTGAAAAACGTTATGAACACGAGACATACTTGTCGGTAAGGCGAGTCTATAGGCCACAGTTCCTACTCGATCGAGGATTTCGAATGGCCCAATAAATCGAGGATTGAGCTTTCCTCTCTTTCCAAATCTTGTAACTCCTTTCCATGGAGTAACACGTAACAATACATGCTCTCCAACATTGAATTCCACGTCTCTTCAATGAAGATCAGCATAACTCTTTTGTCGATCTTGTGAGGTCTTTATATGTTGCCTGATCATTTGAATCTTTTCCATTGTCATGCGTACCAATTCTGGTCCCAACAACATTGCTTCACCCACCTCATCACAGCATACTGGAGAATGACATTTGCATCCATACAACGCCTCGAATGGATCCATGCTAATAATTGATTGATAACTATTATTGTAAGAGAATTCCACCAATGGTAAGAACTTATCCCAACTTCCTTTGAAATCAAGGACACAAAGTCTTAATAAATGCTTAAGAGTTTGAATGGTCCTCTCTAACTGCCCGTCCATTTGAGGATGATATGCCGAACTAAATCATAAATCTGTGCCCATAGCTTTTTGCAAACTAACCCAAAATCGTGAAGTTAATATTGGGTCTCTATCAGAAACTATGGATACTGGCATACCATGCAGTCTTACTATCTCATTTATGTATAAACGAGCAAGACGTTCAAGTGAATAAGTTTCTTGTATAGGTAAGAAATGAGCAGACTTGGTCAATCTATCAACAATGACCCAAATCGCATTTATGCCTTAAGAAACCTTAGGAAGACAAGTAACGAAGTCCATGGTAATGTGCTCCCACTTCCATTCTAAAATTTCAAGTGGTTGCAATGGACCTTTTGGCACTTGATGCTCTGCCTTGACACGCTGACAAGTTAAACACCTTAAGATAAACTCCGCTATCCATCTCTTCATATTACTCTACCAAAATGTATGTCGAAGATCATGATACATTTTGTTACTCCCAGGATGGATTGCAAATGGTGTGTTATGCGCTTACATCATGATATTATACTTTAAATTAGGGTCGTTAGGAACACAAAGTCTAGAGTTGACTCAAAGTATTCCTTCTTCATCGATTCTTGCTTCCGGGATAACACCTTCTTGTACTTTCTTCCTCATACGCATCAGCTTTGAGTCTGTAGCTTGAGCAGCTTTAATTTTATCGATTAAAGTCGATTTTACTCGTATATTTGTCATCATCACGTGGGTCTCTGGAGTCTTTATCTCTATCTCCATCCTTTATAAATCATACAAAATAGGCCTTTGTGTTGACAATATCGCACTTGTACCCATATATGATCTTCTACTTAATGCGTCGGCTACCACGTTCGCTCTTCCACGATGATATTTAATGGTATGGTTGTAATCTTCAATAGCTCGAGCCAACATCTTTGGCGCGAGTTACATTAGTTTTGGGTGAAAAAATATTTGAGGGTTTTAGAAATGGGTTTTGTACTGAGGTCAATAAAAAATTTGATTTCACGCTCTAGGGGTAGGCCAAGAAGTTCTTGTGGAATACGTTAAGAAATTTATTAACGATAGAAATATCATTCAAAATCATGACTTTTATCCAAGACATGGATAACACGTCACATTGATACCTATCAACTTGCCACCGTTATTCATGCCATCCCCTACGGAGAGTCTAGCTTCGGTGCATTCCAAGACTTGGAAGTCACCAGCAAAAGGCTTGAGGCTCTTTACTTATGGCTTAATATGATAATGATTAACTTTAGTGGTTTGGCCACTTGAATTCACATAACAGGTTGGTTAGGAAGGCTAACAACCTTACGAAAACAATCAATTTTAGCATGATGAGTGGTCAACCAATCAATCCCTAAAATCACATCAAATGCAAGTATTTTTAAAGGGATAAGATCGACAGGTAACGCGCGGTTGCCAATCAAACAAGACTTATAAACATTCGATGTAATGAAGGTTTCTCCCAATGGAGTTTCAACAGATAAGTTAAAGTCTAATTTCTCCAAAGTTAAATTTAAACGTTGAGCGCAAATAGGAGAAATAAAAGAATGGGTAGAATCGGTATCAAATAAGGTATAGACTTTGCTATAGTTTATGATTAACTAACCCGTGATAACTTCATTCGCGTTACTCACTTTTTGAGAAGTCACGAAAAACGTTCTTCCTGAAACCACCGACTTTCTTTTGTCCATATCTGTCTTTGGTGCCACTATCCCAGCTAGATTTGATTTCGCTACAGGACAAAATCGAGCTATGTGACCGTCTTTTCCACAACTAAAACATACCTTGGAAGGCTGTAAATAGTTTGGACTTATATGTCCCTCCTCTCCGCATATGTAACATCTAACTGGCGGTCGTTCTCCTCCCCTAGAATTTGTTATTGGTGCTGGTGCTGCTGCCGATGTCTTCCCATTATCGTTAAATCTTCTCTTCTTGAATTTTCCACTTGAATCATTTCTTCTATTATCTTGGCCATGATTACCACCGAAGTGGTTACCATTTCTTGCATGATAATTTCTTTCATGATGGTTATCATGTTCTGATTACCGTTGTCACCGGTACGATTATTATCGTGTTGTTGCTCTTTATCTTTTGGTTTATCTGGCGCATTATTGCGCTCCAATAACTGAGCCCTATTCACTACATCTGAATACAAACACAATTTGTGAAAAATGAGGTATTGACGTATTTCGGGTCTCAAACCTCGCAAAAACATTCCATCATTCTTTCCACATTATCAACCAAATGGGATGCGAATTGGAATAACTCGACAAACTTAGCCTCGTACTACGACACAATTATATTGTTTTGCTCCAACTTGATAAACTCCACATCCTTCATGTGATGAATACTTTAGGGAAAGTACTTGTCATTGAACAGCTCTTGGAACTTCTCCCAATACATTTTGAGTGTGACAGGCTGAGTACGCTTTACTGATTCCCACCAGAAATTTGTTTCTCCCCTCAACATGAAGGTGGCAAAGGGAAACGTTTGCTCCTCGGAGCATCCCAAAACATCAAATATCTTGGTGATCTTCCTTATCTACGTCTCCGCCTTAAGTGGTTTTGGCTCTCAAAAACACTCAGGTGGTCCTAGCTCCTTAAACTGCTTAGCAGTGACCATCCGAGAGTTTCCAGTGTTTCCACCTGCATCTTGAATATGAGTCTCTCTCGTCTGATGTTGCATGAATTGCATGAAGCCTCTGAACATACCATCGTTCATCATCTGGTCGGTGTTGTTGTTTTCCTGAGGATTATTGCCTTCCTGATGCACATTATCCTGGGTATTGATCGTTAGTGACTCAACGGTCTCATGTGCTTCATTGCTTATCTCGACATTTTCGGATGCCATTTTCAAACACTGCCACAAAATAAGAGTTAATTAACATATCACATATTATCCCTATACTATGACCGAACAATTAAATACCAAATAAATTTAGGTAGGTCATACTAGCGAAAGAATTCCCCGTCTCTCCCCTCCTAGTTCTTGTCTCATATCTCAGCCAGGGATCATATGCCTAAGCTTTGATACCAACTCTGACGCCCCAAAATAGGTATACATCACCCATCTTGAGTCGCCAAGTACATGGTATAGAAATCAAATACAAATTTCTTTAATACAACTGACGTGTAAAAATACGACAAAACATAGCTGAGTTTTTTACATGAATATTGTCTCATAGACACTATCCAAATTCAAATTCAATCCTCATGTGGCGAATACTTTCAGGAAAGTATTTGTCGTTGAACAGCTCCTGGAACTTCTCCCAAGATATCTTCAAGACAACAGTTGAGTACGCTTTTACCGATTCCCACCAAAGAATCGCTTCTCCGCTGCAACAACATAAAGGCGAAAAGGAACCTTTGCTCTTCTGAGCATCCCAAGACATCAAATATCTTGGTAATCTGCTTTATCCATGCTTCCGCCAAGTGGTTTTGGCTCTCCTTAAACTCCGGTGGTCCCACTCCTTGAATTGTTTAGCGGTGTGATCGCCTTGAGAGTTTTCCGTGTTTCCACCTACGTTTTGGACAGAGTCGCTTACCGATGTCGCATGAATTCTAAAACCTTTTAAACGCACTGTCGCTCGTCAATCGATCGGTGTTGTTGTTTATGGAGGATTATCGCCATCCCTGTTGCACATTGTCCTCGATTATCGATCTATGGAGAATCAACAGCCTCTTTCCTCCATTGCTATTCTCAACATTCCTGATGCCATTTTCAAACACCGCCACAAAATAAGGGTTAATTGACATGCAATATATTATCCCTATACTAAATCGACCAATTAAATACCAAATAAATTTAGGTAGGTCATACTAGCGAAGGAATTCCCTGCCTCCCTCCTAGTTCTTATCTCACATCTCACCAGGATCATATCCCTAAGCTCGATACCAACCGCGACGCCCCCAAAATTAGGTATACGCCACCCATCTTGGGTCGCCACTTACATGGTACATAAATTCAAATAGCACAAGAAGAAATATTATGACTAAGATAATGCGTAATAAATTATCATTAGCCATCAACAAAGGTTAAACCGATAAAATATAACAAACATCAAGTTTAATCAAGAATCTGAACAAGCAATCCATTAGAAGAGTCAAGTAGAGAATAAAATCTACTATCTTCTATGATTTAAAAGGTTTTTCATGACTTTTATCACGAGACTCATTTTAATAAATAATCCACCTCATCGAATCACCCTCGCACTACGGCCAAGGATATTCTTTAGTATCACGACCACAATTATCCACGCACTACAAAAGCCAAGAATATTTTTGTATTCATTAATGGTCATGATCATGCCAACAACTCGTCCATCAATGCACTACGGGACAATGAGGACTTTTACCACATCATTTGTAACTTTACTACCATGATTACATCGAATAATCCTTGGTCATAATCATACCAAGTCCATCTATGCACCATGTGCCACAAATGACTTTTTTAAAAAATATAAATATGAGGATGATGACAATGATATAAGAATTCAATAAAACAAGTTCAAGAATTAATTTGTCCAAGAACCAATAACGCCTAAATTGTCAACATAATACCGCTTTAGAGTAAAATTCAAGAATGCTCGTAAGAATATTTCAATGAAAAGATATGGATGAAGCGAAATTATCAAGGATATTCCACTAATTTCATGGAGTATAGAAGTTAAAACTTTAACCAACCGAGTATAATAAAGAATGGAATAACAAAAGAAATCACCATGCATGCGGTAGATTCAGATAGAAAGAGTTATTCCAACAGAATACTAAATAATCGGAACTGTGTCAAAGTAATTCGCACCGGCTGTGATGTTCCAAATGTAATAATAAAGAATGGAATAACAATGTAAATCACCATGCATGCGGTACTTAAGACAGATAAAAGTTATTCTAATGTAATACTAATAAGGACGGAATCGTGTCCGGCGTAAAACGCATGCATGTGATATTCCAATGTAATAATAATAAAGATTTTAAACCAGTCCGACGAAAATGTATGCATGTAATATTCCATAGAATAATACAGACGAATTAGGTCCGCAGAAACGCATGCATGTGGATATTCCAAATGTAATAGTAAAAAGATTTTAATAATAGAAGAATGTCACCAATTATAGGGTAGCTCACAGATACAAAAGTTATTCCAATGTAATAATAAAAATGGAATAACATAAGTTCTCTTCCCTAATACAAAAGAATAACACCCCTTATTTAGTACAACAAATAATATTCCCTACCTTAAGAAGAAGAGTAATTGGATATATAAGTAGTGAAGTAGCAGAATACTTTCTTCTTCTTCTCTCTATAGTTTATCTCTCAGAGAGTTCAAAGAATTCGTAAGAAAATAATGAAGGAATGAGCTTCTATTTATAAAAATGGATCAAGATAGTAACTAACTCATGAAACGGTCCAGATTGATTTACTTTAATCAGATGGTCCATATTTAAAGCAAAATCTTTTAAATAAAATATAATATATTCTATTTATAATCGATAAAACTAATAACTTTATAAAAGATTTAATATGCAAATACTATGCAGTAATTATGCAAACACTATGCATAATAAAATATAATATATTCTAATTATAGAATAACTTCATAAAAGTATTCTATTTTATATAAAATCTTTTTGTATTATTACATTAATAATAATACCAACAAAACCGAGTGACTTATCACGTAAGCATCAATAATTAATACCGTGTGCTACAATCCAACCACGCAGACATCAGATTTTTTAGTAATCTGCGTGTTTCAACAGCTAACGGTGAAACTTCCACCGTTATTTTCATAAAGTATTTTTGTCATTTTCAATCCGATAATAATTCCGTTGTGGGGTCCACCAATGATTGTCTTGTTGTATTTAATATTCCTCGTTAAAATGAATATTCCCGTTCAATCTAATATTATATAACAACTTCATGATTTTGTAAAATTTATAAATATTACCCACAACTATAACATTATATCAATTTCACTCCATAATATTCAAAAATAATATTTATAGAAAATTCATCTTTATTCAAAAGTTCAGTTTTACATGCATCGTCACCCATTCCCCGACTAGTCCCGGCTACGTTCTCATTTCCCGAGGAGAACAATAAAAGCAAAAGGGTGAGCTCAACTAGCCCAGTAAGAAATATTATGACTAAGATAATGCAGAATAAATTATCATTAGCCTTTAACAGTGTTAAACTGATAAAATACAATAAACATCAAGTTTAACTATATCGTAATAAGAAATCCATTAAAAGAGTCAAATAGAGCATGATATCTACTATCTTCTATGATTTAAAAAGTTTTTCATCCACTTTATCGCTGAGACTCAGCTTAATAAATAAACCACATCATCGAATCATCTATGCACTACGGGCCAAGGATATTCATGTAAACATCAATGGTCATGATTATACTGAATAATCCCTGGTCATAATTGTAGACACTCAAATTTTTGCACTCCTACTAATATCACTTTGGAGGGTAGATTCACCTTTTGGAGATAACCTCGAAAGACAACTTTGCATCCATTCAGATACTAGGAAGTTCAATTCCAACCCTAACACAAAACCAGAACTTCATCTCAAACCCGGAACACGCACTGGAAATGTCATGTCCAATCTCAGAGATAAACCCTAGGTATGCAGATCAAAAGACCAGCAACAACACCGGAGATGACAGCTCATTCTAATAATAATACCGTTAACGCTTCGCCCAAATTCTAGAGACAACATCGGGAGTAAGAACTCCATCCTGGTGATAGCCCCAAGAGATGTCATTGCAGCCTCGTGATAACTCCGTAAATGCTTATTTCAAACACATGCAATCGCCTTCAAACACTTCGTCGAGGCACTTATACCTCGTAATTTGTGAGCTAACAACCAGTGCACAGAACACCCACATACGATGTTGAGGCATTCAAACAAGCGTATCCAATCTCGGATGTAACCTCGAGTAGCGCCTCCGCTTCCGCTTTAAACCTGCAGAACCCCGGTGAGGAGTCAACACGCCATCTTACCGCCTCAACAAGATGATATCGCAAGATACCAACAAGTAGACCAATCTCAGATGTAACCCTGAGCAACGTCTATTTTAACTCAAACCGACGATAACCCCGATGAGGAGTCAAACATCATCTTGTCTCCTCAACACCTGCACGTTGTCTCAACACTTCATACATACATACATCCAACAGTGTCCCACAAGAACCGAGGAGTTACAATCTCGAGTGACTATTACGCGTGGATGTACTTTGGATAGAATTTGAAGCTTGAAGATCATGGGTATAGACCCTCTTCGACTTCGCATAACCTCTAATCCGTGTCATCACAGAACTCTCGACACAAGCAAATCAAGAAGGTCGATATACCTCATTCGGATGCTCTGATTGAAGTTCTCGCAAGGTCGAAATGACATTATAGTGCATTAGTGCATGCATTACGAGACAACGCGACCCGTGAGGCTCAAAAGCACCACGACAAGTCATAGGTACAATTCACGGTTACCGCAGTGTACCGCTGGCCATCCGCTTATATATACAAGCCTTGGGGTCACCCATTCAAGGGAAGAGGGAGAGAAAAGGCGAGGAAGCCCTATCCATTTTACTCAGATACACATCTTTTGAGTGTTTTTCATCTTTAAACACTAGTTAGCTCACATATAGCTATCTTTTATCCGTAGGAGCCGAGTGTTTATCCATTTAAAGTCATAAGTCTACTTTGGTCATGTTCCACCGTAAGCCTCTTCTCCCATTTTATAAAGCCTTCTTCTCATAGTAGCACACACTGTTATACACATCGAGAGTCGTGGTTGTAGGTGTTTGCCCGGATTTCTATCCGTGGTTTTCATTTCATCAGATATATATACTTATATATATGTATATATTTCATATATGGACTAACATTATCGAAGTTATGCCTCGATTGAGTTTGACTTTTGCCTAGAGCATTAATTTGATTTATATATATATATGTATATATATATACCTATATATATAAACTGTGGTCATACTTTGTCTGATGAGCTTGGATTTTACATCCTGCTTTTTAATTGCTTTTATATATATATATATATATACTTATATATATAATTGTCGCGTATATATCTCGATGAGCCTGGATTTTACATCCTAGCATTTATTCGCTTATATATATATATATACTTATATATATAATTGTTGTCGTATATATCTCGATGAGCCTTGATTTACATGCAAATATATGTTTATCGCTTTTATATATATATATATATTTAAAATTTCGTTAGGTTTGGAGTTTACTTCGTGGCCATTTACAGCTTTATTTACATTTCGTCATGCCCAAGTTTACTTCATGGCAAGTTGATCGCTTTTATGACTTTTATTTATATTTCATCTCCGCTGAGTTTACTTTCGTGGCGATTGATCATGTTCATATATATATATATATATATATTTACAACTTATATATATATATATAACTTCTTACTATTTTCCATACAAATTATAGTATCATGTGAGCCTAGGAATCATGTGATCATCACAGTTCATTTCATCAATCTAGATTCGTTCTTATGATGGACATTTTTTCAAATAGAAGCGTTTTGTACATTACTTTTTAAAGGTTCTCAATTTCCTTGGATGGTCATTATGCCCATGAGGAGTTCTAAGATCACAGATAATATTTTTCTCGAGAATGCTTCTACATCTCAAATTAAAAGCAAACAAGTTTAACATTTAATAATAAAATAGAAGTATCAAAGGCCTCAATTACTATTGAGCACAATGTTTGAAAAACCTCTTTTACAAAACGTCATTGCTATATCTTGTTTAAAACTAAATTTTTCTATAAATTCAAACCGTATGTATATAGGTGCAAACAAGATACAACACTACTTCCAAATAATTGCACATTGATCCACACACACACACACACATTCATATAACAATTTCTTTGAAGAGTGGTGGTCACCGTGGTAACACGGATGTCGAGGGGTGCCTAACACCTTGCCTCCGCATAATCAAGCCCCCGGACCCAAAATGAATCTCGATTTCACAGACCCCTCTAGTAGTGTCAAATCACTGGGTCAATGTGCAAACCTTTTTCATTACAGTGCAACCATTAAATACACCAACCTGCTTAACTTTTAAAGTCAAATCATCGACATTATACATGTCGACCTTCTTCACTTGTTTTTTCAAACAAATCTCACATTAACATGAGAACACCAAAGAACAAGTAACTAAAAGGACACTCTAAAATCCCAACGCCGGCTGTGTGGCAACTCATTGGGACTCCAAAGAAGAGGGCTTAAGCCGCTATTACAAGCTTTGCAAAATTGTTATATGCTTATTTGTGAATGTTGCATTTACATTTTCGATGAATGTGTACGAATGCATTTTATTTATCGCAATGCTAAATATCTATCCGTGATATTAGTGCTTCGTAGATGTCATCATTTTGCATATAATCGGTGAGACACGCCAGACGTGAATGTATGTTGTTTGGTTCCTCCATCGAGGCTATCCTGCTTGTTTGATTACCGAACTCGCAGAAATAATAGTTCCAATGAGGCTCAGAAAGGCACCACCCAGATTCGCCTAGTTGAAAGATCGGATTAACTTCCCGTCAAGTAGATTGCGATGATCTGGGAACCTTCATGCCAAAAAGCCGCGAGAGAAACCCTAGGATAGGTCAACCTTTGGTAAACCAAACGCAGAGGAAAGTCTCTTCATACTTTTGATGCATTACGGGCCAAGAATATTTGTGTATTCATTAATGGTCATGATCATGCCAACAACTGTCCATCAATGCACTACGGGCCAATGAGGACATTTACCACATCATTTGTAACATTATGGTAATGATTACACTGAATAATCCCTGGTCATAATCATACCAAGTCCATCTATGCACTACAGGCCACAGATGACTTTTAAAAAATATAAATATGAGGATGATGACAATGATATAAGAATTCAATTAAACAAGTTCAAGAATTAATTTATCCAAGAACCAATAACGTCCAAATTTTCAACATGATACTGCTTTGTAGAGTAAAATTCAAGAATGCTCAGAAGAATATTTCCATGATAAGATACTAGATGAAGTGCAATTATCAAGGAAATTCCACTAATTTCATAGAGTATAGAAGTCAAAACTTTAACCAACTGAGTATAATAAAGAATGGAATAACAAAAGAAATCACCATGCATGTGGTATCAGACAGACAAAAGTTATTCCAATAGAATACTAAATAACGGAACCAGTCGTGCAAAATTCGCACCGGATGTGATGTTCCAAATGTAATAATAAAGAATGGAATAATAATGTAAATCACCATGCATGTGGTACTTCAGATGACAAATGTGTTATTCCAATGTAATACTAATAAAGATCGATCAGTCCGCAGAAAAACGCACGTATGTGATATTCCAATGTAATAATAATAAAGATTTTAATTCAGTCCCGCATAACGCATGCATGTGATATTCCAATGTAATAATAAAGACGGAATCAAGTCCTGCAGTGAAACGCGAAAAATGATATTCCAAATGTAATAGTAAAGATTTTAATAATAGAAGAATGTCACCAAGTATAGGGTAGCCAGGTGTATACATGTTATTCCAATGTAATAATAAAGAATAGAATAACATAAGTTCTCTTCCTAATACAAAAGAATAACACCCCTTATTTAGTATAACAAATAATATTCCCTACCTTAAGAAGAGGAGTACTGAATATATAAGTAGTGAAGTAGTAGAATACTTTCTTCTTTCTCTCTATAGTTTATCTCTCTAGAGTTTAGTGAATTCGTAAGAAAATAATGAAGGAATGAGCTTCTATTTATAGAAAAATAGACCGCATAGTAAGTAACTCATGAACTGGGTCCTGCATTGATTTACATTTTAACTGATGGTCCATATTTAAAGCAAAATCTTTTAAATAAAATATAATATATTCTATTTATAATCTAATAAAACTAATAACTTTATAAAAGATTTAATATGCAAACACTATGCGCAGCACTATGCAAACACTATGCATAATAAAATATAATATATTCTAATTATAGAATAACTTTATAAAAGTATTCTGCTTTATAAAAAGATTTTTTGTATTATTACATTAATAATACCAACAAAACCGAAGTTACTTATCACGTAAGCATCAATAATTAATATCGTGTGCTACTATGCAACCAAGCGTAGACATCGCATTTTTAATACCTGGGTGTGTTTAATAGCTAATAACAGTAAAACTTCCGCCATTATTTTCATAAAGTATTTTTGTCGTTTTTCAATCCGAAAATAATTCATTGTAGGGGTCCACCAATGATTGTGGCAACAGTACTAATATTCCTCGTTAAAACAAATATTCCCTAACCAATCGAATATTATATAACAACTCATGCATTTTGCAAAATTTATAAATATTACCCACAACTATAACATTATATCAATTTCACTCCATGATATTCAAAATAATATTTATAGAAAATTCATCTTTATTCAAAAAGTCAGTTTTACAACCTCCCTTCTTATGAAATTTTGCCCTCAAAATTAGGGTACGCACGGTATATCAAGAGGTAAGAATACCTTGATTTCATTTTAAATTCTAACTCCTGTGTCATTTCCTCAACATCGTGGTTTCTCCACAAAACTTCGACTTGAGGTATAACGTTGAGCGTAGAATATGTTCCTTCTTATCCAAGATTTGAACAGAACCTCTTCATACGCCAAATCTTCCGCTATTTCGCCCGCTTCTAACTCAATAATGTGGTTCGGGTCTTCCACATATTTACGTAATATGGATATGTGAAAACGTTATGAACACGTAGACATACTTGGCAGAAAAACGAGTCTATAGCCACAGCTCCTACCGATCGAGGATTATAAATGGGCCGATGAATCGAGGATCGAGCTTTCCTCTCTTTCTAAATCTCAGAATTCCTTTCCATGGAGCAACACGTAACAACACATGATCTCCTATATCGAATTCCACGCCCTTTCACCAAGATCAAGATAACTCTTTTGTCGATCTTGTGAGGTTTTTATACGTTGTCGGATCGTTTGAATCTTTTCCATAGTCATACGTACCAACTCTGGTCCCAACAACATTGCTTAACCCACCTCATCCCAACATACTGGAGAACGACACTTTCTTCCATACAACGCTTCGAATGGAGCCATGCCAATACTTGCTTGATAACTGTTGTTATAGGAAAACTCCACCAAAGGTAAGAACTAATCCCAACTTCCCTTGAAGTCAAGGACACAGAGTCTTAATAGATCTTTAAGAGTTTGAATAGTCCTCTCCGACTGGCCATCCGTCTGAGGATGATATGCCGAGCTAAATAGTAAATCTGTGCCCATAGCTTTCTGCAAACTAACCCAAAATCGTGAAGTGAATCTTGGGTCTCGATCGTAAACTATGGATACCGCATACCAAGCAATCTTACAACCTCGTTTATGTACATACAAGAAAGACGCTCAATGTATAAGTTTTCAGTATTGGTAAGAAGTGAACAGACTTGGTCAATCTATCAACAATGACCCAAATTGCATCAATGCCTTGAGAAACCTTGGGAAGACCAAAGAATTTAAATCCATGGTAATGTGCTCCCACTTCCATTCCGAATTTCAAGTGGTTGCAATGGACCTTTTGGTACTTGATGTCGCTTTGACTCGTTGACAAGTTAGACACCTTGAGATAAACAATGCTATCTCTCTCTTCATATTGCTCCACCAAAATGTATGACGAAGATCACGATACATTTTGGTACTCCCAGGATGGATTGCAAATGGTGTGTTGTGAGCCGCCATCATGATTTTATACTTTAAATTGGGGTCGTTAGGAACATAAAGTCTGGAGTTGACTCAAAGTATTCCTTCTTCATCGATTCTTGCTTTCGACATAGCACCTTCTTACACTTTCTTCCTCATACGCATCAGCTCCGGATCTATAACTTGAGCAGCTTTAATTTTATCAATCAAAGTCGGTTCTACTCATATATTCGCCATCATCACGTGGGTCCCTGGAGTCTTTATCTCTATCTCCATCCTTTGCAAGTCATATAAAATGGGCCTTTGTATTGACAATATTGCACTCGTAACCACATATGATCTTCTACTCAACGCGTACCACCACGCTTGCTTTTTTCCAGTGATGGTATCGATGGTATGATCATAATCTTTCAACAGCCAAGCCAACGTCGTTGTCGCATGTTGAGTTCCTTTTGAGTGAAGAAATATTTGAGGCTTTTATGATCCGTAAAGATCTCCACTTTCTCCCCATACAAGTAATGCCTCCAAATCTTTAGTAAGCGAAGATAACAATCGCTAACTCTAGATTATGAGTAGGATAATTCCTCTCATATTCTTTCGAGTTGTCGTGAGGCATAGGCTATGACTTTCCTATGTTGCATGAGAACACATCCTAACCCTTTGCCCAAGCATCACTATAGATGACAAATCCTCCGAACCGGATGGTATTGTCGTAACAAAATAAATGAGTCTCTCCTCGAGTTCTTGAAATCTCTCACATTCCTCGCCTAACCGAACTTTCATCTTTTCTAGTCATTGAGTTAGTGGAGTAGCGATTCGAGAAAACCTTCTACATATCTCCGATAATAACCAAATAAGCCGAGAAAGCTACGACTTTGGTCATCGATTTAGGTTTCTCCCAAACTTTGAATAACTTCAATCTTCATTGGTCAACAGATATTCCATGACTTGATACCACGTGCCCAAGGAATACTACTTCTTCAAGCCGTAACTCGATTTCTTCAACTTGGCATAAAGCTTATATTCACGAAGCTTTTGGAGTATCAACCTCAAGTGTTACTCATGATCTTCACGGCTTTTTGAATAAATAAGAATGTCATCAATAAATACCACCACAAAGTGATCCAAATATTTTCGAATACTTGGTTCATCATATCCATGAAGGCAAGAGGAACATTAGTCAATCCAAAGGACATGACTAGGAATTCATAATGCCCGCATCGAGTTCTCAAAGCCGCCTTTGGAATGTCATCTGGCTCTAATCTTCAATTTGTGATATCCGAACGAAGATCAATCTTTGAAAAGAATTTGGCACCTTGAACCGGGTCAAACAGTCATCAATACGTGGGCAATGGGTACCTATTTTGATGGTGACATGATTCAAGTCTCGATAATCAATACAAAGTCGAGATACTCCAATCTTTCTTCTTCACGAATAGAACAGAGCATCCCAAGGAGATGTACCAGACTAATAAAGCCAATGTATAACAATTCCTCGTAAATTGAGTCTTTAACTCCCAAGTTCAATAGGAGCCATTCGACATGGGGCTTTGGAAATGGGTTTTGTACCGGGTTCAAGGTCGATACAAAATTCAATTTCACACTGGGGTAGGCAGAAGTTCTTCAGTGAATACGCCAGAAATTCATTAACAATAGAAATATCATTCAAAACCGATTTATTTTTGTTTAGATCTGTGACGTGGGCTAAGAAAGCTTGACATCCGTTTTTTAATAAACGAATAGCTTTATGGCTTGAGATGACCGTGATTGATTTTAATGGTTTGGTTAATTGAATTCGCATAATAGGTTGATTAGGAATATGAAAGCTAACAACTTTACGAAAATAATCAATTTTAGCATGATGAGTAGTTAACCAATCAATCCCTAGAATCACATCAAATACAAGTATTTTCAATGAAATAAGATCAACAGGTAATGTGAGGGTACCTATTTGAACCAAACAAGACTTATAAACCGTGGATGTAATGAAGGTTTCTCCCAATGGAGTTTCAATAGATAAGTTAAAGTCCAATTTCTCCGGAGTTAAATTTAAACGTTGAGCGCAAGTAGGAGAAATAAAAGAATGGGTAGAACCGGTATCAAATAAGGTATATACTTCGTTAGAGTTTATGATAAGCTTACCCGTGATGACCTCATTCGGGTTCCTTGCTTTCTGGGAGGTCACGACAAATGCTCTCCCTTGCACCACCGGCTTTAACTTTTTTGGGACGGCCTTTGGTGCCTCCATCCTAGCTGAACTTGTCTTCGGTGAACGACAAAATCGGGATAGGTGACATTCTCTTCCACAATTATAACATGCTTTGGACGGCATAACGCATTTTGGACTGTTGTGTCTCTCCCTCCGTATTTGAAGCATATGATAGGTGGTCGTTCTCTTTCCTTAATAACGGGTGCTGGTGGTGACGTCCTTCCATCATTGTTGAACTCCTTTTCTTGAAATGTCCATATTTCCTGTCTTGGCCATGATTACCACTGAAGTGGTTACCATTTCTGGCATGTTGATTCCCTCCATGTTTGTTGTCACCGTTTCGATGACTGATACCACTCGTATTTTCATGTCATTACCGCTTTCTTAGTTACGTTAACTCGTTATCAAGGCCCAATAATCGAGCCCTATTTATAACATCCGAGTACAAACACGCTTTATGAGAAATAAGATATTGACGATTCCGCTGCTTCAAACCTCTTAAAACATTCGCCATTCGCTTCCTCATTATCGATCAAATGGGATGCAAAACCGGATAACTCAAAGCAAATTTAGCCTCAGATTGCGACACTGGCCATATTGTTTTGTTCCAATTTGATAAACTCCACTTCTTTCCCGTGATTTAATACTCTCGGGAAAGTACTTGTCATTGAATAGCTCTTAGAACTTCTCCCAAGACATCTTGAAAAGGCCAGTCGGTACGCTTTTACTGATTCCCACCAAGTAATCTACCTCTTCACGCAACACGAAGGTGGCGAAGGAACCTTTTTGTTTCTCGAGCATCCCAAGACATCAAATATCTTGGTGATCTACTTTATCCATGCTTACGCCTTAAGTGGTTTTGGCTCTCAATAAACTCCGATGGTCCCAGACTCCTCGAATCATTTAGCGGTGATCCGCCCAAGAGTTTCTAGTGTTTCCACCTACATTTTGGACAGAGCCGCTCTCGCTCGATGTTGCAGATAAATTGCATAAAGCCTCCGAACAATCCATCATTCATCATTTGGTCCGTGTTGTTTTTATATGAGGATCGCCTTTCTCGATGTACATTATCCGATTATCGATATTTGGAGACTCTCGGCCTCTTGTGCTCCATTGCTATTCTCAACATTCTTGGATGTCATTTTCAGACATCGCCACAAAACAAAGATTAATTAACATATAACATATTATCCCTATACTTTGACCGACCAATTAAATACCAAATAAACTTAGGTAGGTCATACTAGCGTAAGGAATTTCGCCTCTCCCCGCCTAGTTCTAGTCTCACATCTTAGCTGTGGATCATATCCTAAGCTTTGATACCAACCGTGACGCCCCAAAAATTAGGTATACATCACCCATCTTGAGTCGCCAGACACATGGCATGTAAATCAAATACAACTTAATAATACAATTGTCGTGTACAATACGACAAAACATAAACTATGAGTTTGAATACAAATACTATCTTCTAGAGAGTATACAAACTCAAAAGGAGTCCTCATTACAATTATTGTCACACTATTTAATGTAATAGTGAGGACTACTAGCTAATACTATCATCCAGGACCATCACTCCGCTCCCTCGACTCGTCTCCAACCACGTTTCTCATTTCAAGAGAACAAAGGAAAGAAAGGGTGAGCTCAACTAGCAGCAGTAAGAAAAATATTATGACTAAGATAATGCGTAATAAATTATCATTAGCCTTCAAATAAAGGTTAAACCGATAAAATATAACAAACATCAAGTTTAACTGCAGCAGAACAAGCAATCCATTAAAAGAGTCAAGTAGAGAATAAAATCTACTATCTTCTATGATTTAAAAGGTTTTTCATGACTGTAAGACCTCGGATTTTATGAAATAAAAGTATTCAATTTTTATAATTACTATTCATGAGTTACTATTCACGAAGTTACTATTCATGAAGTTATTATTATTCACGAAGTTACTATTCATGAGTTACTATTCACGAAAGTTACTATTCATTTAGTACTATTCATGAAGCATGATAATTTTTTTTTCGTAAGAAGGCATTACTCAATAATTGTTACAGTAATTACTGTTCAATATTTTATTTTATTGATTCAATAATTGCTACGTTGATATTTTATATTATTGTTGTTTCAATAATTGTCACGGCACAGTATTTTCCATTATCGGAGCAATAATTCATATTATCTGAATAATATTATTGGATAACATTATTGGCAATGTCTAGAAAGTTCTGTCTAAGGAGAGGTTTGGTCACCTAATTGCTTGGCCAAGAAGGAGAAATTCTTATCGAAAGCCTCCTCTTTCCTAGAACCGCCTGGTTGTCAATATTGTGATTATGTAATATTATTTGTGAATAATTAATTATTGATTTATATGATGAGGAAAATTTTGATTTTATGTGGATATAGATGGAGAAAATTTTTAAAATGACAATTGTTGAAAATTAATATTTTATCTTTTTCTGATAAAATAATTCATTTAAATATATTATTTTAATAATATATTAACGGTGATATTTTTACAATGAATGTGGGATATATGAGTATATGAGGAGGAAGAGTATTTTTGTGGCATTAAATGTTTAATACATGTTTTTTGTGTTGGTGGACACAATTATTCGACCGAAATTTGATTATACTTGTAAAATCGCCTGCTTGTGGATTTGGTTAATTTCTATTTGGAATTTGGAAAAACTTTCTTCTGTAAAGTTGTAGAGAATTGAATTTTTATAAAAAGTCGCGAGATTTGAATTTTCTGATAAAAGAGCTATTTATTGTGAATTATTGAAGTTTTGTGATATAAAGTGTGAATTGATTTTTGAGTTTAAATTATTTTTGTTAGAAAAACGTTTTTTGTATTTTTTTGGACATCATTAACATGTGTGGCTGGTGTTTTTGACCAAAAGGTGGGCTAAGGAAAATTTGTATAATTATATTAATATTATATTCAATTTTCTCGCTTTTGTGTTCTAAGCAATTTCCTATAAATAGGTGCTTAGGTTAGAATTGAAAATCACACCGTAAACCCATGTTTTCTCTCTATTTCTCGATATTTTGAGCGTATTCTTGTGAGTATTTTGAGTATACTTTGAGAATTGCTATACGGTGCAAGTTCGTTTCATTGTTATTCCAAATGTAAGTATCGCTTTTTTGAGGTAAGGGATAGTAAGTGGATTTTAAGGGTTATTATGTTTTTAGTTTCAAAATTTTTCTGAACCTTCAAAATTTTTGGGAAAATTTGAAATGATATTTTGATGAGTTTTAGAGTGTGTCCAAAATGGCGATTTTGGATGTATAGATTAGAGTTATGGATTTTATGAGAAAAGACTATTTTAAACGTAACTATTTATAACTCCTTGTGATTAACTCCAAAATTGATGAAATTTTTATTGGGAGTACATCTATATAATATCAGTATACCGTGTAAATTTCAGAATTTTTGGACAAAAGTATAATTTATGATAAATGTTTAAATATTCGGTGGTTTTGGCCATATGAAAAATAGTAAATGAATTTTAAAATTTTGAGAAAAATATATGTTCAATATGGGACTATGTTATGCTAAATCCAGAAAAGAAATATTTTGGAACTGATTTGGTATTTTCATGAAAATATTCTAGTTATGAGTAAATGAATTAAATATGTTATGTGAAGTAAGAAAATTGGAAAATATGATTTTATGGCTTGAGAATCATATATGAGGTATATGCAGATTTTGATGAGGGTTTTGGTTATTGGTGATGAAATCTTATGAGTTTGGCATTTTATGATGATTAAATGCATTAATTAGTAAAGTGTAAACAATTTAATTAAATTGTTTATAAGTTTTAGAAATGATTAAAATATTATTGTAATATTAATAATATTAGATTATGAGATTTCTAAGTGATTTATAACATTTGGATTAAGGTGTTATAAATATGGATATGAATTTTATTATGAAACTTTATCTTTTCGTCGAGGTTACTTACGCACGATACTAAGATTTACGTATAATACGGGTACTATTCATTTAAAAATTGGTTTCTTCTCGACCAAATTATCGTTGATTTATGAATCTTACTCTTGAAATTAAAACCATGTTTTGATTATATTGTTTTATATAACATTCTTATAACCCTAATGATGATATTTCTCGACTTGAGTGTAAAGATGGGTAGATTATTGGTATGATCGTGACCATAGGTTCTCTTCGCCAAGAGTGCAAAAGTTGAATTGTTGATTTGGTATGATCATGACCATGAATTTACAATTGAATATTTTTAGCTTAAGTGCAAAGGTGAATTGATCAACATGGTTATAATTATTGTTATATAACTTCAAATGATTATGTATTTCTTTGATATATGAATATCTTTGGCTGTCAGTGCAAAGATGACTTGTTGATGAATATCTTAAATTTGTAGTGCAAAGATGAATTATTGATGAATATCTTTACTCGTAATGCAAAGACGACTTGTTGATGAATATCTTAGCACCAGAAAGTAAAAGATGAATTATTGATGAATATCTTTCGCTCGTAATGTAAAGATGAATTGTTGTTGAATATCTTTAGCCAGAGTGCAAAAGATGAATTATTGATGAATATCTTTGGCTCGTAATGCAAAAGACGAATTGATGAATATCTTTAACTCAGTAGTGTAAAGATGAACTGTTGATGAATATCTTTGGCCGTGGTGCAAAGATGAATTTATTAGTATGATTATGAACATGAATCGTGATTTGGTATAACCATGATCTTTGATGTTTCGTGTAAAGACAAGTGATGAAAATTATCTTTGTCTCGATGAGGAAAGGAATTTAGAACTACAATTACGATTATGATTTATACACGTGATTGTGGACATGAATTGTTGATTGATGTTACAGAGGATAAAACATTGTGGTGGACTTTAACATGGAGAAGATAATAGATTTTATGGTCTATTCGACTCTTCTAATGGATCGCTTCATTCACCGCAACTATGGTTGAAAAGTTTTATCATCTACCATATGTTCTAAATCTCGATTTATTATCGATGAAGACTAACGATAATTTATTTATCTTTAGTCATAATATTCTTTATCGAGCTAGTTGTGCTTCACCCTTTTGTTTCACAATTCCTTTCGTGTAATAAAAGTGTAGTCGGGTCGAGTTGGGATAATGAGGAATAGAGTGGTGGTCTATAGATGTTGAGGTGAGGTGAAATTAACTTTGGAAGGGTGTTTTGCCACTATCATACAAGATGTCTAATGACATACAAACTCGTGTTATCATAAGACAAGGTTGTGTACATCCACTTGTCGAGTATATTTACAAGCACTACCTATATAATCTTGGTGTTTGTTTGGAGTATAATACCCAATTAGAGATAAAGTGGAGATAATGATATGTCAAGAGAAGACTCGCCATCGGGAAGAATATGATAGTAATCTTCTCGCTTTTCTTTGGGGTCTATCGGGTCAACCAAGGATAGATGCAGTGGCCATATGATATCAACCATAACCTAAAAGCATGGCCTCCCATGTACGAAGGTTTCCTTGAGCACTTCCCAAAGATTCTAATTTCTAAAACAGCTTTTTGACTATACCTTTATGTAAGGTGTCATCGCGACGTGTCAGTAGTTGGTATATATTTGTATCCAAACTCACAAAGATATGTGTTGTTGTATTTTGCACGACAATTGTTATAATAAAGTTGTAGTTGTTTTCCGCACCATGTATTTGGCATGACTCAGAATGGGTTGGATGGAATGGACCTATTTTGGGGGGCGCCACCGGCATTTGGTATCGAGCTTAGGGATACGATCTCCCAAGAGATCTCGGGATTAGAACTAGGAGGGAGAGATGAGTAAATCCTTCGCCTAGTGTGTCCTACCTAAGCTTATTTGTTGGTCACCATAATATCGGATATTATGTGAGATGTTAATTTGTTAAATTAACCCTTATTTTGAAGTCAGATTCTAGATTGATATCCCGAATTACAGAGATGAGCAATGGAGAAATTATGAGGATGTGGAAAGATGGAATCTGAATGAAAGCAAGGTATTCTCAACTTTTGAAATATTCAGTACCAAATTCTTGGGACTAAATTTCATAAGTAGGAGAGATCAGAAGACCCCTTGATTTTATGAAATAAAAGTATTCAATTTTTTTTTTATAATTACTATTCATGAAAGTTACTATTCACGAGTTACTATTCATAGTTACTATTCACTTAGTTACTATTCATGAGTTACTATTCACGAGTTACTATTCACGAAAGTACTATTCATGAAGCATGATAATTTTTTTTTCGTAAGAAGACATTACTCAATAATTGTTTAAGAATTATCTGCTCAATATTTTATTTTATCGATTCAATAATTGCTACGTTGATATTTTATATTATTGTTGTTTCAATAATTGTCACAAGACAAAGATTTTCCATTATCTGAGCAATAATTCATATTATCCTAATAATATTATTGGATAACATTATTGGCAATATCTAGAAAGTTCGTTTCAAGGAGAGGTTTGGTCACCTAATCGCCGCCAAGAAGGAGAAATTTTATTGGAAAGCCTCCTCTTCCTCAGAACCGCCTCGGGTCATCAATATTGTGATTATGTAATATTATTTGTGAATAATTAATTATTGATTTATATGATGAGGAAAATTTTGATTTTATGTGGATATAGATGGAGAAAATTTTTAAAATGACAATTGTTGAAAATTAATATTTTATCTTTTCTCGATAAAATAATTCATTTAAATATATTATTTTAATAATATATTAATGGTGATATTTTACAATGAATGTGGAATATATGAGTATATGAGGAGGAAGAGTATTTTTGTGGCATTAAATGTTTAACACATGTTTTGTGTGTTGGTGGACACAATTATCGATCAAATTTGATTATAACCAGTAAAATCGCCTGCTTGTGGATTTCTGTTAATTTCTATTTGAAATTTGAAAAACTTTCTTCCGTAAAGTTGTAGAGAATTGAATTTCCTATAAAAGTCGCGAGATTCGAATTTTCTGATAAAAGAGCTATTTATTGTGAATTATTGAAGTTTCAGATATCGGGTGTGAATTGATTTTTGAGTTTAAATTATTTTTGTTAGAAAACGTTTTTGTGTATTTTTTTTGGACATCATTAACATGTGTGGCTGGTGTTTTTGACCAAAAGGTGGGCTATTGAAAATTTGTATAATTATATTAATATTATATTCAATTTTCGCTTTGGTGTTCTAAGCAATTTCTATAAATAGGTGCTTAGGTTAGAATTGAAAATCACACCGTAAATCGAATTTTCTCTATTTTCTCTCGATATTTTGAGCGTATTCTTGTGAGTATTTTGAGTATACTTTGAGTATTGCTATACGTGCAAGTTCGTTTCAAATCAGTTATTCCAATGTAAGTAACGCGCTTTTGAGGTAAGGGATAGTAAGGATTTTAAGTGGTTATTATGTTTTTAGTTTCGAAATTTTTCTGAACCTTCAAAAATTCTGGAAAAATTGAAATGATATTTTGATGAGTTTTTAGAGTGTGTCCAAAATGGCGATTTTGGATGTATAGATTAGGAGTTATGGATTTTATGAGAAAAGACTATTTTAAACGTAACTATTTATAACTCCTTGTGATTAACTCCAAAATTGATGAAATTTTTATTGGGAGTACATCTATATAATATCAGTATACCGTAAAATTTCAGAATTTTTGGACAAAAGTATAATTTATGATAAATGTTTAAATATTCGGTGGTTTTGGCCATATGAAAAATAGTAAATGAATTTTTAAAATTTTGAGAAAAATATATGTTCAATATGGGACTATGTTATGCTAAATCCCGTAAAAGAAATATTTTTGGAACTGATTTGTTATTTTTCATGAAAATATTCTAGTTATGAGTAAATGAATTAAATATGTTATGTGAAGTAAGAAAATTGGAAAATATGATTTTATGGCTTGAGAATCATATATGAGGTATATGCAGATTTTTGATGAGGGTTTTGGTTATTGGTGATGAAATCTTATGAGTTTGGCATTTTATGATGATTAAATGCATTAATTAGTAAAGTGTAAACAATTTAATTAAATTGTTTATAAGTTTTAGAAATGATTAAAATATTATTGTAATATTAATAATATTAGATTATGAGATTTCTAAGTGATTTATAACATTTGGATTAAGGTGTTATAAATATGGATATGAATTTTATTATGAAACTTTATCTTTTCGTGTCGAGGTTACTACGCACGATACGGTAGATTTATGTTAACACGGGAACTATTCACTAAAAAATCGTTTTTTTCTCCGACCAAATTATCGTTGATTTATGAATCTTACTTGAAATTAAAACCATGTTTTGATTATATTGTTTTTATATAACATTCTTATAACCCCAATGATGATATTTCTTCGATTTGAGTGTAAAGATGGGTAGATTATTGGTATGATCGTGACCATAGGTTCTCTTTGGCCAAGAGGCAAAAGTTGAATTGTTGACCGGTATGATCAGCTTGACCATTGAATTTACAATTGAATATTTTTAGCTTAAGTGCAAAGGTGAATCGATCAACACGGTTATAATTATTGTTATATAACTTCCAAATGATTATGTATTTTTTGATATATGAATATCTTTCGCTCAGAAAAGTGCAAAGATGACTTGTTGATGAATATCTTAATTCAGAAAGTGCAAAAAGATGAATTATTGATGAATATCTTTCGCTCAGAATGCAAAGATGACTTGTTGATGAATATCTTAAATCAGAAGTGCAAAGATGAATTATCGATGAATATCTTCGCTCGTAATGCAAAGACGACTGTTGTTGAATATCTTTACCAGATAAAAAAAAGATGAATTATTGATGAATATGTTTCGCTCAGAATGCAAAGATGACTCGTTGATGAATATCTTTAACTCAGAGTGTAAAGATGAACTGTTGATGAATATCTTCGCCGTGGTGCAAAGATGAATTTATTAGTATGATTATGAATAACATGAATCGTGATTTCGTATAACCATGATCTTCGATGTTTCGTGTAAAGACAAGTGATGAAAATTATCTTTGTCTTCGGATGAGGAAAGGAATTTAGAACTACAATTACGATTATGAGTTATACACGTGATTGTGGACATGAATTGTTGATTGATGTTACAGATAAAACATTGTCAGGACTTTTAACACGGAGAAGATAATAGATTTTATGGTCTATTCGACTCTTCTAATGGATCGCTTCATTCCACCGCAACTATGGTTGAAAAGTTTTATCATCTACCATATGTTCTAAATCTCCGATTTATTATCGATGAAGACTATTGATAATTTATTTATCTTTAGTCATAATATTCTTTATCGAGCTAGTCAGGTTTCACCCTTTGTTTCACAATTCCCTTTCGTGTAATAAAGGTGTAGGTGGGTCATAGTCGGGGATAGCGAGGGAATAGAGTGGTGGTCTATAGATGTCGAGGGTGAGGTGAATTTAACTTGGAAGGGTGTTTTGCCACTATCATACAAGATGTCTAATGACATACAAACTCGTGTTATCATAAGACAATGGTTGTGCACATCCACTTGCATTTGAGTATATTTACAAGCACTACCTATATAATCTTGGTGTTTGTTTGGAGTATAATACCCAATTAGAGACAAGTGGAGATAATGATATGTCAAGAGAAGACTCACCATCGGGAAGAATACGATAGTAATCTTCTCGCTTTTTTTTGGGGTCTATCGGGTCAACCAAGGATAATTTCGTGGCCATATGATATCTACTATAACCTAAAAGCATGGCCTCCCACGCACGAAGGTTTCTTGAGCACTTCCCCAAAGATTCTAATTTCTAAAACAGCTTTTTGACTATACCTTTATGTAAGGTGTCATCATCCGACGCACAGAAGTTGGTATATATTTGTATCCAAACTCACAAAGATATATGTGTTGTTGTATTTTGCACGACAATTGTTATAATAAAGTTGTAGTTGTTTTCGCATTCATATATTTGGGACTCGTAATGGGTTCGATGGAATAGACCTATTTTGGGGCGCCATAATGACTTTTATCACCGAGACTCACCTTTTAATAAATAATCCACATCATCGAATCACCCACCGCACTACGCCAAGGATATTCTTTAGTATCACGACCACAATTATCCATGCACTACGGGCCAAGAATATTCAGGTATTCATTAATGGTCATAATCATGCCAACAACCGTCCATCAATGCACTACGACCAATGAGGACTTTTACCACATCATTTGTAACATTACTACCATGATTACAATCAATAATTCTTCGTCATAATCATACCAAGTCCATCTATACACTACAGCCACGTGATGACTTAAAAAATATAAATATGAGGATGATGACAATGATATAAGAATTCAATCGAACAAGTTCAAGAATTAATTTGTCCAAGAACCAATAACGCCCAAATGTCAACACGATACCGCTTTGTAGAGTAAAATTCAAGAATGCTCAAGAATATTTCAATGAAAAGATACTGGATGAAGCGTAATTATCAAGGATATTCCACTAATTTCATTGAGTATAGAAGTTAAAAGTTTAACCACTCGAGTATATAAAGAATGGAATAACAAAAAAATCACCATACATGCAGTATTGCATGTATGTGTTATTCCAACAGAATACTAAATAATCGGAACCAGTCAAAGTAAATTGCACCGGCCATGATGTTCCAATGTAATAATAAAGAATGGAATAACAACAAATCACCATGCATGCAGTATCAGATTGACAAAGTTATTCTAATGTAATACTAAGAAGGATGTAATCAGTCCCACAGAAACACACATGTGATATTCCAACAGTAATACTAATAAAGACGGAACAGTCCTACAGAAACGATAAACAAGATATTCTAAGCTCAATAATAAAGACGGAATCAGTCCCAGATAAAGCGCATGTATGTGATATTCCAATGTAATAAGAAAGCACTTTAATAAGTAGAAGAATGTCACCAAGTATAGGTAGCTCATGATACAAAAGTTATTCCAATGTAATAATAATGAATGGAATAATATAAGTTCTCTTCATGAATACAAAAGAATAACACCCCTTATTTAATACAACAAATAATATTCCCTACCTTAAGACGCAAGAGTGTAGACACTGAAAAATTTTCATCACATTAATATCATAGGAGGATGATTCGCCTTTTAAGAGGGAACCCTGAAAGACAATCCAAATCCATACCGGATACTACCAGAAGTTCATCATCAAACCCCGGATCGCAATCTGGGAGTAACCAAATCCAACCTCAGATATAACCCCGAGGCCTGCAGATATAATACGGGACCACACACCGTAGAAGACCGATTAATCTCGGAGATGACCCCAAGGTATTCAGTCTCGGTCCTAACCATGGGAATAGGTCAAGCCAATGTCAGAGTCAACCCTGAGGACACTCAGAGTCAACATCAGGTCAACCTTAGAGATAACCCTGAGAAAAGACTGCTACAAATGCGCAAAAAACTGGAGATAACCCCGGGAGGGGAAAAATGGTCATTTTGCCAACTCAACTTTAACTCACATCAAATCAAGTCATCTCAACTCAAATTACTTCAAAGAAAGTCCCACAAGAACCATATCTTAACTTTCGAGCGCAAACTACGCAAAACGGCTCAACGAACTGTCTGACGGAAACCCGGGAATGCCATTTTGGTCATGGACCCATTTTCCGAGAATAAAAAAAGGTCAAATCATATATCATTGTGTAGCTCTCAGAAAGAGCTTTCCAGAATGGTATGGCACGCTTCCATCGGACTCCCGGATTGAAAGTTATGAGCCATCGAGCTTAACAACGCGCACGCATTTCTTACACTACGGGACCCACATCGCTTAGGGGGCACCGCAGCACCAAGCAGTACACTCTGGCTACTAGGTGTCGTAGTAAACCCACGGCTCCCCTTCTATAAATACGGGGCTTAGGTGCCCATTTTGGAAGAGAAAAGATGGGGAAACCCCTGATAATTCGCTCGCTTCCCGCACTGCCCACACAAAGGTATTTTCCCACTTTAAACACCTCAGGAAGCTCATATATAGCCTCTTTGTACCCAAAAAGTCTGTTTACCTACTCTAAAGATAAAGAAGCCTTCTTTATCGCTTAGTCGTAAGCCTTCTTACACATTTTAGTCTTTCTCTTCATCTTTGCACACACCCTTCTACACGCTGAGAGTCGTGTTGTTGCTTTTTACCGGACTTCTATTCTGTGGTTTCATTTCAGCCTATATATATATATATATATATATATATGAACTGTGGTTTCCATTTTTGTTCGATGAGCCTAGACTTGATGCAAGCTATTTCGCTTATATATATATATATATATATATATATATGAATCAGTGGTTGACTTTGTTTCATGAGTCTTGGATTTATATCCTAAGTATGCTTATTCGCTTATTATATATATATATATATATATATATACTTATATATATGAACTGTGGTCGAACTCTATTCGATGAGCCTCGGATTTCACATCCGCAAGTGCTTATCGCTTATATATATTTATATATTTTGTCCCACTGAGTTTACTTGCGGGTGGTTGATCGATTTACAACTTTCTTTACATTTTTGTCCTGCTCGAGTTTACTTCGTGGTAAGAGACCGTGATTTATGCCTTTATTTACATTCTACGTCCCCTACCGAGTTTCCTTCATGGCGTTGGCCACACTCAGATCTACATGCCTTTTTATTTACATTTTCGATCCCCATGGAGGTGTTTAGTGGTTGGTGATCCCGTCTCGTATATATATATTTACAGCCTTTTATATATATACCGCCATCGCTTTCATATAAAAATGCAGATTTTGTGAGCCTAGGAATCATGTGATCACAGATTCATCCAATTGAATCTAGATTCTGCTCTCGTGATGGACATTTTTCAATATAAGCGTACTTTGTAAATTATTCTCATGGTTCCGAATTTCTCGAGATGGTTTCCCATACCCACGAGGAAGTTTCAGATATCTTTCAGACATTATTTTTTATATGGATGCTCTCGCACCACAAATAAAATTAATCAAGTCGATCACTTAATAAAATGGGAGTGTAAAAGGTCTCAATTCCTATTGAGGATTAGGGTTTAAAAACCTCTTTTATAAAAACATCATCGCAATATATTCGCTAAAAACTCAATTTTTACATAAATTCGCACTTCGTATATATAGTTCTGAACGAGGCCTCTGACAACTTCCAAATAACAAACACATTGACCCACACACACACACACACTCAGGATAATAGTATCTTGTAAAGAGGCGGCCACTGTAGTAACACGGATGTCGGTAAGTATAACACCTTCCTCAAGACAACTGTGTCCCCGGATCAGAACAAATCTCTCGCTTTCACCGACCAGATAATAGTGTCACATCATTGGGTCAATGTAAACCTTTTCTGCCAGTTGTGTTGGCCAACCATTTAAAAACTAATCGGCCACTTTTAGTACCATCGTCGATATTATACATGTCGACCTTTTTTCACTTGTTTTTCAAACAACTCACCTAAAATGAGAACACCAAAGAACAAGTAACGGGAAGTGGACACCCAAAATCTCGAGGTCGATAGTGGCATCACTCACTGGGAATCCAAAGAAGAGGACTTTAAGCCGCTTATTACAATCTTTTCAAAATCATATTCGCTTGTGTGTGGATGTTGCATTTATATTGGATGAATGTGTACGAACGCATCTCTTACTTAGTGCTTCGTGACTATAACTCGCTTTGGTGATATTAGTGTTTCGCACTACGTTCTGCCAGGATAATAGTGCTTCAGACATGTCATCATTTTTCATACGTGAGACGCGATGTATGCAGTATGTATGTTGTGTGGTCCCTCCACCGTGGAGGCTATCCTGTCGGTGTTTGATTATCGGACTCGTGAGAAGACTAATTCTTCGAGGCTCGTGAAAAGCACCACCCAAATTCGCCCAAATGAAAGACCGGATTAACTTCCCGCTCAGTAGATTCGGATGATTTGGGAACCTTCATGCCAAAAAGCCGCGAGAGTAACCTAAGATAGGTCAGCCTCTAATAAACCCAAAATGGAGGAAAGTCTCTTCATGCTCTCATTTCAAATTACTTGTAATTACATTCCATATCTATCTCTATGTAATGAGAAATATGATGAAATGTGTACACATACATATTTAACATGCTACAAACAGCTGACATCAGTTTTGCAGGATAAAATTCCTAAAATGAACATGTCACATAGCATGTTATTATATGCATTCCCTAAAGACTAAACTATGTAAGTCTTTCGCAGGGAAGCAATCGGTCCCGTTACTCGTTGAAAGTCCAAGAAGGAACTGATCCCACCGCTAGGCATGGCTACACTAGGCCAACTTTGATCCTACCTCGCATTTCCCGAGAGGAGTTTGAAGGATTAAGAATCAGATAAGCGTAAATGGTTGTTTTTCTAAAAGAACAAAGTAAAATATCGCAGGCCGCATAATGCCTACTGTTCAACCAGAGTCCTTCACACTAGGGGCAATGGTGCATTCAGTAAAAAGATGGAAACCCTGATACCTTTAACCTCATTCCAATAAAGAAATCACAAATCTCGTGGATGATCGAGAAACTAGGATATAAGAAAGAAAGTCCAACAAATGGAGGATACCATCCGATCAATCAAGGACTAGAAATTATGGGAGTGTCACCTATTCAGATCTCTCGATATTCCCTAAGGCTCAATATCCTATCAAATTCAAAGTCCCGAGTTTGAAAAGTACAATAGGGTGTAGAGGATCCCTATACGCACCTAAAAGTGTATATCATGAACTGGGTCTTATGTCGAAAATGAAAGCCCTCAGTAATGTAACTTTTTCAAAAGAGTCTCACTAGTAGAAGATAAAGTTCGAGCATGCTCGACTTAACAATGCCAAATCCACAACTGGAAGAATTGGCCCACGCCTTTCTAAATCAAGAGACAGCTTTTCAACCACAAATGGCACGTACAGTCGTATATCAATGACTAAAGTGAAAAAGCAAAGCACTCAATCTTTTCGAGAATATGCCCAAAGGTGGAGACATCTAGCAACAAGCAAGTCATTCCATCAATGATGTAAAACCGAGATGGAAATGAAATTTATCGACATCCAAGAGGTCTTTACTACGAGAGGGTCCTAACAGTAGATAGGAAAGCCATTTTGCGTAAATGATCAAACACGCGAAACGACAGAGATGGGCCCAAGGCAAGTGCAAGATTAAAGACTTCACCGCCAAGGCCAGTCGCCAAACATATACAGTAATCGCAAGTATACGAGTGATCCTAAGTAATACCCGATAAATGCAATAAAGACGATCCCTGTCAGTATTGTGGGCAAGCTAGGAGGCAACCTAAATCCCCCATTTGAAAATGCAAGACAATCCGCCATCTTAACAATGTGACCGTGATTCAACCAATACCAGACAGAAAAGAAAATTTGAAAGAACGTGAAAATCCAAGTATTCACTCCACCGGCGATTCCCTCAATACGTATTCGCTATATTAATGGATCATAAGAAAATTACCGAACTAGCTCCACCTCCGAACCGTGGAGCAAAAAAGACAATCCAAGCCAAAGATGTGCTTACCACTCAGGTCTTCCGGTGACACGATACACATGATTGTTGGTCCCAAAACATAAGATTCAAAATCTGATCGAAGTGGCAAGTTGTGGTCGAACAACCTCAACTTAACAAAATATCAATACCAACCTTCCGCTATACATACGATACGGAAGAAGTAAATATGATCGTCAGAAGGCTACCTAAATGTATCCAATTCGTGAAGATATACGAAGGATGGAGGAATACCCCAAAAGCGATAACAAATGTCCTGTAGAGGGAAAACCGGAGGAGGGTACGCCAAGAATGCAAAATTCGATGCGATCCGTAATCAAGTAAACCCGTCAAGTTAAGTCGATAAAAGTTAACATCAGAAACAAGGCAATTTTTCACTCAACTATCGTGGAAGCCAAGAGAAAAAGGACTCCACGATGAGCCACCTAAATGAAGAAGATCAAAGTAGGTTGGAAATACAAGAAAACGGGATGATAAAATTGCTAAGATCTCGCCAAATGGAAGAACCAATCGACTAAATGCTAATTCTCAAAGATGAAAGATCAAATAACCTCCAAAGAGTCCAAAAATTACCCCTCCGAAAGTAAATCCAAAGAAGAAATGCTACACTCTTCGATAAGCAAAGGAAGGATTACCGAAGTTGCAGCTTCCTATAAAAGCCAAGATAAAGAGTTATGATTCCACCAAGATATGTCTCTACCATTCTAACTCACTTGGGCATAGGATCAAGAATGCCGGTCTTTGCGACATAAAATCCAGATCTCGTTGAAAAATGGAGAGCTGATATAGAATTTCCCATGACCAAAAAAAAGGCGAAAAGAAATAAAAGCTTAAGATGTCCATTCGAGACAGACAACTCAAATGAGGTGAAGGCTATGAGCGACACCCCGCCAGAGCACAAGGTGGACTCGATCCATGCAAGAAGTGATGTAGTGACAAGGCATCCCCAGAAGGAGATTCCCCGCCAACATCAAACGCCCCATGGTTCCAAGATATCAATCACGTTCTCATCTTATCACCTCGATGACGCGAGGAAATACTTAACCTTTCCAAGGAAGAAAAAACTAAAAGGAAAGTTCTTTGCAAGAAATGCAACAACAGCTTCGAGGGAGATTTCATGGTTGAATCCTTTGAAACCCATGAAGAAGGCGGCGAACAGATGAAGAAAAGGGTGGTGAGATTGTTGGGTAATCCAACCCATTAAAGAATCCAGAGTTCATCCCTTTTGTAATGCGTCCATATCAAGCGCCTTGAGGAATGTACTTAATCGTGGAAGCGATTAAGTTATGGCCAAGCTTAAGACATTCGTAATCAAGGGTAACCTCTATCACGAGCCCTCAAGGCTTACATAACCAATCGATAACCGACTATCGTGCCTCATTTAGCCAAAAGATGTAGATCCAGGGGATGAAGTTGCGAGTTCCAAAAATGTTGGAATAGGATTACTTTCTTCAGAAGTGCCTTTTTATTTTCCGCGGCATGTAAATAAAAAAGAAAAAAACATCTCTACACTCTTCTCACCAGCTTACCACTTTGAACCTTTTCAAACCAAAGTTCTAACTACTTAACCCGATCTCCTTCTTCAATATGAGTAATGAAAGCGTACCATCAATGGTGTGGTCAAAACCAAACAAAAATCCAAACAAACACTTCTCAAACACTTACACCCCAAACGATGATCGCCCAAATGTAATGGTCATCATTCCGGAGAAGGAGGTTGATGATAGCCCTCCATCACCTTCGTCCACTAAGTTCTTGCCCTCGACAATTCAAGCACAAGACTTGAGATTTGCCGGATGAGGGTAAAAAGGAAGAAACTCTCTATGTCTTCAGATATAAATAATCGCCACTTTTTTCTATAACGATGAAGCAGTGCTTACTTTTGTCATTACAAAGCAACACTTTGTGTGATTTCAATAGTGTTATATATACAAGTGAAATCATATTTTGTTTTAGGACTCAATTTAGATGTGCTTCAGACTAGTCGGATGAGGTGCCTATTCTCCACAAGGACTGCGTGAATCTCTTTGATGTAAAGTTGGACTCGTGACTTGATGGAAATACAAGAGGACTCACGAGATACCTCAGAGATCAAAGAATGGGGTCAAGATAAACCCAAAAGTAAAATCGATCAAACCAACTCTTTTTAAACCCCCTAACCTTAGTAAACCCCAAACAAATACAAATCTGGCATACATACCTCACTCAAACCAAAGGAATGACATGGTTACTCTATTGATTCTATTCCAGGATGTGTTCAGATGGTCTCACGAAGACATGGGTTTTATACACCGACATTATCATTCATCGCCCTCCCATCAAGAGTGGGATTCAAACCACTCAAGCAGTGTAAGCTCTAAGCACATTAAACCTGAAGTCGTGAGCTAGAAGTTAAAGAAGAAATTATGAAAAAATTTCAATCCGACATCATCAAGTGGTGTCAACATAACTCGAATCGCTATCCAACATAGTCCTCATAATGCGAAACCGGAAGCGGAGAGGCGAGCTATTGTGGATTACAGAGATTCAATAAAGCTTGCCTCAAAGATAGCTTTCACGTGTCGTTTCATCCATATACTAGGATTCGACAATATAACTCGATATCTACATGTACTCCTTTGTTGATTGCTCATGGGTACCATCAAATCATGGTTGTCATCAAGATGACAGCAGAAAACTTCATTCATCACGCCATGGGGAGCCCTTTCACATAAACAATTTTCATTCAATACTCATCAATGCCGTGAGTTACTCTATCAGCTGAGCATATACGGTTCTTTTCATAGCGATCTAATAGATAGCAAAAAATAATAAAAAAAAAAGAAAATAAAAAGAGAAAAAAAAGAAAAAAGAAAATAAAAGAGAAAAAGAAAAAAGAAAGAAAAATCTCTTCAATCTAAGTTCTATTACCATTTGTTGCCTTTACCATCCGTTAGAGTTCTCTGAGCATGGCTTTGGAGTTCAAGAGAATTTTTCCTCCATTCCTTCTAATAGAATGATTTTATGATGCTACTAGTAACCTCGGCCTCCTAACAATAATAATATACACTACAAAGGAAGACACGCCAACCCTCACATTTCACAAGAACAAAAGCTCAAATTTCTACGGGAATTCCATTGAAAAAGTATCGGATGACCTACCTCCCACCCAAACATCCTTGAGCCATCAACACATCAAGAAGTACTTACTTAGATGGATCTACACCCACCGCAGGTTAGCCCGACCCGTGAGAAAAGTGCGTATCCATCAACTGCATATAAAATTCTACCGAGCGGAGATGACTATAATGGAAAAGAGATGCGTAAAGATGTCACCTTT